>NW_026844112.1:842359-1208213 GCF_029531705.1 Pantherophis guttatus
GAGGGAGGGAAGGAAGGAAGGAAGGAAGGAAGGAACAATAAAAAAGAAAAATAGGCAGGAACTTCCCATTTTCTATGCATGAAAAATAAATACAATTATAAAAGTATCTCACTCAGTGATTACCTAAAAAACCCTCCCTCTTCTCTGTGGTCCACGTTTTTCTCTAGAAAAACCATGAATCGTAAATGCATTTTTTTTCCTGTCTCGTGCAAAAAGGCTTGAGGATGTTTCCATGAATTTGCTTCCTTCGGGAGAAGAAATCTATGTGCAAAAATGCATTTTTGTTTCCCTGAGTGCCAGAGAAGCTACAAATCAGTCAAGGCCGGTCCTCCTTGCCTCCCTTTCTCACGTCTGAAAGTTTGTCAATACTGAGATTTTCTTTTCTTTTTCAGAGCTTGCTCTGGGGTTTGTGTGCATGGTTGTGTCGTGCTTCCCCCAAGACAAGAGACGAAATTTCCTTTTGCCTGGATTCTGCACTCTGGGAAACACTCCCGAGAGTGCTCGACTTACGACCATTTCTTTAGTGAAAACATATTTTGTGCCGTACAAAGTTTGCCCTGGAACAGTGATGGTTAACCCTTTTGGTGCCAAGTGCCCAAAGCACGCGCTGTTGTCAGCGGCCTGTCAGCGGCCTGTGCAGATACTAGCTGATTCCGACAGCGAGGAGGCTGGTGTGGTGCTGCGCCAGCAGCCTGTGCGGCTGGCGCTCGAGTCGGACAGCGAGGAGGCTGGAGGAGATGTGGTGCCAGAGGCGGAGATTCAGCCAGGGCCTTCAGAACCTCCAGAAGCTCCCATAAGTGAAGAGGAAGAAGAGGAGGAGCCTCTTCTCAATGCACGGGCGCATAGAGCTGCCAAAAGGCAGGAGTGGCTCCTCAGGAGGAGGTCTCCTCGAGAGTAAGGCTTGGGGCTAATTGGCCACTCCCTTAGCCTATTTAAGGAGGAACGCCGACTGAAGCAATTTGCAGGGAACAACTTCGTTCACTCTCCTTCGCGTCTTGATCTTAGTTCTCTGCAAATTGCTTCTGGGCTTTCTGCCAACCCTAGTAAGATTACGATTATTTATTCTTTGGATCCTTGTAGGCTGTTAAGAAAGTTAATGAACAGCCTTTGTTTTAAAAAGACTGATTTAATTTAGTAAACTAAGGTTTGTACAGACTTTGTGCTGCGTTCTTTGGGGTCCGTAGCTGAGGCAGAACACACGCGTGTACGTGTACAAATATACACACACGTGCCCCAATCCCCAAAATGCAATGCGAGCGCCCCCTGCACATGTGCCCTGCCCCCCCACATGCACGCACGTTCCCAGCGCATGTGCCCCCGCGCATGTGCCTCACTCCCTGCCCATTTTGGCTTCCCGATTGGGGCAGGAGGATTTCCAGGCCCAAAACGTGGCGTGGAGGGTCCCAGCGCCCCATTTTGGCTTCCCCATCTCCACAGTTTCACCCCCCCCCCATCCGCCCTAGCTTTCTCTACATATCTTCCATCCGTGCCTTCCCCAATCTCTTCAGTTTCTTCCCCCAGCGTGCCGTAGCTTCCTCCTGCATTTCTGCCACGGAGAGGCACCTGCGGAGGGTGGAACCTACGGAGATCAGGGAAGGCACGGACGACAGAAAAGCAGGAGGAAGGGAGGGCACCCTGGGGGGAGAAACTGCGGATATCGGGGAAGGCCCTGTCCCCCACACATGCACGGCAGAGACCCAAAGACCAGCTGGCCGGCGGGAGATGTGCGCCCATGTGCAGTGGAGCTGGGGTGGGTGACAGCTGGCACGCGTGCCATAGGTTCGCCATCATGGCCCTAGGAGACTGTTCTGAAGATCCATAATTTCAGGTAGTCCTCAACTTACAACCTTTCATTTAATGACAGTTCAAAGTTACAACAACACTGGGGAAAACAAGGGACTTATGACTTGTTTTTCACACTTACGACCATTGCAGCATCCCCATGGGCACGTGATCAAAATTCAGAGGCTTGATAACTAATTCATACTTACGACGGCCGTGGTGTCCCGGGCTTTACGTGATCCCGTTTTACGACCTTCTGACCAGCAGAGTCAATGGGGAAGCCAGATTCATTTAACAACCGTGTTCCTAACTCAATAACTGCACTGATTAACAACAGTAGCAAGAAAGGTCGTAAAACGGGACAGAACTCACTTAAGAAAGGTCTCGCTTTGGCAATCTGGGGCTCAATGGAAGTCACAAGTTGAGGACTACTTATAGTTATATACTTATTCCCTAGGCTTATGATGGCGAACCTATGGCACACGTGCCAGAGGTGGCACACAGAGTCCCCTCTGTGGGCACATGTGCCGTCGCCAGCTGCTATTCTGGTTTCCAGCGCATGTATGCGCCGCTGGCAGTGGTGGGTTCTAACCGGCTTTACTACCGGTTCTCTTCGAGCACACGCTTCACAAGCATAACCTATGGCACATGCTTCGCAAGCACGTTACGAATCTGCCCAGCTGAGGTGTGGCAATCCACTCTGCCGCACCTATCAGCTGGGCTGAAAAAGAAGAAATAAAGGTAGGAATAACGCGGAGGCGGGCGGGAGGACCCAGCTCCCAAACAAAGAGAACCAGTTCGGTGACGTCATATCGTCACTGCTACCGGCTCGGCCGAACCGGGCTGAACCAGGAGGAACCCACCACTGGCCACCGGCCTGCTGATTTTTGCACAGGCCGGAGCCCCAGATACCCGAAAGAAATCGCTGTTTCTTTCGGGTTTCCGGGGCTCCGGCATGAGTGAAGACCAGCTGTCTGGTGCGCGTGCTCACGCCAAAAACCACAAGACCAGGTGGCCAGCACACGCATGTGCACCAGCCAGCTGGTTTTCGAGTTTTTGGGGCTCCATTATACGTGCACATGTATGCATGCATGTTCCAGTTTGGGCACTGGATGCCAAAAAGGTTCACCCTCATTGTCTAGCCATTGGCCCAGGGAAGGAATATGCCACATTAATTTTTCTAAAAACCTCAGGCCTACTAAAGCTTTCCTAGGCAGTCTATACAGCCCCAGCTTTTTCACACACATTGCTGGTAACAAATGCAACACACCACCATTGCCTTAACTTTGCATCTGATGTTCCCGTGCAAAGAAGAGGGGGGAGGGGAGGGGAGCTCCGAGTTAGGAAGACAGTGCCAACGGGTGTCACTTGACTTCCCGAATTCGTAGCGCATGATCCCATGATGATTGATAAATAACACGGGATCGCAGAAGGAAGAATCTCTTTCTTTGAAGACTTTTGGGGGGAGGGTTAGGAAGGGGGATTTTTACCCCATCTGTAGAAGGAGGCACCAGTGATGGGTTTCAAAAATTTTTACTACCGGTTCTGTGGGCCAGAGGTGAGTTTCAGCAGGTTCCGACCAGTTCTGGAGAACCGGTAGCGGAAATTTTGAGTAGTTCGGAGAACCCGTAGTAAAAATTCTGACTGGTCCCGCCCCCATCTATTCTCTGCCTCCCAAGTCCCAGATGATTAGGAGGGAATGGAGATTTTACAGTATCCTTCCCCTGGAGTGGGGTGGGAATGGAGATTTTACAGTATCCTTCCCCTGGAGTGGGGTGGGAATGGAGATTTTACAGTATCCTTCCCCTGGAGTGGGGTGGGAATGGGGATTTTGCAGTATCCTTCCCCTGGAGTGGGGTGGGAATGGAGATTTTACAGTATCCTTCCCCTGGAGTGGGGTGGGAATGGAGATTTTACAGTATCCTTCCCCTGGAGTGGGGTGGGAATGGGGATTTTGCAGTATCTTTCCCCTGGAGTGGGGTGGGAATGGGGATTTTGCAATATCCTTCCCCTGGAGTGGGGTGGGAATGGGGATTTTGCAGTATCCTTCCCCTGCCATGTCCACCAAGCCACGCCCACCAAGCCACACCCACAGAACTGGTAGTAAAATTTTTTGAAATCCACCACTGCTGTGGGTGTGGCTTGGTGGGCGTGGCAGGAGAAGAATACTGTAAAATCTCCATTCCCACCCCACTCCAGGGGAAGGTTACTGCAAAATCCCCATTTCCTCCCGATCAGCTGGGACTCGGGAGGCAGAGAATTGATGGGGCCAGTCAGAATTTTTACTACCGGTTCTCCCGAACTATTCAAAATTTCCGCTACCGGTTCTCCAGAACTGGTTAGAACCTGCTGCAACCCACTTCTGGGAGGCACCCACCGAAGCCCACCCACCCTTTAATTCTCTCCTTCAGACATGCATCTGGGTTTCCCACCGGGTGCTGAGAAGGAATGGCACCGTTTCCAAGTCAGATCAGCTGGTCGTTTTCAGGGTTCAAAATTTTCCTTCTCCCCTTCCTATTAAGGCTCAAAATTAGCCCAAGTATACAGGTAGACTTCGACTGATGGCCACAACTGAGCGCCAAATTTAAGTCACTAAGCGAGACAGTTATTAAGTGAGTTTTGCCCCATTTGATGAGCTTTCTTGCCATGGTTATTAAGTGAATCGCTGCAGTTGTAAGGTTAGTCACACGGTTGTTAAGTGAATCTGGCTCCCCCCAATGACTTTCGCAAAAGGGGGATCACAAGATCCCGGGACACTGCAACCGTCATAAATATGGATCAGTTGCCAAGCGCCTTAATTTGGATCATGGGATCATCCAAAGTCACCCAGTTGACTTTCATGCCTAACGCGGGACTAGAACTCACTGTCTCCTGGTGATTGGCCCAAAGTCAATCAGCCAGCTTTCATGCCTATGGCGGGACTACAACTCCCAGTCTCCTGATTTCTAGCTTGATGCCTTAACCACTAGTCCAGTGATGGCTAACCTTTCTGCCGTCGCGTGCCAAAAGTGGGGGGAGCACAGGGGGGGGTCGCGTGTGTGAGTGCCCACACCCATAATTCAATATGCCCCACCCACTCCCTGCGGATGCACACGTGACCCTCGGCACTCCTCTCGGTTTTCGCATGTGATGGCATGGTGGGCCCAGTAGATCCCTTTTTTGCCCTCCCCAGGCTCCAGAGCCTTTCTAGGAGCCTGGGGAGGGCAAAAACAGCCTTCCCTACCCCACTGGAGGCCAGAAACGGCCCGTTTCCCGACTTCCAGTGGGCCAGGAAGGCCCGAAAATCAGCTGGCTGGCACATGCATGCACGCTGGAGCTGAGCTAGGACAACGCTTGCGTGCCCACAGATATGGCTTCATGTGCCACATGTGGCACGCGTGCCATAGGTTTGCCATCGTGGCACTAGACTAAACTGTCTCTCTTTTCCTTCTGTTCTCATTTTAGTTATGCTTTTCTCACTATTAACTACCCATCGTGGATCTTTTCTGAGAAGTGCAGCAGGATAACAAAGGTGTTAAAATAAGGAATAAAATAAGGACTTTTGATCGCCTGGCAGTTTCCCCTCCCCAGATGCAGAACCAGGATGCAGCTGCTGGGTTTTAAAGCTGAACACGGAATAACAGAATAGAATAAAATAGGATAGAAGGGAAAACTCTGCATTTGCACCCAGGCCAACTACACATCTGCGTGGGATGCGGGCGCCTGTCCATCTGCTTCGAAGTTTTCGTGACGTACCAACAAAAGAAGCTAGAATTCTGGGTCACTGGAAAAAGTCGAGGGGTTAACTGTGCCTTCCTGCAAAAAGGAAATAACATCGATGCTATTGTTCTGCGTGGGAAGACAGCACTTGCGAAGGTCCCCAGAAATCTCCCCTCTTCCTCCCACCTCCCCCTTTGGCCCATTCTTCCTGGTAGGGAAGAGTTGGCTTGCGTTGCTCCATCTACAGTGAAGGGACCTTCTTCCTCCAAAGACAGGCAGTCTGGCCTATGAATCCATCTCCCTCCAGATCTGGTGGGGATCACCAACTAACTCCCAAGGAAGGAAGACCCACCCAACAGATCAAAGGAAGTAGATTGGGTAAAAATCACTGAGCCTCCTGGGGTAATATAAAGGCCAGGAGGAGGAGGAGGAGGAGGAGGAGGAGGAGGAGGAGGAGGAGGAGGAGGAGGAGATGGACTGTGGGGTCCTTGGGGCTCTCTAAGCTTGATGGCTTTCTTGGAGACGTTTCAGGACCCAGCTAGGGAACATCATCAGTGCTAGAAGGGAGTGGGGTTTGTGGAGAGGAGGAGGAGAGAAGAAGAAGAAGAAGAGGAGGAGGAGGAGGGAGGAGGAAGGAAGAGGAAGAAGGAGGAGGAGGAAGGGGAGATCCTTTATATTCTCTGAGCTTGGTAGTTTTCTTTCAGGCCTTTCATGACCCAAGTAGGGAACATCATCAGTGCTAGGAAGGAGTGGGGTTTGAGGAGGAGGAGGAGGAGGAGGAGGAGGAGGAGGAGGAGGAGGAGGAGGAAGGAGGAGAAAGAGGAGAAGAAGAAAAAGAAGAAGAGGGGGAGGAGAAGGAGGAGGAAGGGGAGGAAGAGGAAGAGAAGGAGGAGGAGAAGAGGAAGGAGGAGGAGGAAAAGAAGAAGAGGAAGAAGGGGAAAGGGGAGGAGGAAGAAGAGCAGGAAGAGGAGAAGGAGGAGGAGGAAGAGGATGAGAAGAAGAAGAAGGGGAGGGAGAGAGGAAGGAGGAGAAGAGGAGGAGGAGAAGGAGGAGAAGAAGAAGAGGAGGAAGGAGAAGGGGAGGAGGAGGAAGAAGAGCAGGAAGAGGAGGAGGAGAAGAGGAAGAAGGGGAGGGAGAGAGGAAGGAGAAGGAGAAGAGGACGAGGAAGGAGAAGGAGAGGAAGAAAAGGAGGAGGGAAAGGAGGATGAGAAGAACCCTCAAAAACATTAACAGTGGGAGAGGCACATAAAGTTATTTATTTATAGCTCACCATTTATTTTTATAAATAACTCAAGGCAGTGAATCTATCAAACACTCCTTTTCCTCCTCCTATTTTCCCCACAACAACAATCCTGTGAGGTGGGCTGGGGTTGAGAAAGAAGGAATGGCCTGGCTTTCGTGCCTAAGGCAAGGCTGGAGCTCACCGTATCCTGGTTTGAAAACCTTGTGCCTTAAACACAAGCAGCACTTTTGTGAAGAGAGCAGGGTCCCCCTTCCTCATTGGCCTGCTGTTATGCTTTCGGCAGAAGAGAAGGAAAAAAGGATGCCAGAAGAGGAATAATCGGAGAAAAAGCAAAAGGAGAAAAATGGAATAGACTGCCACCCAGTCTCCCATACAGTCCTCAACTTATGACCACAACTGAGCCCAAATTTTCCATGGCTAAACAAGCCAAAAGTTAAGTGAGGTTTGCCTCGTTTTACGACGTTCCTTGCCACAGTGGCTAAGCGTATCTCTGCAGTCGTTAAGTTAGTCATACAGTTGTTAAGGGAATCGGATTTTGCTTGTCCGAAGGTTGTGAAAGGGATTTGCGGGACTCTGCAGCTGTCATAAATATAAATGAGCCTTGGTAGTACAGTGGTCTAAAGCACCCTGTTATTAAGAACAGCTGCCTGCAATTACTGCAGGTTCGAATCTCGCCAAGGCTCAAGGTTGACTCAGCCTTCCATCCTTTCTAAGGTAGGTAAATTGAGGACCCAGATTATGGGGGCAATAAGCTGACTTTGCATAAATATACAAAAGGATGAAGGCTATTGCTTAACGCACTGTAAGCTGCCCTGAGTCTCCGGAGAAGGGCGGCATATAAATCAAATTTAAAAAAAAAAAAAAAATCAGTTGCCAAACTATGGAATTTTCATCAGTTGGCCATGGGTGCGCTGAGAGGGTCTTAAGTGTGAAAATGGTCATGTCGTTTGTTTTCAGTGCCATTGTAACTTTGAATGGTCATTAAATGAAGGACTGTAAACCGAGCACTGCCTGTAGAATCTTGGGATCTCCTTGTGGTGCCCCATCCAAGTGTTACAATCAGCCCATTCAGCAAAATAAACCAACAGAATTGGTGAACAAAGAACCATCTGGAACGAACACACAAAATGAGAATATAAAAATCTCTATTCAGGTTTTGCCAGCTTCACTGTTGAGAATATATTCGTTTTCCTTAGCAATGCAGAAGGGCACGGTCATTGTCTCCCCGATTTTAACAACCCGTCTTGTGATCTCCTAGTGGTCTCCCCTCCCACAACTGCTCAAAACTAACCTGCTTTAGCTTTTTGAGCTGCTACTTTTATGATTTTCGACGTAAAGACAAAGAGGACAGAAAGAAAGAATAGCGAAAGAGGTAATGAAAAGGTTGAGAGAACAGATGCTTATGAATTTTCACAAAAAAAGAGAGCGCGTCGCCACCTTGTGGTGCCTGAAAGAAATACAGGTAGTCCTCAATTTACGACCACAAATTTATGTCGCTACGTGAAACATTTGTTAAGAGTTTTACCCCATTTTACGAGCTTTTTTTGCCATTGTTGTTAAGTGAATCTCTGCAGTTGTTAAGTTAGCAGCGTGGCTGTTAAGTGAATCCGGCTTCCCCGTTGACTTTGCTTGTCAGGAGGTCGTAAAAGGGGATCGATCACGTGACCCTGGGACACTGCAACCGTCATTAATGTAAGTCAATTGCTAAGCATCTGAATTTTGATCACATGACCATGGGGTTGCTGCAATGGTCATAAGTGTGAAAAATGGTCATAAGTCACTTCTTTCAGTGCTGTTGTAACTTTCAACGTTCATTAAACTGTTATAAATCGAGGACTTCCTGTAGCAGGTGTTTATCAACAGCATCACAATTTTGCCCGAAATTCTTGTAATAGGAGTCTTTGACTTGTGACCACAACTGAGCCTGGAATTTTGGTTGCAAGTCGTTGGGGTCGTAAGTCGAGGCATCACGTAACTGGATTCGTTTTACAACCGCTTTTATGATGGTCATTAAGTGAGTCACTGCAGTCATTATGCAAACCACGTGGTCCTACGTCCGAATCCAGCTTAGTTAATGGGCATTTTGTTTGCTGGAAATGATGATTTTAACCACGTGGAAGCTGCAACTGTTCATAAATTTGATCATGGGACCACAGAGGTTGAGGGGGGGGGCAGTTTTAACTTTGAGGATGGTTAAGTAACTTTTTAAAACTCCATCATCACTTTGATCGTTAAGTGACTGGTCATAAATCAAGGATTGCCTGTGTTTAGGAAGAACTCCAGGTATTTGTAGTCACATCAGAATTTCATGGCAAAATTCCAGCTACAAACTACTTTCCACAAACTCAGTTTTTTTCGCCCCAGTATGTTGACTGGGGGATTCTGGGAATTGAAGTCCACCCTTTTTAAAGCATCCTGACTGGGGGATTCTGGGAGTGGAAACTGTCAAGGCTGAGAAACACTATAGAGCTAATCCTAAACCTAGCAAACTTGAGCATCAAAAATGAACTATCTATTTATTAAAAAGTTTTATAAGGTCGCTCAACTGAAACAATGGGATTCTGGGTAGCACACAACTGTAAAAATACAATTAAAAAATAATACCACACACTTCCAAAACCACAACTTATGATCACAATCAAGTCCAATATTTCTGTTGCTAAGCAAGACACTTGTTAAGTGAGTTTGGCCTCGTTTTATGACCTAGCTTGCCACAGTTGTTAAGTGAATCACTGCGATTGTTAAGTTAGTAACACGGTTGTTAAGTGAATCTGGCTTCCCCATGGACTTTGCTTGTCAGAAGGCCACAAAAAGTGTCCATATGACCCTGGGACACTGCAACCGTCATAACTATGAGTCAGATGCCAAGCACAAATTTTGATCACATGACTGTTGGGATATTGCAATGGTCATGTGAAAAATGGTCATAAGTCACTTTTTTCATGCCAAACGGTCACAAAACAAATGGTTATAAGTCAAGGACAACCTAAATACCAGTCAGAGTTCTTAAGTGAATCATATCGTTGCTAAGCGAATCCAGCTTCCCGATCCAGCCAATTTCGAAGTTCACAAATGGTGATTCCTGGACCCAGAGACATTGCAACTGTTGTCAATACATACATGATTGTCAAGAGCCTGAACTGAGATCACGTAACTCTGGGGTGCTGTGATGGTCATAAGTAAAAGGACTGGTTGTAAGCTCTTTTCTCAGGGCTGTTGCAGCTTTGAATGGTCACTAAATGGATGGTTGTACACTCCAGAGAACTACTCAATCTCCAAAATGTGCTAGATGTTGTACCCGAAGAATCAATTTTCAATCAATTAATCACCCCAAACAAGTTAATAGGAAAAAGCCCACTGCCTATTAACCCTGAATATGTTACCTATTTATTTATTTATTTATTTATTTATTTATTTATTTATTTATTTATTTATTGGTTTGATTTATATGCCGCCCTTCTCCGGAGACTCAGGGCGGCTTACAATGCATTAAGCAACAGCCTTCATACTTTTGCATATACCTGCTTAGTAGGGCTTTCGGGGGCCCCCCCTAAGCGGTGTTCTTTTTTTATACAAAGTCAGCTTATTGCCCCCACAATCCGGGTCCTCATTTTACCTACCTCAAAAGGATGGAAGGCTGAGTCAACCTTGAGCCTGGTGAGATTTGAACTTGCAGTAATTGCAGGCAGCTGGTGTTACTTAACAGTGCTTTAGTCTACTGCGCCACCAAGGCTCTTCATCACCAAGTTGGGTAATGAAACCTCTGCAAGCAAACAATCAAGCACAGGACCTCACAGTCTTCCTCCTCTTCTTCCTCCTCTTCCTCTCTGCAAGCCTCACTCCCTTCTAGTACTGATGATGTTCCCTAGTTGGGTCATGAAACGTCTGCAAGAAAACCACCAAACTCATAGAGCACCAGGGACTCTCTGAAACACTTTTGCTCTCTACAAAAGTTTGTTCATCTCTCACTCTCACTTACTTTCACACTTAACACAATTAAAAGTTAGTATGGGTTTAAAAACAAGATAGCAACCTTTTCCCAATCTATTAAAAAACACCATGACCAGAGTTTTGTTAAAGTGTGCTCCAAAGGTGAAAATAAACACCCATCTCTTATCCTTAATCAGCTCAAACATCCTTACATTGCATCATAATAAGCTCTTGTATAAGTTCTTGTATTGCGGCACTAATACATATAGTATTACATTACAATTTATATTTTAACTATATTTATAATAAAAATAATTTATAATAATTATTACATTGCATTTGCTTAAGTGGGAAGAAGCATCTATCTTTCACCCTTAATTGGCCCACACGTGCAAGATTGACAAATATTTATAATTATTTATCATTTAATTTTTGCTTATAATATTTATTATAAAAATAATTTATAATTATCATAGGCAAGTATAGTAATTACATTACATTTGATAAAATGCCCCAGATAGGAAGACATCTCAATCTTTTACCTTTCATTGGTACACACATTATTTATAATTTAATTTTTACTTATAATATTTATAATAAAAATAACTTGAGAATTATCATAAGCAAGTACAATATACAATAATTACATTTCACTTTCTAAAATGCCCCAGATTGGAAGTAACTGATATTTTGTCCTTAATTGGCATAAAACCTATTTATGTTTTTGCTTATAAATATTTATAATAAAAATAACTGATATTTATCATATGCAAGTATAATTAATTGCATGACCTTTGCTAAAATGCCCCCAAGAGATAAAGTTCCATCTTCATTATTATCTTTATCGCATTATTTTTAGTTTATATTGCTTATAAAATTTATAATAAAAATAATTGATAATTATCATACGCAACTACAGTAATTACACTGCTTTGGAAGATAGGTAGAAACTCTGAACTTTTTCAAACCTTAATTGGCACACCCATTATTTATAATTGCTATATTTGGGGCTTATAAACAAAAATACTTTATCATATGCACCTTGGACCTTCTCACGACTTTATAATTGCATCCTGAATTGGCAATTTGAAAAACTCAGCCACTGAAATCTAACTCAGCTCCACACTCTTACACACACACAAACCTACAAATCACAAAAGTTCACCGATTTGTGCAAGAGAAAACTCAGAACTTCCAGCCAATCAAAAGGGGTTAAAAATAGTGTGCAGAAAGTACCAAATTAGGACTGAAAACTAAATACAGATCTCAAAAATACCACTGGCCTAGGAACACAACGGATCCCCGAGAAAAAAATAAAAGCAATTTGCACACCCATTTTCCCTATTTTTGCACGCTTCCTCCAAGGAAAAGAGCTCTGTAAAAAAAAAAAAAAAGTTACGTTTGAGGATCCAACTTACGAACAAAAGAAGATTTTTGCAAGACATCTGCGCAACTTGCAAAACGTTGGCTCAGAAGGAATTTGCAAGCAGTTGCAAAATTGCCAAAAAGAGGGAAAAAAGGAGAAAAGGAAGACGGATGGAAGGAAGGAAAAAATGGACATACTAGGAATTCTTCGGAGATCTGGAAAAGTTTTCCATCTCCTCCCCTCTTCATCTCTGCAACATCTTCTTCTTTGCAGCTATTTCTCCATTTTTTCCTTCCTGCTTTCCTGTCGTCTGCTGGGTCCTTCCTTCCCCTCCCGCCCAGGATCTGGAGATTTTGCACCAGGAATGAGACTGTCTTCCGAGGAAGGAGGAGGGTGGGTGGGACTGGGGGCCCCCACCTCCAAAAGAGGGGGGGCAGAGAAGGGCAGGGGATGCATCACCTCCTCCGGTCAGCTGCCACCACCGAGAGGGCCTCGGTTTTCTCCCCACAATAGGGGAGCTTCGACTGCAAGGCTCCCAGCAAAGCAGGGGTTTTCAAACTGGAGAACTCCAGGTGGACTTCAAGTCCCAGAATTCCCCAGGCAGCAGGAGTGGACTTCAAGTCCCAGAATTCCCCAGGCAGCAGGAGTGGACTTCAAGTCCCAGAATTCACTAGGAAGGAGTAGACTTCAAGTCCCAGAATTCCCTAGGCAGCAGGAATGGACTTCAAGTCCCAGAATTCCCAGGCAGCAGGAGTGGACTTCAAGTCCCAGAATTCCCCAGAGTAGGAGTGGACTTCAAGTCCCAGAATTCCCTAGGCAGCAGGAGTGGGCTTCAAATCCCAGAATTCACTAGGTTTTTTTTAACAGATTACAGAGTTGGAAGGGACCTTGTAGGTCATTTAGTCCAACCCCCCCGCCCCGCCCAAGCAGGAGACCCTTCATCAGTTCTGACAGATGGCCGTCCAGTCTCTTCTTGAAATCCTCCAGTGACGAAGCTCCCACAACTTCTGAAGGCAACTTCTGTTCCACGGGTTGATTGCTCTCACTGTCAGAAAGTTCTTCCTCATTTCTAGGTTGAAGGAATGGACTTCAAATCCCAGAATTCCCTGACAACATGCGTCGGCTTTAACTCCTAGAATCCCTCAGCCAACCTGCAGGGACTTCAAGTCCCAGGAGCCTCAAGGAAGCAGGAATGGACATCAACTCCCAGAATCCCCCAGCATTATAAGTGGGATCCAATAACCAGAATTCCCCAAGCAGTAGACTTCAACTACCTGTACTGGCTGGCAAATTCTTGGGAGTTTTTTTTACTTATTTCTCAAAATCGAGTAGATTTATATGCCCACCCAAGTCACACCCAGTTGCAGCCCACGCATGTTGGCTGGGGATTCTGGGAGTTGGAGTCCATACATCTTCAATTTCCAAGTTTGAAAAACATTGCTGTAAAGTGTGAATTTTAGCCAGGAGGGAAGGGCCTTTTCTAACCTGGCCAAGACAGAGGCTCCCAACCGGGGGTACAGAGATGATATTCCCGGGGTGTGTGCGAAAACCTGGGTTTCAAAATTATAGTGTATATGCATAATTATATGCACATAATTATTTACTTTTGTAAGGTGTGCGAGAATATATCAGAAGTGTTCAAGGGGTGCAGGCCAGGTATAGTAAAGGTTGGAAACCCCTGCTATAAGAAGATGTCTGCCATTTTGAAAGGGAGAGTACTACAGTTCCCGTCACCTAGCTGCTTCAAAACCTACATACTTTCATTCTGCGTTAGCAAAAGCGCACTTCAGAAGCACATAACAAAGCTTCAGAAAAGGACTTCAATTATTATTATTATTATTATTATTATTATTATTATTATTATTATTATTATTATTGGCGTTCCTCGACTTACAACTACAACTGAGCCCAAAATTTCTGTTACTAAAAAAGACAGTGAGTTTTGCTCCATTTTGTGACCTTTCTTGCCACCGTTATTAAATGAATCGCTGTGGTTGTTAAATTAGAAATAGAGTTGTTTAGTGAATCTGGCTCTCCCATTGACTTTGCTTGTCAGAAGGTCTCAAAAGTGGATCATGTGACTCCTCCAGGACACTGCAACCGTCATAAGTATGAGTCAGTTCCAAGCGTCCAAATTTTGATCAGGTCAGTGCTATAATCACAATTTGCAACCTTCCCAGCTGGTTTGCAATAAGCAAAACCAATGGAGGAAGCCAGATTCATTTAATGACCAGGCAATTCACTTAACCACTGAAGGGATTCACTTAACAACCATGGCCCAAAAAAATCGTAAGATTGGATGCGACTCGCTTAACAATGAACTCGCTTAGCAACAGGGTGGATAAAAATCAATGATTTTTTTTTAAAAAATAAAAAAAATAAGATTTTTTTTATTTAAATCGGATTTTTTTGATTTTTATCGAATTTATTTTAATAAAAAACTTTTGGGGTGAAAATCTATCGTAAGATAGTTTTCTATTTAAGATACATAAATAATTTAGTTTATTCAGCATGAAATGGAGCTTAGTTATGTAGCATGAGGCTGTATATTCTGCAACACTGGGACTATCGGTGAGTCAACAGTGGGTCAAAGGAGCAGCAGAGATGACAGTTGCTCTTTAAAAATTATGATTTAAATCGAGTTGATTTAAATCAAGCCTTTTTACTAGTGATTTAAATCATGATTTAAATCGTGATTTAAATCAACTCGATTTAAATCAAATCCACCCTGCTTAGCAATATGAATTCTGGTGCTTTATGGTGGTCGTAAGTTGAGGACTCCCTGAAACAAGGGAGCGCAAGTATTCCCAACTCTTCAGGTTTTCTGTGCTAAAAACCAGGGAAATTAATTGGATTGTTTAATTTCATTTTTGTAAATTCAGACTTTATGGCCCTAAGACAGGGGAGTCAAACTGGATTTCTTGGAGGGACGGATTAGTATTGTAGTTCTCCTCCGCGGGCCGGCCGAGGGGGGGAGATGGAGACGGGACGGACACCTCCTGAAGCTCTTTGCCGGTCAAAACGGGCCTTGCAGGAGCCCCCCTGCACCCCACTTTGGCTGGCGAAGTGCTGCAGGAGGCCACGTTTTGGCTGCCAGAGACACTGTGAGCTGCTCCTTTGCTATTTCCAACGCACCGTTTTGAATAACACAACTGCAAATGCAAAGATTTCGCATGAGAAACTCTGCCGAATTGGCTTACACCAAATAATTACATTTCTATTGCAATTGCAGGCAGCCTTTACAACCTACAACCATTCATTTAGTGACCGTTCAAAGTTACGACGGCATTGGGAAAAAAAAGAGACATGACCCGTGCTCAAAGTTATGACCGTTTCAGCATCCCCGCAGTCACGTGATCAAAGCATAATGGAGCTTGGCCAATAGTCATAAATCATGACGGTCGTAAATTGGGTTAGGCATCAAACAGCAGAAGGAGTCATCTGGCTGAAAAACGGTTCCCTTGCCACAGGAGAGACCCGCCGAATAAGCCATTATTAGCAAAAGCAGGACACAGAAAAACAGTTGGAAGGGGCCTCAGAGGTCATTTAGTCCAACCCCTGCTCGAGCAAGAGACTCTATACAATTCCGGACAAACAACTGTGCAAATCTCTTCTAGAAAACCTCCAGTGATGGGAACATTTACCTCCAGAAGCTTTGGGTGCTCCAACACTGGAGGTTTTTAAGAAGAGATTGGACAGCCATTGTCTGAAATGGGACAGGGTTTCCTGCTCGAACGGGGGGTTGGACTGGATGACCTCTAAGGTTCCTTCTAACTCTGTTATTTAGAGGAGGCGGAGGGGGAGGGGAGGAGGAAGGAGAAGGAGAAAGAGAAGGAGAAGAAGAGGAGGAGATCGGATAATCACTTGTCTGAAATGGGACAGGGTTTCCTGCTCGAGCAATGGGTTGGACTGGATGACCTCTCAGGGTCCTTCCAACTCTGTTATTTGGAGGAGGCGGAGGGGAGGAGGAAGGAGAAGGAGAAAGAGAAGGAGAAGGAGAGGAGGAGGTTGGACAATCACTTATCTGAAATGGGACAGGGTTTCCTGCTTGAACAGTGGGTTGGACTGGATGACCTCTTAGGTTCCTTCCAACTGTTATTCTATTCTATTCTATTCTATTCCACCCACTGCTTCTCGCGGCCAAAGCAGCTTTCCATACCTTTCGCAGACAGGAAAAAAAAGGTGGCTCCCACGTGTTTCGCTCGTCCCTTATTTTTTTTTCCCCACCGACACAAACAGGGGGCTTGTGCAGCTCCACTCAAACCGGCGGCTTCACCCCTGACACGAAGAGGAAGGCAGAAAGAGGAGCGATTCATGGTCATTTGAACTCTCCGCTTGTGGCCTCGCACCGCCAGGCACCACGGAGTATCAGCTCCCCCCCCATCCTCTTTAACAAAGGGCTCCATTGTCGTATCTCGAGGACAAATGTTGTGCATCCGGAACCGCACTCTGCATTTCAGGGTTCGACCTTGAGGCTCACTTCCCACCCACCCCCGTTTGGGGATGGGGGTCTCCCCCCCTTGGGGAAAAAAAAACCCCAATTGAATGAAAGCACAGGAATGGATGGAATTCGCAGCTGGACATTTTGAAAAGATGCAGATTGTGTGCCTATCCATTCCCTTTCCGGAGCGAACAATCTCAGCTCACAATCCCCAGGGCCATTTCACCTCCTGCTTTGACTATAGGTAGTCCTCGACTTACGGCCACCATGGAGTCGAAAAATTATGTCGCTGAGCAAGTTCATTTTGACCCATTTTACGACCTTTCTTTGGCACCGTTGTTAAGTGAATCCCTGATTTAGAGGGTCGCAAAAGGGAATCACGTGACCCTGGGACACTGCAGCCGTCATAAATAGGAGTCAATTATGCCAAGTGTCTGAATTTTGATCGCGTGACCGTGGGAACGCTGCAATGGTCATAAGTGTGAAAAATAATCGTAAGTTTTTTTTCCTGCTTCGAATAGTCACTAAATGAACTGTTGTAAATTGAGGACAGGCCGTAAAGGCATTGGTGCAATGCTTTTTGTCGGAGGGTCCTCAACTTAATGACCACAATCGGAACCAGAATTTTCACTGCTTCTTTGATGCTCAAATTTTTCAAACCTGGCCGTTTGAAGATTGGGCGGGGGTGTGGGAAGGATGGACAGACGGACTTCAATTCCCAGAATTCTTAGCAAAGTGTTCTGCCCCAGTTACGGACCCCAAAGAACCAAAGTCCGTTCAAACCTTAGTTTACTAAATAAAAGTCTTTTACAACAACGGCTGTTAATTAACTGCATTAACAGCCGCCAAGAATTCAAAGAATAATAACTGAAAGCTTACTGTGGTTGCCAGAATGCCCAGAAGCAATTTGCAGGAAGCTGATAAGATAAGCAAGACAAGACACGAAGGAGAGTGAACTAAAGTTGTTCCCTGCAAATTGCTTCAGTCGGTGTTCCTCCTTAAATAGGCTAAGGGAGTGGCCAATTAGCCCCAAGCCTTACTCTTGAGGAGACCTCCTCCTGAGGAGCCACTCCTGCCTTTTGGCAGCTCTGCGCGCCCGTGCATCGAGAAGAGGCTCCTCCTCTTTGTCCTCTTCACCCATGGAAGCTTCTGGAGGTTCTGAAGGCCCTGGCTGAATCCCCGCCTCTGGCACATCTTCTCCAGCCTCCTCACTGTCTGACTCAGGCGCCAGCTGCACAGGATGCTGGCGCAGCACCAAACCAGCCTCCTCGCTGTCGGAATCGGCTACCAGCTGCACAGGTCGCTGACGGGCCACAACACAAAGGCCCTTCAGACCAGAGAATTCTGGGAGTTGAAGTCCAAACACTTTCACGTGGCCAAGTTTGAGACAAAGTTTCAGACTCTCTTCTGTGAAATGCAGGAAATACTCGATTTACAACAGTTCATTTAGTGACCATTCAAAGTTGCAACACTGAAAAAAGTGACTTATGACCATTTTTCACACTTACGACCGCGGAAGCATCCCCATGGTCACGTGATCAAAATTGGGCAACTGCCTCGTATTTATGACAGTCGCAATGTTCCGGGGTCCTTCAAACAGACAAAGTCAATGGGGAAGCCAGATTCACTTAATGACCCGTGTTATTAACTTAACAACTGCGAGGATCCGTTTTAACAATTGTGGCACGAAAGATTATACAATGCAGCAAAACTTAACAACTGTCTCACTTAGCAATAGAAATTTTGGGGTCACTTCTGGTCGTAAATCGAGGACTTCCTATATTCCGCATGGGGTACGAGGCGTCGTTCCAATATTAAGAACAGCCAGCAGAGTTAAAATCTGGATTTGAGGCCTGATTCTTGTTCTCACAACTCTTCTAAGTGACAACACAGATTGCACAAAAGTTACCGAAATAAACCAGAATCTGAAGTCCTCCAGCTGTGGCCCTCCCTGGGGTAAACAGAGGTTCCAGCTGCTGCCCCCCCCCCAGGGGAATCTGCCATTCCACCTTTTCTCTTTGTTGACAGATTTTGTACATTTTTACACAAAAATTAAAAAAAAAAAAACACACAGAAAAGAGACCCACAAAAGAGACCCACAAAAAGACACAGGTTTTTGGGAAGTAATTTTGGATAGTCAATTGATTTGGAAAAATGGCAAAAACTATGGGAAAGGAATTATAAATTAACGATGTCCACTGCATACAAGATAAATCAATATAAAATGTTTTATAGATGGCACATGACACCTGAGAAATTAGCAAAAATGTTCAAAGATAAATCAGCCAAATGTTGGAAATGTCATCAACTTCCAGGATCATATTATTATTATATGTGGTGGACATGTTCAGAAGCCAAAAACTATTGGGGTAAAATTAAGACATGGTTGGAGGAAACGAGACATCAACGTATTGAATTTAAGAGCTGTTTCTATTGGGTATCCTACCAGAAAAAAATCAGTAAGGAAAATACTTATTTGATAATACATGTAATAACAGCTGCAAGGATTGTTTGTGCACAAAATTGGAAAGCAGGGAAAATACCTTTGGTAGAAGAAGTAATAAAAAATTTTTTAGATTGTGCTGAAATGAATAGATTAACTTTGATGATTAAGGATACAGAGGATTCAGAATATTTTAAAATTTGGAATTATTTCTATCATTGGTTGGAGAAGAGATATAAATCATTAAGTATATATGTATGTATAAATATGTGATGAGTAGACTATTATATTAATAGTGACGATTTGATATTATGGATTGGATAAGGATCAAGATAGAGGATAATAACTGTACAGAAGAAGAAAGAATTATGGAAGACAACAATGAGATATCCCAGGGAAGAGATAATTGATGTATTAAATGTTTGTCTAAAAAAATAAAAAACTTTTTCTTAAACAGGGTTTCAGATGGATAGACTTCAACTCCCAGAATTCCCCAGTTGGTAAAAAAAACCAACAACCCTTACAGGTAGTCCTTAGCTTGTGACTGATCATTTAGCGACCGTTTCAAGTTATGACAGATATCCGAATGCTACTTACAATCATTTCAATGTACGGTATTCCATTTTATATAAAGGTAAATAGCAATAAAGGTTATCTTACATTATCCAGATCTGGATGCACACACAAATACACACACATGTGAATTCACATGACTAATGCCTTTCAGGGCATTTGGCCAGTGGCTCAATTTTATGGAAGGTTATTTTATTTAAAAAATTATTATTTTATTAGTATTATTTTATGATGGTTTTTTGCCAATTTTCAACTTTTGGCAAAAATTGCCCATAGGAATACATTGATTCACTTAATGACTGCCACTAAAATAGTCCAGTCATATGTGGGTGCCGTGACTCATGATTTATGATGGAAATTCTGGGCTCCGATAGGGTTGTAAGTTGAGGACTACTTGTGATCACAGGGGAAACATTCTTTTACCAGTGCATGAAGTTCCCAACTTACGGCAGTTCATTTAGTGACTGTTCAAAGTTATAACCACACTGAAAAAAGGGACTTATGACTGTTTTTCACACTTACAACCGTCACGTGATTCTGAGAAGCCAAATCAATGGAGAAGCCAGATTCGCTTAATAACCTTGTGACTAACTCCAGTAACTCACTTAACGACTGTGGCAAGAAAGGCAGTAAAATGGGGCAGAATTCATTTAACAAATTTCTCAATTAGCATCATAAATTTTGGGCTGAATTGTGGTCGTTAAGTCGATAATTCCGTCCCTATAAGTGGAAGAGCAAAACTTGAAAAAGCAACAATAGAAAATATCAATAATTCCTTGGTGGTCTCTCAATTCAGCCTAAAATTCGTCATGTGCTGCCCCCTGCTGGAATCAGGGGGTAATTTTAGCACACATTGCTTATCTCAATTATTCTTAAAACGAAATGAAATCTTCTTCGCCTTACAACCATTTGTTTGGTGGGTGTTCGAAATTACAACGGCACTGAAAAAAGTGAATTATGACTGTTTCTCACACTTATGACCGTTGCAGCATCCCCGAGGTCATGTGATCCAAATTCGGCTGCTTGGCAACTGACTCATATTTATGACGGTTGAACCCCCATGGTCATTAGGTGACTTTCCGACAAGCAAAGTCCAGGGGGGAAGCCAGATTCACTTAACAACCATGTGACTAACTTAACAACTGCAGTGATTCACTTAACAACGATGGCAAGGAAAAGTCGTAAAATTGGACAAAACTCATTTAAAACTCATATAAATAAAGATAAAACTCATATCTTGCTTAGCAATGGAAATTTCGGACTCCATTGTGATTGTAAGTCAATACCAGTGAATACCATCATCGCCTGAATATACCATTTTGATGGACAGCCTTCCAGGAGTTCCAAATAGATCAGCCACTCACCTGGACCAGGCTAGGGTTATTAACAATGGATCAAAGTGGGTGTCCAGAATTGCAGCTTTTTTTCCCCAGATCCTGGAGAAAAATAAATAAATAAAAGAAACTGTCAATCAAATTATTTTTCTGCGAAAGAGGGTTGGACTGGATGACCTCAAGGGTCATTCTTCCTGGCATAGGATTTAGCTTCTACATCAATCCAATTGCCATCTCCTAGGTCATTTTATGACACAATAAATAAAATATGTACATTACCAACCCATTCATATGCTTTCTCCCAAGTACCCGTAATCCTCGACCTACAACCATTTGTTTAATGACAGTTTGAAGTTACAACTGTCCTGAGAAAAATGACTTAATGACCATTGCAATCTTCCCGTGGTCACGTGTTCAAAATGCTCGGCAACTGAACTCCCTTCATCCCAGCAGCTCGTGAGAACGCAGCATGGGGAAATCATGGGACGCGTGTCTGATACCTGCTTGGCTGCTCGCAAACGCGGCTCTTTACCGGAGGAAAGACACGTGATAACTCCGGAGAAGGTCGGGGATGTCCATATTTTTCTTTCCCGCCGGGGACCACTCACCTCTCGGGACCTTCTGCCCGGTTCAGACGACAAGCGGGCTGGGTCGGGGCTGGAGAAGCCGGCTCGGTTTAAACAGCGCCCGACACCCGAAGCAACGTCGGGTCGGTTTTTTCACACCGGAGCAGTTTAGGAGAGCCTCGTGCACGCTCAAGTGTGCACGTCTGAATGCAACCAGCCCTCCTCCCTCTGCCTCTTGGGTGGGCCAGGCAGCGACCACCCGCAGCAGCAGCTGCAGCCGTTGCAACCCCTGGAAGCACCGCGGCTCCGGGTGCGCAATTGCGCGCACATCCAGGCCATGGAAACGGGGCCTCTGGAGCTCAGAGACGGCGTGCAAACCCACCGGGGAAGAGGGGGACAGCTTGGGACGCCCCCTCCGGAGGGAAAAGGGCCCGTCCCGGGGCGGGAGAGCCGCCTCTGCTGCCCGCTGGAAGCGCGCAAAACGGGGCGCAGGGGAGGTTTGCAAAAGGTTTTTGCAACGCGCGAGTCTGAGATGGTGATGGGTGTTTTTGGGGAGGGGGCTTGGACTCAGCTCCGAAGCTTGCTTCCTTCCCTCCCTCCTTCCTTCCCTCTTTTTCTTTTTTGTTTCTTCCTTCTCTCCATCCTTCCCTTTTTTTTCTTTTCCTCCCTCTTTCTTTCTTCCTTTTTTTCTTTCTTTCCGTCTGTCTATCTTTCCTTCTTTCCAATCGCCTTTTCTTCTTCTGCTCTTCTCTCCCCCCCCCCCACTTTTGCTCACCCTGAAAGTTTGCAAAGTTTTGCCCTTATAAAGCCTCTGCTGCTTACATGCGCATCCACCCGCTCTCTCCAACTCTCTCTTCCTCCCCCCTGAGATAAGGAAAAGGCCTGAAAATCTTGGAAAATATGATTTCTGCAAGAAAAGAAAAGAGAAACTTTTAGGGGAAGGATTCACCCCATTCTGGATGGAGAGGGAGGTTCATAAGATTGCAGGGAGCTTGAAAGTCTTAAAAATTGCATTTATGCAAGCATTTATTTAGGATAATGCAACTTTATAATAGCTGGTAACTTGCATTTGCAAGCAAGAAAAATGTTGATTATGGAATTAGCATCATGACACCAATGCGGCTGAAGGTTTTGCTATGCAGGTAGTCCTCGACTTACAACCATTTGTTTAGCGACTGAAGTTATAGCAGCACTGAAAAAGGGCACTTACGACCATTTTTCACACTTACGACCACTGCAGCACCTCCACGTTCACTTGGCAACTGTCTCGTATTTATGACGGTTTCAGTGTCCCAGGGTCTGGTGATCCCCTTCTGCGACCTTCTGACAAACGAAGTCCATGGGGAAGCCAGACTCACTTAACGACCAAATGATTTACTTAACAACTGCAGTGATTCACTTAAGGACCCACAAAAGGGTCATAAAATGGGGAAAACTCAGTTAACAATTGACTTAACTTAGCAACGGAAATGTTGGGCTCAATGGTGGTCATAACACGGTTACATAAGTCAGTGACTAAAACATCCGAGGTCATAAGTGTGAAAAATGGTCATAAATCTTTTTTTTTCCAGCATTGTTGTAACATCTTAATGGTCACTATGTTGAGGATTACCTGTATAAGATTGGAACCTGCTGTGGCTTCTCAAAACCTGTTTTTGGGGGAGGGGGGGCACTTGCCTGAACTGGTTACAGAACACCTCCCCCCCAAGTGAGTTTTAATCAATTCAAAACATAATGGAACAAATACATCCTCTGAAATGGGTGAAGTGTTTCTGTTAATGCAAATAAAAACAATTTTAAAAATAACTTCAAAAGTAATTTTACAAAAATAAAGTAATTTTTAAAAAATAATTTAAAAAAATAATTATAAAAAAAATCAAAACTATTTTTTAAAAACTTTTTTAATTTAATTTTTTTAAAAAAATAGAAATGTTTTTTTTAAAAAATTACAAAAATTAAAATTAAAAATTAAAAAAAAAAGATTGATATATAATTTTAGGCATGCTGGCTGGGGGATTTCTGGGAGTGGGAAGTCCATCCATCTTCCAGTGGAGGACACTGATGTAAAACTGACATTTTTCTGGTTAGAGCACAATGCCTAATTTTTTATTAGCCCTTTCTAGCGTAATCTCGGAAGACAAATTGCTGCTGATTTAAATTCCAGTGGGGCATTTTGAAGAAGATGGACAAGCTGTCAGATTCTCTGTCTGTATGTTTGTGTTTGTGTGTGTGTGTGTGTGTGTGTGTGTATTTTCAGCTGTGCATCACAAGGAAGGAGGCCAGAATGCAGAATATTTGCCTGCTGGCAGGTAGGAAGGAGGCTGCCTCTCTTAATAACAGTGGAAATGTTACTTAAGGGCACCGATGCAGAATTCATTTTAATGAGAATAGACAGCCTTAAAAAAAAACAAAAAAAAAAAACATTGTAAGATCCTTTCCAACTCTGTTATTCTCTATTTTATGTATTCTCTGATCAAAGATGGATTAGAGAATCTATTGTGGTCTGTTTTGAGGGTTACCAAAGGATCCTCGCCCCAAAACTGATTTGCTTTGAGTCTGGCCCACTACTCAAAAAACCCCATTGCACAGCAGGGATAAATGAGGTTCTGGGTTATTCAATCCAAAACAGGACATAGATTTCTCTTTTAGAAACGTGGGAAACTTCATCAAAAAGGGAAATTTAAAGTCACTTTATAACACTTTCAATTCCCTTTTTTTCCCCCTCCCCTGGTTGTCAAAACGCAGAAAGAATCAGGCAGAATAACCGGACGGGAACTTTTCTCCTTTAATAGAAAGTGTCGAGGAAGGATTTAACAGGAGAAGCGAGCTAAAAAGGAATGTATGAGTATTTATAAAATTGGGGTGGATTTACGAGTGTTTTTCTCAAACACAGCACAATAATAATCACAATGAAACGCATTAGAGGAATGACTCCAGAGCTCGGGTGGATCGCCACTGCCAGGAGATTTCATGTTTTCTTCGATTCCTGCACTTTCTCGATCTCCTGCAAGGAAGCGAACGGAGAGATTTTTAGCCGCTGAAATTCACAGTAAGGTGGATTACTGTGGACACGGCAGAATTTGAATTTTACTAATTTATGTCACTCAAACCTTTGTCAGTAGGGATGGAAAGATTCCCTTTGTTGCAAAATGCAACTATAGATAGTCCTTGACTTACAACTGTTCATTCAGTGACTGCTGAAAGTTACAACAGCACTGAAAAAAGGGAGTTAACAACCAGAGGGAGGGATTCAGCTGGTTCGTAACCCTCCCCGCCCAAGCGTAATGTTGTCCTATTGCAGGTTATGACCGTTTTCATACTTACGACCACTGCACATCCCCGTGGTCACATGATCAAAATTCAGCAACTGATCCATATTTACGACTGTCGCAATGTCCCAGGGTCACATGATCCCCTTTTGCGACCTCCTGACAAGCAAAGTCAAGGGAGGAAGGCCAGATTCCCTTAATAATCATGTCGCTAACTTAAAAACTGTGATTGATGTTAAGTGATGTGATTCACTTAACAACGGTGGCAAGGAAAGTTGTAAAATGGGGTAAAATTCACTTAACGACTCTCACAAGAGATTTTGGGCTCAGTTGTGGTCTTAAGTCAAGGACTACCTGTATTAAACATATTTGTGCAAAATTGCAAAAACAAAAGAATATTCAACCCAGAGGCAATCACTTTGATAGCTAAACTGGACATATACCATATTTTTCAGAGTATAAGATGCAATTTTTCCCCCCTAAAAAGGGGGGGGGGAATTTAGGTGTGTCTTATACACCAAATGTAGCCCCGCCCACCCACTGGCCCCCACCCTTTGGCCTCTGCCTCGCAGCAGTTACCTCCTTGCAAGCAAACAGCAAGAAAAAAACAGCTCCTTTCAGCTTCAGCACAGCCTAATTAGCACAAGTTGATTGGATCGGCCTCCCGACTTTCAGCTGTTTTGCTTTCAGCTGTTTTTGCGCAGGCCTCTGCTGCTTGCTGCAAGGAGGTAAATTGCTGGGAGCAGATTTTTTTTTTCCTTGTGCTAATCAAGCTATGATGAAAATGAAAATGAAAGTAAAGCAGGCTGTTTGCTGCAACTAGGCAAAATTGTTGGGAGGCAGAGGCAGATTTCTTTTTCTTCTTTTCCTCACCAAAAAAGGTAGGTGCTTCTTATACTCCGAAAAATACGGTGGTTATGAAGCTACCACCGTACCCCCATAGAAATTATATATATATATATACGTGGATTGTGTGTTACGTGTTCATTTATATTTTGTCTTGTTCTTACATATACTAAATAAATAATAATAGGTAACTAAAACCCAGCCCAGCACCAGACGGGTCTTCCCATTGCAAATCCTGTTCTCCTGTTTTCCTCCAAGCAGCTGTTCCCAAGAAATGCAATGGTTTAACAAGGATATTCGTGACCCAGAAAATCGCTTGCAAATTGAACTTGTGAAGGGTGCTTCCCACGAAATCCCAACGACTCACCTCGGCCAGAATGTTTTTGAGTTTTGTATAAGCTTCCTCCAAGTCATCATTAATGATGATCATGTCAAAAAGGCCAGCCTCCTTACCTAGCATAAACCAGAAAGTTTTAGACACGCCCACAACTCAGGATCACACCTTACAAGAGAAAACGATGATGAAAGGCAGCCCAGAATTATGGATCTTCATAAATATGACATTTTCCTCATCATTTTTTGCCTTACGATCACAGCCCTGTGAGGTAGGCCGGACTAAAAAAAAAATAGACTACGGATAGTCCTCGATTTATGACCACAACTGAGTCAAAAAAACTGTTGCTCAACGAGACGGTTTTGACTTTTATTTTTTAACCTTTCTGAATCACTACAAGTTGTTAAGTGAGTCACACGGTGGTTAAATAAATCTGGCTTCTGCATTGATTTTGCTTGTCAGAAGGTCGCAAAAGGAAATCACGTGACCCCGGGACACTGCAACAGTCATAAATACGAGTCAGTTGCCAAGCGTCTGAATTTGGATCCCATCAACATTGGGATGCTGCAACAAAGTGTGAAAAATGGCTATAAGTCTCTTTTTTTCAGTGCAGTTGTAACTTCAAATGGTCACTAAATGATGGTTGTAAGTCGAGGACTATCTGGGTCTTTTGATTGGCAGAGTTCATAAAATTAGATAAGCAGGGATTAACACCAGACAAACCTCATGCTGAGTTGATCCTTCCCAGACTCGATCCTCCCTCCTTCCCTCCCTCTGTTTGTTCTTTCATTCCAGAAGATCAAATCTGCTGATGCTTGGACCAACTCCCTTCCTCCATATTGGGGACCAGGAGAGAACCCACAAAAGTCTTCAAATTAACTCACTGAGTTCCATGTCAGTGGCAGCCGCTTGCAGCCGTTTCTGTAAGCTTTCCTCTGTCTCGGTCTGCCTCTCCCTTAACCGTTTCTCCTTCGGGAAAACAAAGAGGAAAAATGGCGTTTCACATTTCTGGGGAAGGGTCTCGCTGTTACTGATAGAAGAAAATATTTGTAGCTCAGCGTTGAACTGTGGGGTTTTTTGCAAACATTTCATGACCCAACTAGGTAACACTATCTCTGTTAGAAGGGAGGGGGAGGAGGAAGAGGGAGGGATTATGGGGTCCTTGTTGCTCTCTGAGCTTAGTGGTTTTCCTGCAGATGTTTCATGACCCAACTAGGTAACATCAGTGCCCTAATTAAATCATGAGTCTCGAGCCAAGCTTCAAAAGAAATCCAGTTATTTATTAGGAGCTTCATGTCAGCACATTCCCAAGTAAAGCCAGCTCTGACCCTACGTAATTTACGCTCCAATTATGACGTTGTTTCCTCCCCCTCCCACCCAGGGAGCAATTTGGACAGTTTTAGAGGTCACTCCCCTTCGGCTGCTGTATGTAACCCTGGGATACAGCCTTGAGAGAGATAAGCATGGAATGTGCATCTGTCTTTGGTTGCTGCTGTGCCATTTCGCCGGTTTCCCATCCCCCCTGGCCTATGGCAATTCGAGAGCGGGCCAGGGATGCTTTGCGAGTTGACAATCAGGACTAGAAGGGAGTAAATGGTCTGATCAAGGAACCACCATGAATACGCCCACCAATAATAACAGGGCAAACCACTCTATATATTAAACAGAACAAACGCCCCTTTCCCTTCTAGCACTGATAACGTTCCCTAATTGGGTCATGAGATGTCTGTAAGAAAAGAATCCAGCTCAAAGAGCACCAAGGAGCCACAGTCTTCCTCCTCTCTCCACTCCAAAAACTTCACTCCCTTTTAGTATTGATGAAGTTATCTAGTTGGGTCACAAAATGTCTGCAAGAAAACAATCAAACGCAGAGAGCAAGGACTACACCAAAAAGAGAAACCCAGATAAGCGTGGATTAACACCAGACAAACGTTCTTCAGAAAACAATACCCTCTTCAAGGAACTACCAAGGAGAAACTCTCTCCTCCATCAACACAGGAAGGGCAAGCTCGGAGGGTTAATTCGTGAGACACAGGACTACTGAAGACTCCATTCTACCTACCGTATATGTTGGAGAAGAACGTAGGACAGGAAAGGTCTTCAAAGCACTTCTGAGTGGCCACTATAAGAGGCACTTGAAATGCTGCTTTACAAAGACCTGATCCAGCAGAAGGACCATTATTGTAATTTCGAAGTCTGGATTTTGAGTTACTACCATC
Organism: Pantherophis guttatus; assembly: GCF_029531705.1. The sequence goes on from NW_026844112.1 coordinate 870,405, forward strand.
AGTAATTTTGCATAAACCTGCAACCCTGGTACATCAACTACAACTACTACAAACATTAGTAACTCAAATCTCTCACCAAAATCTCTATGGAGGGGACTTGAACAGAGATATAGATGGGATTCAGGTCCGTCTTCTTGATGTTCCTCACTCCTTGGAGGTCAATATCTAGGATGCAGATCTGGTTCTGAGCTTGGACAGCCTGGATGGCGGCTTTGCTGGCCGGAAGAAAGAAGAGAAGTGATTACAGTTCTTGCCTTTTTTTAAAAAAAAAAAGAGTTTATACAGCATCTGAAAAAATGAGGGCAAACATTTTAAATTTCTATTTAGATATCTAGCTGACAGAGGTGATGAGAAACAGTTGGGACAATAACAGAGTTGGAAGGGACCTTGGAGGTCTTCTAGTCCAACCCCCTCTGGTCAAAGCAGGAGACTTTATTCCATTCGAGACAAGCATCCATCCAGTCTCTTCTTGAAAATTTCCAGTGTTGGAACATTCACAACTTCCGGTGGCAAGTTGTTCCACGAGTTAATTGTTCTCACTGTCAGGAAAATTTATGTTTTATCAACCAAGAAATAAAGGAGAGTAGCACAGATCTATTTCAAGCTATTTAGCCCTCATCAGCTAGCCGTACCCTTTTGGGATTTGAACCCGAGTTGCCTACATATTAGGTAGATGTATTAACCTCGAAGACGGAAACGGAAGCAGTATGCTCCGTCCCATAACTGGGTAGACCAGATTGCCAGGGTTGGGTTCTAATTTTTTTTACTACCGGTTCTGTGGGCGTGGCTTATTTTGTAGGCATGGCATGGTGGGGGGTAATGTGGGTGGACATGGCCAACTTTTTTTTTAATTTTACTTTTAAAAAGTATTTTTTCTACAACCTTAAGAGGTTGCAGGAAAAAATGCTTTTAAAAGCCTCTGACGATCAGGCAACTCAGCTGGGATCGCCAGAGGCTTTTAAATGCATTTTTCCCCCCTACAACCTCTTCGGCTGAAAAATGCTTTTAGAAGCCTCTGATGATCCCAGCTGAGCCACGCGATCATCAGAGGCTTTTTTTTTTTTTACTTTTAAAAGCATTTTTTCGGCCGAAGAGGTGGTAGAAAAAATGCTTTTAAAAGAAAAAAAAAAAAAAAAGCCTCTAATGAGGTGGGTGGGGTAAGCGAGCGGCGACTGGGCCAGGGACCATTTCGGGGGCATGGCCAGCCAATGTTATTACTGGTTCTCTGAACTACTACAAATTTTTACTACCGGTTCTTGCGAACCGGGAGCAAACCATCATTGCAGGTTGCCCTGATAGACCAGTCCCACCAGAGAAAAAAAACACTTCCACTGTCAGGAAATTCCTCCTTGGTTCTAGGCTGCTTCTCTCCTTGATTAGTTTCCATCCATTATTCCTTGTCCTGCCTTCAGGTGCTCTGGAGAATAGGTTGACCCCTTCCTCTTTCAGGCATTTCCCCTCAAATATTGGAAAAACGTCACCCCTAGTCCTTCTTTTCATTAAACCAGACATACCAAGAGTCCTGCAACCATTCTTTATATGTTTTAGCCTCCAGCGCCCTAATCGGAGATGGGATTCAAATAATTTATCAACCGGTTCTCTGCCCTAATGACTGGCTGGGTGGGTGTGGCCAGGAGGTGTGACAGGCAGCATACCGCCTCCTGCACCCCCCTGGGAGCAAAAACGGGCCGCACGGGTGTGTGCCGAACCTCACATGCCCCATTTTGGGCCTAGTAGGCCTCCCTGCAGCCTCCTGGGAGTAAAAACGGGTCATACGGGGGAGGGGGCGCTGCACACACACACACACACACACACATGCTCCTTTCTGGGCCTAGTAGGCCTCCCTGCACTTATCTGTGGCGCGTGGGGACTCCGGGAAGGGGCGGGGCCAGCAGCAATTTAACAAATGATTCACCCGAACCGGCCGAATCCCACCACTGACTCTAATCATCCTTGTTGCTCTTCTCTGCACTCTTTCCAGAGTCTCAACATCTTTTTTACATCGTGGGGACCAAAACTGGATGCTGTATTCCAAGTGTGGTTTTTACCAAGGCATTATAAAGTGTTATTAACACTTCACGTGATTTTGATTCTATCCGCCTGTTGATGCAGTCTAGGATTGTGTTGGCTTTTTGGCAGCCACCGCACACGGCTGACTCACATTTAGGTGATTGTCCACTAGGACTCCCAAGATCCCTCTCCCAGTTGCTACTATTGAGCCAGGTACCACCTATTCTATACCTGGGTGTTTGGTATATAAATACCTCGTATATTTAAGAGCCTAGTCCTCATGTTTACAAACCATTAGAAAAGCAACATATCTCTCGATCTGTTTCAAAGAGGCTACCTCGTTCCATAAATGTTGCCCGAAAACTCTGCGTGTTCCACAAATTCTCCTGCCTCAACCTCCTTCTGCATCTCTTCCCTGGTTACAAAGTGGTAATCTAGGGCAAGAAACAAACCAGGTTTTCACAAAGAGATATCGCTGGGTTCTTCAGCGTTCTTAGATGGGGTTGTGATCCTCTGGTGTGACCTCTCACTTTCGAAAACTAACTCAAAAGGAACAAGAAAAGAGAAGAACACACAGAGAAGAAACAATGATTTCTTATTTATGGGTTTAAATTAAATAATTTAACCCTGATTAAACAGAACTGAAGGTGGGAAGATGGGAATTATATATCATTTTAAGGAAGGGTGCAAGACAATAGGTTTATTGGTAAAGGAGATTGAAAGTTGTTTATTTATCTTTCCTTTTTTTTAATCTGCATTATTTTTCATCACTTTCTTCTTGTTTTTCCTTGTTTTCTTACCTCGTATCTTTTTGTGTTTTTTTTTTTTTTGCTTAAGTAGAAAGTTATTAATAAAAGTTATTAACAATACCTATGAATTGTTAGTACACAATTGTCCTTAATAATTCAAATATTAAACTATTTCAAAAAACAAGAAGCCTCAGAATTGGGAAGAATTGGAGTTTGTAGTATTTCATCTTTATTTTTTTTTTACTTCAGTGAAAAGTTTTAATAAAAATATTATTGTAATTTTTAAAAAATATATAATTATAATTTTAAAATGATTATGATTTTATAATTATTGATTAGTTAATACTTATTCTTAATTATTCAATAATTAAACTATTTAAAAAATAAAAGAAGCCTCAAGATAGGGAAGAATTAGAATTTGTAATATTAGATACTTATTTTTTACTGAAGTGAAAAATTCTGATAAAAATCAGTTTTAATTTTTCTAATAAGAATAATAATTACTATTAATAAATCAACTATTAGCAAATCATTTTGTTGCGAGAGGGGCAGCAGATAAATTTAATAAATAAATAAATAACAAATTCTTTTTAAAAAATCAAAAAAGCCACAGAATTGGGAACAATTGGAAGTATTCCATGTTTATTTTTTTACTGAAGTGAAAATTCCTAATTTACTTATTATTTATTTATGAAATTTATTGGATCTTACCATAAGGTAACTCTGGACAGACACAAAAACACACATATATTTAATATCTAATTAAATTAATTATTTAAATAGGTTTTAAAAATTATTTTAAAGGAAACCCAAAATAATCCTCAGAATTGGAAGACTTCCACCAGAGAACCCCTGTCTCTCTCGCAACCTACCTCACAAGGCTGTTATGAAGAAAATTAGGATGCATTCTTGAACTTCTGATCAAAAGTCAGGATTTAAAATTTAGCAAGAGAGGCAGCTACAGGAAGTCCTTGACTTACAACGGTTCATTTAATGGCCCTTGAAAGTTATAACAGCACTGAAAAAAAGTGACTTATCACCGGTTTTTACACTTATGACCGTTGCGGCCGTAACAGTTCATATAACCTCATGGTTATATAATCAAAATGCGGATGCTTGGCAACTGACTCATATTTATGACCGTCGTAGTGTCCTGGGTGTGAACTTTTGCAACTTTCTGATGAGCAAAGTCAGTGGGGAAGCCAGAGTCACTTAACAACATATTACTAATTTGTCAACTGCGGTGATTCACTTAGAAACTGTGGCAGGAAAGATCGTAAAATGAGGCAAAACTCACTGAACAACTGTCCTATATAGCAACAAAAATTGTGGGCTCCACTCGTGGTCGTAAATCAAAGACTATCTGCATTTGGCCCATGTTAACTAGGTTTGATTGGGAATCGTAATTTGTTTCTGGGATCCAGATTGAGGAAAGCGACGGCAATTCAATGTATGTTTTGTTTTCTTTCCTGGAAGTGACGATAATTTTTTTTGTGTGTTTTTTACCTTTTCCGTTGACTTCCCCAGGCCGTGGTTGCCTTGTAGTGTCTGAAAGTAGGAAAAAAATAATAACCATAATTTTTTGAGGAGAAACATTCCATAATGCTTGTAATCCTTTCTAGCTCTGCATTGACTTAATCGCATCTTCTCTTCACTTTTAAGTTATGCCGATTCCATAATGAATACAGGTAATCCTTAACTGAGGACCTTAGTTGTTAAGTGAAGCGTGCAGTCATTAAGCGAATCTGACTCTTCCCCCCACCTTTGTAGGAAACAGACTGGGAAAGACACAAATGGCAATCACGTTGCAACCGTGGTAAATACATGACAGTTGCGTCCAAATTTTGATCACGCGACTGGGGAAGTTGCAACGGTCGTAAGTGTGAAAACAGTCATAAATCACTTTTTCCAGTGCTGTTAAATTCAAACAGCCATTAAATGAATGGTTGTAAGTTAAGGACTACACCAAGACAAAAGAGGTTAGCCATGTAGGAGAAAGGATGCTACGGGTAGTCTTTGACTTGCAACCATTCGTTTACTGACCATTCAGTTACAACAGCACTGAAAAAAGGGACCAATGACCTTTTTTCACACCTACGACCGTTGCCGTGGTCACATGATCATATTTCAGTGCTTGGCAACTGGCATGTACTTATGACAGTTGCAGAGCCCCTGAATCACATGATCACCATTTGAGACCTTCCCAGCTAGCTTCCCACCAATGGGGAAATGACTATGTGATACACTTAACGACTACAGTGCTTCATTTAACAACCTTCAAAATCGGGCTCAACTCACTTAAAAACCGCCTCATTTCTGGTCCCAATTGTGGTCGTAAGTCGAGGACTACCTGCATTAGTGTCAACAGCAAGGGAGAAAAATGAAACACTATAGATAGTCCTCGACCTACAACAGTTCATTTAGTGACCGTTTGAAGTTACGACGGCAGTGAAAAAAAGTGACACGACCATTTTCACACTTATGACCGTTGCAGCATCCCCATAATTATGTGATCAAAATTCAGACCCTTGGCAACTGACTCCTATTTATGACGGTCCTTGGGGTCACATTATTCCCTTTTGCGACCTTGTGACAAGCAAAGTCAACGGGGAAGCCAGATTCACTTAACAACTGTGTGACTCACTTTACAACTGCAGCGAGAAAGGCCGTAAAATGGGGCAGAACTCACTTAACAAATGTTTCGCTTAGCAACAGAAATTTTGGGCTCAGTAGTAGTCATAAGTTGAGGGCTAGCCATAATCGGCGTGAGCTAAATTCAGAATGCATTTAATTCATTCATAATTTGGAGATGCTTCTAACAGCAGAGGTAACTAAAGGAATGAAGAAGAAGCTGAAGTTAGGATGACCCAAGCGGAGTCCGAATGTGGGAATGTAGCTGCCTGAGTTTTAACTGGAATGGCTACGTGTGTCTGGCAGGCTCAGCCAGCCCATATGCACGCTTCCCTTTGCACACCGTGGGTGCAGACGAGAGCTCACTCACGGGAGACGCTGAAGCCAAAGACGCTGTCATAATCTCTGAGAAGTTTCTTCAATAAAGTGCTTTTTCCTGCACCCGATGGGCCACTCAACACCACTGGCCTTGGTCCTTTCATAACTGCAGAAAGAGAGGAGAGAAAAGTGGTGGGTGGGCTTATAAGGCGAGCAGAGTTGTTAAAAACCTAGGGAGAGAGAGACAGTTCGGTCTAGTGGTCAAGGCGCCAGGCTAGAAAGCAGGAGGCAGTGAGTTCTAGTCCTGCTTTACGCATCAACATTGGCTGGGCGACATCAGGAGACAGGGAATTCTAGTCCCGCCTTAGGCATGAAAGCAGCTGGATTACCTTGGGCCAATCACCAGGAGACGGTGAGTTCTAGTTTTGCCATAGGCATGAAAGCCTCTGGGTGACTTGGAGCCAATCACCAGGTGACGGTGAGTTCTAGTCCCACCTTAGGCATGAAAGCCTCTGGGTGATTTTGAGCCAATCACCAGGAGACGGTGAGTTCTAGCTCCATTTTAGGCATGAAAGGCGGCTAGGTGAGTTTGGGTCAATCGCCAGGAGACAGTGAGTTCTAGTCCTGCCTTAGGCATAAAAACTGGCTAGGTGACTTTGGGTCAGTCCCTCTCTCTCTCTCTCAGCCCAACCCACCTCACAGGATTGTTGAAAATGTGAAGATGGAGGTGTGTTAATTATTGTTCACTGCCTTATTTGTGAAATAAATAAATAAAAACTGGAAATCAGTCAGTCAGTCAATAAATACAATACAATACAATACAATACAATACAATACAATACAATACAATATAATACAATACAATATTAAAAAATAAGACTGACTGAGAACAGGCACCACCTGAGGACTTGGGTAACAATGTTCTATGGCGCTCCTTTCCAAGCAAGGGAGTAAATCTCTTTATTAACAACACATTGCTTGATTTACTAAGCAGCACTGGCCTCTCTTCCTTTGGTGGAAACAATCCACTTTGGCTAATTGCATATGTGTAAATTCTGCCCATGAAACTCTGACTTTCGGGCTGGATGATGGCCCTGACCTGGCTCTCTGAGCCTTGGACTGATTTTGGAATATTTTTCTGCACGCTCCTATTAAAAAGCTAGCCATTCAGGCACGTGACTCTCAGAGACTCTGCCTAGGTTTGCATGCATTGGCTGTTGTTATCTCTGCGACCTTAAGTAAACTGTGAACTACCCTAGCAACTGTGTTGGTATTTGAAAGAATGAAAAGATGACCTTTGAAACAGGGTGGAGAAATACCAGGAAAAGAGGCAATTGTAAGAAGCAAATGCAAAATTATACCGCCTTGATTCTGCAGAAAGAAATGTTTTTAGGAACCTCTACAAGCAGGACAGAGTAACCTGTGTCCACCCTTGAGGATCTCTTGAAATTAACAATATATTCCTCTGCTCTTTAGATGGGAAATGTGTAAAAACGACGTGGAAACTTTAAACAGGCATATTACCAATAAAAAAAATTCCAGAAAAGAAACTTTCGAATAATTGTGATGTTCTTCTCACAAAAATTATAATAACTTTTCCATTCACCCCACACCACCTACAGCTAATCCTTGACTTATAACCATTCATTTAGAGACATTTGAAGTTACTACGGCATTGAAAAAAGTGACATGATAGTTTTCAACTTACGATCATTGCAACATCCCCTTAGTTACCTAATCAAAATTCGGATGCTTGGCAACTGACTCATACTTATGACAGTTGCAGTGTCCTGGAGTCAAGTGATCCTCTTTTGCGACGTTCTCACAAGCAAAGTCAATGGGGAAGCCAGATTCGCTTAACCACCAAATTACTAGCTTAACCTCTCTAAAGTGATTCACTTAACGACAGCAGGAAAGGTAGTAAAATGGGTCAAAACGCCCTCTGGCTTAGAAATGGGGCTCCATTGTGGTCGTAAGTCAAGGACTACCTGAATTTGCTGCTCTTGGAGGACCCAACAGTAAAGAAGCGAAGCAATCATGTATTTTTTCACTAAAATATTTCCCATTCTTGAGTTCTTACATGTATCTTTAAATAAAGCCATCCATCCATGTTCAGTTAGAAATGTATGTTATTTCCTCCTGGTAAAGTTAGGAGTTTCTCAATACTTGGAAGCAGCAACCCATAATATGAATGCTCTGAGATTTCTATTTTTTCCCCCCAGAGTGATTTATCAAAAACTCTAGACTCTAAAAAAAAAAATTGCAGAGAAGAGCAACAAAGATGATTAGGGGACTGGAGGCTAAAACATATAAAGAACGATTGAGGGAATTGAGTGTGTCTAGTTTGATAAAAAGGAGGACTAGAGGAGACATGATAGCATTGTTCCAGTATCTCAGGGGCTGCCCCAAAGAAGAGGGAGTCAAGCTATTCTCCAAAGCACCTGAGGGCAGGACAAGAAGCAATGGGCGGAAATTAATACAGGTTGTTGCAAAGGTGTTTTTTTCAGGAGGCAACCGGACTCTCTTGTTTTTTTTCTTTTGAAGATGTTTTGCTTCTCATCCAAGAAGCTTCTTCAGCTCTGACTGGATGGAGGGGAATGGAAGGATTTATATTCCTTGCAGACAGCTGGTAATTTGCATCCTTTTAGAGCAGTGTTTCTCAACTTTGGAAGCTTGAAGATGGGTGGACTTCAACTCCCAGAATCTGGGAGTTGAAGTCCACCCATCTTCAAGCTTCCAAGGTTGAGAAACACTGTTTTAGAGGGTCCTTGAAGCCCTTGGAGGTTTAACTATGTCCTCAGGGTCACCTGAGTGGTGCCACTGGTTCCTGTAGTCTGCAATTTTTTTTTTCCTTTGGAAATCCATTCCTATTCCCACACCATTCCAAGAGTCTTCATCCCAAATTATATAGCTAAAAGTCTGTAGAGATTCTCAGTCATCCAGGCTGAGAATGATTGTCCCAAAGGAGCTTTTTCAGGAGGCAACTGAACTTTCTTGTAAACTGGACTTTCTTGGTGAGAAGAAAAAAAACGAGAAACTCCAATTGCCTCCTGAAAAAGCACTTTTGGGATAACAATAACGGGAATGACTGAGAATCCCTACAGACTAATACAGATAGTTCTTTGTCCATTCAAAGTTACGGCAGCACTGAAAACAGTGACCGCTTTTCACAGTTACGACCTTCACAGCATCCCCAGGATCATGCGATCAAAATTCAGGCGTTTGGCAACTGTTTCATACTTACGACCGCTGCTGTGTCCCAAGGTTATTTGATCCATTTTTTGTGACTTTTTGACAAGCAAAATCAGTGGGGAAGCCAGATTCGCTTAGCTAGCTAACATTAACTGCAGCGATTCACTTAACAACTGCGACAAAGGAGGTTGCAAAATGGAGCAAAGCTCACATTAAGAAATGTCTCACTCCACAAGAGAAATTTCGGGCTGAATTGTGGTTGTAAATCAAGGACTGCCTGTAAAGGAGAGAAGCAATCTAGAAATAAGAAGAAAATTTTCTGGCAGTGAGAACCATCAACCGATGGAACAGAAGTTGCCTTCGGAAGTTGTGGGAGCTTCATCACTGGAGGCTTTCAAGAAGAGACTGGACTGCCCATCTGTCAGAAATGGTGTAGAGTCTCCTGCTTGGGCGGGGGGTTGGACTAGATGACCTACAGGGTCCCTTCCAACTCTTTGTTAATCGGAAATCTGGCTTCCTGGATTTGCTCCATTTATAGAACTGTCCAGATTTTTGATGTTTATTTCTTTTGAGGTTTCTCCCATCGCCTCTCCGCCAGAAGGGATGAATAATGTCTCATGCAATTAACACATTAATGCGTGGTTCATACTTCTTGCCACCCACCCACAGAAAAACCAGCAAGCTCCTCCGGGAACACGCAGCAACGAAGCGGTTTTTGAAAATAAAAATAGAAGAGGGTTGCCATTAAGCCAAAACGAAGGTGGAGGGAAAAAAAATCATTAAGATCAGCGCCGATGGCCGCTTTCTCGTGGTCCTGCACAGCTTACCTTCCACCCTGCTTATTGGAGGACCTTTTAAAATTCAGTTCTGTAATGAAATCCTGCTTTTTCTTACGTTTCCAAGAAAGGAAGTGGACGGCTCCGGATCGTGTTGGAGGAGAAGGCAGCGCAGAGGGAATAACAGCTTGTTTCTGAGTGTCTAAAGCCTCAATTATCTGGTCTTCACCTTGGGACAGTCTCAATCCCTAATCATCTTCTTGGTTTCCTGCAGACAATTTGGGTCCTGCTATTAATGGCTTAAAGACTGGTGAGCTAAGCTTTGGAGGAGGTAAACTCTGCCTCTGGACAGAAGGCGTTTTAAGAAACCATCAGCGCTCTTGTCGGCATCGTTTAATTTATATATCCATCATTTATTTAATACATCCATCTGGACCAGCGACAGCTAACAAATCTTGAACGATCCCAAAAAAAGCTAACTTGGAAGAATCCTGATTAGCATTGGCAGGAAAACCCTCCCAAAAAACCCACGCCTCTTAATTTAGAATGGGGAATTTAATTAAAAAAAGAGGCTTCTATAGGTGGCACTGGTGAAGAACAGGTAGTCCTCGACTTACGACAATTGAGCCTAAACATTTCTGCCGTTAAGTGAGACAGTCATTGTGAGTTTCGCCCAATTTTAAGGAACCTCTTGCCACAGTTGTTAAGTGAATCGCTGCAGTTAAGTTAGTCAGACGGTTGTTAAGTGAAATGGCTTTCCCGTTGACTTGGTTGTCATAGAAGGGGGTCACATGACCTCAAGGACACTGCGACCGTCATAAATATGAGTCAGTTGCCTGAATTTTGATCACGTGACCACGGGAAATATCTGCAACGGTCGTTAAGTGTGAAAAGAGGTCATAAGTCACTCTTTTCAGTGCCATTGTAACTTTGGTCACTAAATGAACTTTGTAAGTCGAGGACTACCTGTACTAACTTAACAGCTGCTGTCACTCACTTAATAACTATGGCAAGAAAGGTCGCAAAATGGGGCAAAACTCACTTAACCATTTTCTTGCTTAGCAACGGAGATTTTGGGCTCCATTGTGGTCGTAATTCAAGGACTCCCTGGATTCTTTCCCTTTCCCCGTGACTGACAGGCCCATGAGTTTCGACCACGTGGTGCATCGGATTAAAATGCAGCCGTCGGCCGCAGAAAGGCCACGGTTCTAAACGAAACATCCTCAGGGATATTTGCAGAAGCAAGGAATAAAATCCACCCTGCGGGGGAAACTGTCTATTGATTTAGGATTTAGGATTTAGTAGATTTCTATATCGCCCTTCTCCCGAGCCATATTACAGCCATATTAAAACACATATAAATATACAAAATTTAAAACAATTTAAAATTGAATAAATAAAAATTTGGCCCATATTGAGGCCAGCTTCCAGCAAAGACTGTCTTGACAGGCAAGGAAAAACATTTGGCTTCCGAAGAAAAGATGATTAGGAAGCCTATAAAAAAAAAACCTTTCCCAATTAAGCTAATCTTATTTCCTATTTATAGACTGCTTTAATCTAAAACCGTTTACAATGGCTACTCCAAGGACAGCCAAAAAAAAAAAAAGGGTGTATAAGTCGTTAAATTAAGATCAAGGAGAATAATTTGGTGGCCAAATTTGCAAACCAGGTCACGGTTGTTACAGAAATTTGTTCTCTTCCTTTCAGACTGGTAATAGGTATAAAGTGAAGGGCAAAGGAGGAATTGGCTCAAAAAGGATGCAGTTTATACACTGTTTGGTCTGGTGATTAGGGTTTAGTGCTGGTTTGGACCAGTGATCAAGGCATCAGGCTAAAAAATGGGAGATAGTGAGTTCTAGTCCTGCCTGAGGTAAGAAAGCCACCTGGGTGACTTTGAGCCAATCACCAGGTGACGGTGAGTTCTAGTCCCACTTTAAGTATGAAAACAGGCTGGGTGGCTTTGGGCCAATCACCAGGAGCCTGGGAGTTCTAGTCCCATCCTACGAATGAAAGCCAACTGGGTGACTTTGGGCCAATCACCAGGTGATGGTGAGTTCTAGTCCCGCCTTAGGTATGAAAACAGGCTGGGTGGCTTTGGGCCAATCACCAGGAGCCTGGGAGTTCTAGTCCCATCCTACGAATGAAAGCCAACTGGGTGACTTTGGGCCAATCACCAGGTGATGGTGAGTTCTAGTCCCGCCTTAGGTATGAAAACAGGCTGGGTGGCTTTGAGCCAATTCACCAGGAGCCTGGGAGTTCTAGTCCCATCCTACGAATGAAAGCCATCTGGGTGACTTTGAGCCAATCACCAGGTGACAGTGAGTTCTAGTCCCGCCTTAGGTATGAAAACAGGCTGGGTGACCTTGTTTTGATCCCTCTCTCTCAGCCCAACCTGCCTCACCAGGGTTATTGTTGTGGGTAAAATAAGAGATGGAAGGTATATTAATTACCCGTATGTTTGCCACCTTGAGGTATTTGTGAAAATAATAAAAGGCAGAATACAGAAAAAAAATAAAATATAAAATCATTAAACGGACTCATGCTGGAAAGAGAGGGAGGGAGGGAGGGAGGGAAGCTGTGCACATGCACTCACATTTTCAGTACTGGGCGAACTGGTTTTGTTATGTGGCATCCAGCTCTGACTAGGGGGATGCTGCAATGGTCATAAGTGTGAGAAACAATCATCAGTTTCTTTGTTCAGTGCCACTATCACTTTGAATGGGCACTAAACAAACTGTTATAAGTTGAGGATTACCTGTATTTTAATTTATTAATTTACACCGTGTTTTGTTTCTTGCAGCTTTCTTGTTCTGACGTGCTTTTATCTCATTGATTCTGTTGAAAGCAGCTGGAATTCAATTATGATTTTATGGCACAGAGGTTCACTAAAGGAATAGGTAAATTATATAAATTACTGGGAAATTCACCCTGCTTTCAAAGGCTGTTTATGCATTATAAGCCATGCATAAAATCCATGAACAGGAAACAGCACAGCACATGTGCTTCCCAGCAAAAGCAGCAATAATTAGATATTTCCTGCTTCAGTTGCTTGTCATCCTGTAAATTAATGGACAGCTGTAGCATAGCTTTAATAGTTGCCAAAAGGACATATAAGACGCTTCATTGTATTTAATCTGGCATCTGCCCTTAGCTTCTAAACTTCCATTCATCTCTCCGAAAATAAGTTTTTCAATTAAAAAAAAATCTTCATAATCCTAAATAGTCATCAGAACTGATTTCAGAATATTGAAGTTTTTTAATATATCTGTTTTTCACCATCCTTTCTGGATTCTTGGAACTGATTATCATTCGGATTTTATTCTAATCAGAGTATAAAATTTCACTGAGTTAAAGAATTCCAAGTAATTGTCATTTCGGCCCTGAGAATTTATATACATAGTCCTCGATTTACGAACACAATTGAGCCCAAACATTTCTGTTCCTAAGTGAGACATTTGTTAAGTGAGTTTTGTCCCATTTTACAACATTTCTTGCCACAGTTGTTAAGTGAATCATTGCAGTTGTTGAGTTAGTTAAACCGTTGTTAAGCGAATCTGGTTTTTCCCATTGGCTTTGCTCATCAGAAGGTCACAAAAAGGGATCACATGACCCCAGGACACTGCAACCGTCATAACTATGAGTCAGTTGCCAAACGTCTGAATTTGGATGTGGCCCTGGGGATGCTGCAAAGGTTGTAAGTGTGAGAAATTTATTTATTTATTTATTTATTGGTTCGATTTATATGCCGCCCTTCTACAGAGATTCAGGGCGGCTTACAATGTGTTAAGCAATAGCCTTCATACTTTTGTATATACCTGCTAAGTGGGGCTTTCGGCCCCCTCTAAGCGGTGCTCTTTTTATACAAAGTCATAAGTCACTTTTTGTAACTTCAAACGGTCACTAAATGAACTGTTATTTGAGGATGACCTGTAGTCCCATCCTACTTGCAGAGAGAAACTAACAGAATTATAGCAGTAATTATTTTTGATGATTATGGTAGCTCGGTGTGCCTCAAAATTTTAATGTTGTCAGCCCCTCAGAGTCAGCTATGTGTGAGTTGGGCGAGCATATAAATTTGTACTGATAGAAGAGAATATTTGTACTTCAAGGTTGAACTGTGGGGTATTTGATATGCTTTGATGGGTGATGGTTTTCTTCCAGAAATTTTATGACCCAATTAGGTAACATCATCAGTGCGTGGTGGAGGAGGAGGAGGAGGAGGAAGAGGAGGAGGAGGAAGTGGGGGGACGACTCTGGGGTCCTTGATGGTCTCTGAGCTTAGTGGTTTTCTTGTAGACATTTCATAACCCAACTACGGGACATCATCAGTGCTAAAAGAGAGTGGGGATAATCTGGCAGCACTGATGACGTTATCTAGTTTGGTCATGAAACGTCTGCAAAAAACCAAACCAAGCTCAGAGAGCACGAAGGACCCCCACATATAAACATGTTAATAAATAAAATAAAATTGAGAACGCAGCCGTTTGTCATCAAAGGAAATGATTCCGGATGATGATTTTATTTATAAAGTGAGTATCCAACATCTGATGCCTGGAGGCGATGGGAACTATAACCTAAAAAATCGGATGTCTTGCTGCCTTGCTTAGCAACAGAAATTTTGGGCACCATTGGGGATCATAAATCAAGGACTTGAGGAGAAAAAACTGGCCCTTCTCTGGTCAGCTGTTAGAAATGCTCCAGGGAATCCTGGACTTAGCTGGGGTCAGACTAGATGACCTCTAAGGGACCCCTTCTAATGTTCTCACTGAACCCTAGAGGGCGGGAAGAAACCCTCTATTTCAGTCACTGTGTCCATAGCGGTTCTCTATGGGATGCTCTGATGTGGATTCATCCATGGAATAGGGGTTGGACTGGATGACCTCAGAGGTAGCCCAATGGTCCCTTTCAAAGAGTCATTCTTCCAATTAATGCATTGGTTATCCTGTGCATCTAAAAAAAAAAAAAAACAGTGCCGTATCCCCACTTGCGCCGGGACGACCACGAGGCCCATCACTCCCGGCCATAAAGAAGAAGAAAGCAAAAGGAAGGCAACGCAGAGCGCCATCACTATGGTGGAACCAACGCGAAGCAGTGCGGGATCCGGGGGGGCACATTTCCGCAGCACACCGCAAAGGCGAAATGGGGCGTGGGGGAACCCCGAAGCTGTTGCACTCACCTGAAACTGCAGCGCACAAGAAATGCCGCCAACGCATGAGGAGCCAAACCGGAGCCGCGTCCAAGAAGGATGACTCAGAGAGATGGGGCGGGCCATGACCGGGCTCCGCCGCCCCAGGGAAGCTCCTCCCCGTATCCGGGAGCACTGTACGTTCCGGCCCCGACGAAAGGCAGACTGGGAGAGCGGCGCCGAAGGATGACGTCACAGGCGCAGATGACGACGTAAAAAGTGCCTGGCGGAGCCAGCCAGGAATCACATGCGTAGATGAACCTACCTGCGGCCGTTCCGGGTTAAACCATTCGGCACAGGGACGAGGGGAGGGCAGCGATAGATTGAACCATTCTGGAGGAAGGGGAAGAGAAGAAGCGGGCCGCGGGTATTCGCAGCGTGGGAAAGCAAGGATCGAACCACCGGCAAGTGCAAATAGGGGGAGGTTAGGATCAAACCATTGCGGGGAACGGGTGGCGGAAAGGACGTGGACCTGGGAGGCAATTCATTCCGGGGATGGGAAAATAGCATGAGTTGGATGCAAAGCAAAAAGAAGCCCCAATAAACCACGATTGGCTTAACCTTGGCTTGGTTGGTTTGGACTACAACTCCCATCAGCCAGGGGAGGGCATGATGGGACCTGTAGTCCAGGGCATGAAAATGCCCCTGCTTTACCAAGTGAGGAAGGGGGTGAGGGTATATAATAGAGCAGGGGTCTCCAACCTTGGCAACTTTAAGCCTGAAGGACTTCAACTCCCAGAATTCCCCACCCAGCTGGCTGGGGAATTCTGGGAGTTGAAGTCCTTCAGGCTTAAAGTTGCCAAGATTGGAGACCCCTGTAGTAGAGCATCTTCATATAGAGTGGGGAGTCTCCAAACCTGGCAATATTAGGATTTGTGGACTTCAACTCCCAGAATTCCTCAGCCAGCTATGCTGGCTAGGGAATTCTGGGAGTTTTCCACAAATCTTAAAAGTTACTAAGTTTGGAGATCTCTATAGAGAGACTGACAGCCTTATAGAGCCTCCAGATTTCATGGCAGTGTACCTTGGAACCCACTGCCATTTACAGGTAGTCCTCGACTTAACAACAGTTCACTTAGTGACCCTCCAA
Source organism: Pantherophis guttatus (assembly GCF_029531705.1). The sequence goes on from NW_026844112.1 coordinate 886,356, forward strand.
AGATACAACAGCACTGGAAAAAAAGTGACATGACCGTTTTTCACACAATGACCATAGCAGCCTCCCCGTGGTCACATGATCAAAATTCAGACCCTTGGCGACTGACTCATATTTATGACGGTTGCAGTGTCCCCGAGTCATGTGATCCTCTTTTGCAACCTTCTGATAAACAAAGTCAATGGGGAAGCCAGATTCACTTAACAACTGAGTTCCTAACTTAACAACTGCAGTGATTCAGTGTGGCAAGAAAAGTGGTAAAAGGAGGCAAAACCCACTTAACAAATGTTTCGCTTAGCAACAGAAATCTTTGGCTCAGTTGTGGTCGTAAATTGAGGGCTACCTGCATTTCTTTTGCATTTTCCTCTGCCAAAGCCTACATTTTCTATCCTTGCTAGCAATATTAAAAGCCTTTTTTCTACTTTTCAGAGTTTGGTGCAATATTTCAGAGCCACCAAAGCTGTTTTAAATTATTCTACTTTAAGCTGGTTAATTTTAGCAGGTCGTGTATTTATTTTTTTTCCCTTAGCATGTCTTGTGGTTGGCTATTGAAAATTGGGGAGCGAGAAGCTCCCCAAATAAGGAATTTAAATAAGCAATGCCCAAATCACAATTTTACAAACAACCCAAGGTTGCAGATACTTCCAGAGAATGAACTCCACCAAAACTTGCAGTTTTTATTTCTTGCATTCATTCAGTCATTCAGTCATATGCTACCCATGCATTAACCTGTATTTGGGATGAAAAGCCCCTCTAAAACTTTATTTCCAACATTGGAGGCACAAAATAACACATCCAAAGATTGTAACGAGATTTATTTTCTTCTCTTCTTCCAGTTATCAAGCGTCTCGTATTATGGCTCTGAAAAAAAGCCAAGCAGTTTAATCCTCTTAGGAATTCCTGATCAGGATCTATTCCTAAAGCCTCATTGCACATCAGAATGGCAGTTATAAGCAGGAGTTTAAGGTATTTAGGATGTTCCCAGAATAGCTTTAACAGAAATTCTGTAGACTTGCAATCCCAGAACTGAACAGCAGTGGTATTCTGAAAAGGGTATACTATATCTTGAAATAAGATATTTTAAAGAAAAGAAAAACTACTACAATTTTGGTAATTTTAAGATGGATGGATTTCAAGTCCCAGAATATCCCAGCCAGCATACTACCTATGTTATTCTGGGGCTTGAAGTTCCACCTCTCTTAAAGCATGCTGGCTGGGGAATTCTGGGAGTTGAAGTCAGCATGTTAAAACATACTAACTGAGGAATTCTGGGAGTTGAAGTCCACCCCTCTTAAATCATGCTGGCTGGGGAATTCTGGGAGTGGAAGTCTACCTCTCTTAAAGCCTGCTGATTGTGGAATTCTGGGAGTTGAGGTTCACACCTTTTAAAATACGCCTGAATTGGTTTCAGCATCCTGCAGGTCGAGAATCTGTCCAGATGCCTTCTCAGGGCTTGTGGGCTTCACACATCGCCCAACCAGCTGAATTCGAATCGGACGTCCATCGCTTGCTTTCCAAGATCGAAGTACGCCCGGCTGTATCCGGTTCTACTGGTTAGACTGGACGGATCTTCGGTACATGTCCGGTACAAAGAGCCGAGGCGTGTCCTTCAGGTGAGAATTAAACCTCCTGGCTTTCTTTGCAGAGACCGAATAAGACTCCGTAAACCATGTTGCACATTTGACTTGTTTCTGAGTTCCTGTCTGGCCCGTTGCATACAGCGGATTCGCTCAACGACTGCAGAGTTGCTTAGCAGCCGTGGTGGTTTGATTAACGACCACCCCAAAAAAGTCACAAAATTGGGACAGATATATGATGAACCACTTAAAAAGCCAGCATAACTTACGATCTCAATTCTGGGCTCAATGGCAGTTGTCAATCAAGGACTATAAGTGTTTTGCAGTAGTTTTTTTGGCTTGTTTTATTATTTCTTCTTACTGACAGAGGGGAAAGTAAACTGCTGGAGGTTGTGTGGGACTCTCACTGCAGATACATTCACCCACAACAAGCAATATACAGGTAGTCCTCATTTTACAACAGTTTTGTTTAGTGACAAACTGTTACAATAGCACTGAAAAAATGACCATTTTTCACACTTACGACTGTGGCAGCAGCCTCACAGTCATGTGATCGAAATTCAGATGCTTGGCAACTGACTCCTACTTACGACGGTTGTAGTGTCCTGGGGTCACGAGATTCCCCTTTGGTCACCCTCTGATCAAAGGGTGACCAATTGAAGAAGTTAAGTAATTTAAGAACCGTGTTGCTAACTTCACGGCTGCAGTGATTCATTTAACAACTGTGGCAAGAAAAGTTGTAAAATGGGGTGAACCTCACTTAACAGATTTCTCACTTAGCAATGTAAATTTTGGACTATGTTTTGGTCGTAAATTGAGGATTACCTATATCACGCAAACTCATAACATGGCAGAATTCCTGCAGGAATCTGTGTACCAAGCTAAACGGGTTTTTTTTCTACCTCCTTTATAACTTGCATCACCTTATACAAGAGATGGCTGCTTAAAAATTTAGTAATACAGATAGTCCTTGACTTACAACCATTCATTTAGTGACCATTTGAAGTTATGGCAGTGAAAAAGGTGACTTATGACCGTTTTTCACACTTATGACCTTAGCAGCATCCCCATGGTCCCGTGATCATAGTTCAGACACCTGGCAACTGACTCATATTTATGACGGTCTCAGTGTCCCAGGGGCACGTGCTCCCCTTTTGCAACCTTCAGTCAATGGGGAAGCCAGATTCACTTAGCGACCATATAACAGCTATATGATTCACTTATGGCAAGAAAGTTCATAGAATGGGGTTAAACTCACTTAACTGTCTTGCTTAGCAACAAAAATTTGGGGCTCAATTGTGGCCGTAACTCGAGGACTATCTGTCTTCATAAATGTCTTTTATAGTCAAAACTAGCCTTTGGAACTCAACCTATCAATACAGGTCTAAGATACTCAAAGCAACACAGCCCAGCTAATAAGTGGGTTGAAAATTGAATTGGATAGTCTTCAAGGGCAGCCCCAGGTCTGTTTCCCGTAGCAGTAGTCTAGCCATCTGTTTTTGTCTTTTTTCCACTTAGATACCCGTGGATTTCAATACCCTCCCCGAGGCCGAAAGGAGAAGCCGGTTGAGGAGGAAGAACTTGATGAAGTCCAAGAAAGGAGAAGTTGAAACTTTTGAAGACGACTTTCAACTGGAATATTATGAGAAATTTTGGAATAAAAAGTGAGGGGGTTTTTTGGCAGTAAGAAAACCAGAATTCTGTGGCAGCAAGTAACTAGAACGTTATAGAAGGTGCAAGGAATGACAATCCACCCTCAAATAAAGAGATTTCTTTGTAATTGCTGTGTTTGTATTTTTTGGGAAAATGTTAATCTGTTTGAAGGAGGAGGGCATTTGTGATATGGCTAGTTAGCGTCTTAAATCTGTAATAGAATTTACAGGTCATCCTTGAGTTACAATCATTCATTTTGTGACTGTTTTAAGTCACAACAGTGCGAAAAAATGTAAGTTCCAACTGGTCCTCGCAGTTATGACTGTTGTAGCATCCCCATGGTCACATATTAAAATTTGTACCCTTGGCAGCTGGCTTGTTTTTGCATCTTAGGGTCTGTGATCCCCATTTGCATCTTCCCAGCTGGCTTCTGAAAACGCAAAAGGAAGCTGGATTTGTTTAATGACTGTGTGATTCACTTAACAACTGCAATAATTTGCTTAACAATCATAAAAAGTGTCATAAAATTGGATGCGACTCACTTCCAAAAAAGTCTTGCTTAGCAATGACAATTTTTGTAAAAAAAAAAAGACTAGAGTTTCTTAACATTGTTCATGTTAAGATGCATGCCAGCTGGAGAATTTGGGGAATTGAAGTCCACATCTCTTAAAGGGGCCATGTTTGAAAAACCCTGATGTAGCTGAACCTATATTCACTACCTAAATGTAGGATATTTTCAAACATTTTTAGAGAGCGATACAAGTTCTCACATTAAGTTTGGGAGACTTAATAATGTCCGTGGCTTACCTCGCAGGGCTGTATTCAGGTGAGAAGATAAACCAACAAACTCCATATCTGCTGTACCATTCAGGGTCTTCTCTCTTTACAAGTGCCTAAATTAGCTTTTATCATGGTTTGGGACTATTAACATCTTAGTCGGCTAAGGAAGGTGGACATTGTAGTCATATTTTGGGGATGGGAGTGGGGAGAAGCGACCTCCATCCCAATGCACCCAGAAACACCCTTTTTTTTCTTCCTGGGACAAAGCAGGAAACGACACTACTTGGATTTCTGCAACCATCATCCACAGCCGGCTGAGGATCATGGGAGTTGGAGTACTAACCCCACAAGCACCAATGGCAAATGCCCATCTGGCTGGGCATTCTGCAACAACAACCGTTCCCAACTAAACCCGACGGCGCCCCGGGGACGTGTGCACGCCGGGGACTACAAAGCCCAACATCCCCAGCCGCTACTAATCTCCCCCACCCCCACCCCAAGTGGCTGGAAAAATTACTCCGGAGTTGGGTGCAAAAAAAAAAAAAAATATGCATTGCTTAGTAAGTTTATTTCTCCCTTCAAAGCCCACTTTAAAAAAAAACACACACAAATTGAAAACTTTCAAAGCTGAGCGGAGGCGGGTCATTCAATTAGCAATTTTCTCTGCTTCCATCCCCCCCCCATATCCGCGCTCCTTGAGCCGATTGGTCCAGCCCGCTTCGTCGTCCCCCCCCACTACAGGAACGAATGGTCCCGCCCAAGCTTGCGGAAGCGACTGCTGGATTTTGCACGTGAAGCTGCAGTTAAGGTTGCTGGGCTCGGTTGGACTGGCGGGTGGGTGGTCTTTGCGGGGTGGTGGTGGGTTTCTCGTCCTTTCCAGGGCTGGGGCTCCCCTTAAAATAGCGGACTCCTTGCAATGCACCCCTTTTCTCCTTTGCATTGCGGTGGGGAGCCCATGCACCAGCCCTGAGGTCTGCAAACGGGGGAGAGTGAAATCCCATCGTCCACAGCCGGGTGGGGTCCGTCCCAGCTAGAATTAGGCATTGGGAGAGGGGGGGGGTCGCATGCACTGAAGATTCAAGTTTAGTTTAGTTTTAGTTTATTATATTTATATACCGCCCTTCTCCCGAAGGACTCAGGGCGGTGAACAGCCCTGGTAAAAACAATATACAACAACAATTTAAAAAACTTAATTAAAATAATTCAATCATTGGCCGAATTTAAAACACCCAACTAAAATCATTTTAAAACCCCTATCAAAACCCAATTTGATAGGAGCCTGGATAGCTCAACAGACTAAAAGCCTGTTATTAACATTCAACTGTCTGCAATTATTGCAGGTTCGAATCTCTCCAAGGCTCAAGGTTGACTCAGCCTTCCATCCTTTCTAAGGTGGGTAAAATGAGGACCCGGATTGTGGGGACAATAAACTGACTTTGTATAAATATACAAAAGTATGAAGGCTATTGCTTAACGCATTGTAAGCCACCCTGAGTCTCCGGAGAAGGGCGGCATATAAATCTAATTTAAAAAAAAAATTAAAATCCTTTATCCCGTCAGAGCGGCTTGCTGGAATAATAGGGTCTTCAGAGCACGACGGAAGGTGCGGAGGTTGGGGATCCTTCGTATGTCCGGGGGCAGTTCGTACCGGTCGGTGGGAGGCAATCTGTGGCAGAATGCAGTCCTGTAGATAACCAGGTCCTAAGCCATGGAGCGCTTTAAAGATGGTAACCAACACCTTGAAGCGCACCCGGAAGACCAACGGGAGCCAGTGCAGCTCGCGCAAGAAGGGTGTTACATGGGAGCGATGAGACGCCCCCATAACCACCCACGCGGCCACATTCTGGACCAGCTGGAGCCTCCGGGTGCTCCTCAAGGGGAGCCCCATGTAGAGAGCATTGCAGTAGTCCAGACGGGAAGTGACGAGGGCGTGAGTGACTGTGCGCAGGGCGTCCCGATCCAGAAAGGGACGCAACTGGGAGATCAGGCGGACCTGATAAAAGGCCCCCCTGGCCACGGCCGTCATATGATCCTCCAAGGACAGCCGTGAATCCAGGAGGACGCCCAAGTTGCAAGCCCTCTCTGAGGGGGGCAAGATCTCACCCCCAATAGCCAGCGATGGTGTGAGCTGGCTATACTGGGCCGTCGGGAGCCACAGCCACTCATTCTTGGAAGGGTTCAGTCTGAGCCTGTTCCTCCCCATCCAGATCCGCACGGCCTCCAGGCAGCGGGACATCATGTCAGGGGCATAATTGGGGTGGCTTGGGGTTGAAATATAGAACTGCGTGTCCTCGGCATACAGTTGACACTTCACCCCAAAGCCACGGATGATCTCGTCCAGCGGCTTCACATAAATGTTGAACAGGAGGGGCGAGAGGACCGACCCTTGCGGCACCCCACAAGTGAGGAACCTCGAGGTCGACCTCTGCCCACCCTGTCAACACAGATTGCGTACAGTCAGAGAGGAAGGAGGAGAACCACCATAGCATGGTGCCCCCACTCCCATCCCCTCCAGCCGACGCAGCATGATGCCATGATCGATGGTATCAAAAGCCGCTGAGAGGTCTAGGAGGACCAGAACAGAGGAGCAACCACTGTCCTGGGCCCTCCAGAGATCATCAACCGGCGATCAATGCCGTTTCCGTGCTGTAACCCGCCCTGAAGCCCGACTGGCACGGATCAAGGGGTTCCTAAGGTCCAGTGTAGGACTCCCTCTGTGGGGGCTCAGCTGGCAGAATTGCACCCTTTTCCGCTTTTGGGATGAGGTTGAGGAAGGGGGGGGCCGGAGGGTCATGGTGGGGGGGGTTGGCATTATTCTGGCGCCTCCACTTCTCATTAGCACTTTTATTGCATTGTTTTTAAACCTCAGCTAAAGATGTGTGGACTTCAACTCCCAGAATTCCCCAGCCAGGAATTCTGGGAATTGTAGTCCACAGCTCTTAAACTAGCCAAGATTGAGAACAGTGGCCTATGACATCATCTTTTGACTGGTTTTTTTTCCCCCCTTCTAAAATGTGGACTGATACCACATTTGAGATCACAAATGCTTCAAACCATGATGGAACCCATAATCCTCGACTTGCAACCTTTTGTTTAGTGACCAAAGTTACGGTGACACTGAAAAAAGTGACTTACGACTGCTTTTCACACTTAACAACCGTTGTAGCAGACCTGCGGTCACGTGACCAAAATCCTTGGCAATTAGCTCCTATTTATGACAGTCGCAGTGTCCCTGCGTTATGTTATCGCCTTTTCTGACGAGCAAAGTCAACGAGGAGGCAGATTCTCTTAACAACTATGTGACTAACTTAGCTCTGATTCATTTAACAACTATGGCAAGAAAGGTTGTAAAATGGGACAAAACTCCCTTAACTTGCTTACCCATAAAAATTTTGGGCTACATTGTGGTCATAAGTTGAGGACTACATGCACAACACTGGTCTTCCTTGGGCAAATCATGAATGCAATAAGCCAATTTACGCTAGCTTCACAGAAATCCACAGAACTTGTGACTAGACTGGAATTTAACCTACTTTAAACTGTCTTCTTTTTTTAGATCCTGGTTAAGCCTCCACCATGTTTGGCTCCTCCCGAGGTGGCGTGAGAGGAGGGCAGGACCAGTTCAAATGGGAAGATGTGAAGACGGACAAACAACGTGAAAACTATCTTGGTTAGCCTTTCTAGATTCATGGTTTGTTTAATCCGCTCCCGTGAACTGACTCCACATCTATTTAAAGAGCAGAACTGCTGGGCTCAAATCTCTCCAATTGTCAGCTTGCTAAATTAGATTGAAACAGTGGAGCCATGTTTGATTTACTATGTCACTGGTTTTCAATTTTGGAAACTTTAAAAGGGGAGGACTTCAACTCCCAGAATCCCCCAGCTGGCATGCTTTAAGAGGGGTGGGCTTCAACTCCCAGAATTCCCTAGTCTGCATGCTTTAAGCAGTGTAGCCTTCAGCTGCTAAAATTGTCCATCTAGCACTGAGATGGCAAACCTATGGCACGCGTGCCAGAAGTGACACGCAGAGCCATCTCTCCTGGCACGCAAGCCGTCACCAGTTACACTTCTGAGTTCTGGCGTGCCAGCCAGCTCCTCTTCGCATGTGCATGAGTGCCAGAAACTGAAATATCAGGTGGCCAGTGGTCAGGTACATGCCGTTAACCAGTGATCTGTCCCCGTCCACACACACACACAAACACAGCCAGCCGAGGGTTAAGGAAGCACTTGGAACACACCCAGGTCTTTATCTCCAACTTGGCAGCGATATACACACCGTCTGCCAAGTGCTTTTATTTCCACAGAAAACAGAAAGATAATATACTCAGCGTACAAGAGTCCAACAGAATTATTATTCCTCTCAGCAGTTTCGGATGAGGCTTTAGTGACTATCCAAGGTTTACTTTTGTTCGTCACAAGGATCACTGGCCACCACCCTCTATTATATAGTCTCTGGGGTGTGGTCCAGTGACTCAATTCTAATCCCTAGCACGCCTCCTGAGCTGCTGTAATCGTTTATCACGCCTTCGGAGGCGTGCGTCCAGGAATGATGTCTCTCCTTCGCTCTCATCCGAGACACCTGGCTCCCTGCTAATCTCCTCTCCCTCGGCCGGCACCTGAGACAGTGCCAGAGGGGAGGGGCCTGGAGAGGGAGGCCTGGCTGACTCCTCATCCTCATGCTCGGAGCTTTCTTCCTCCGATGGGACAGGCTCAGAGGGCGGGGCCACAACAACCAGAAGATCATTTTCCCGACACGCGCATTTGCACCAGCCAGCTGGTCTTCACACGTGCATGGCCGCCAGAAACCGAAAGGTCCGGTTTCCAGCATCCATCCACGCACACGCTCCCGTTTCAGCACTTGGTGCCGAAAAGGTTCGCCAATGCTTATCTAGCATATGCTTGGACTTCAACTCCCAGAATTCCCCAGCCGGCCTCTCCAGCAGTCTTTTCCAATGTTGGCAACTTTAACCCTTTTCCCCTTCCCAACCCGCACTTCCTACTGGCACAGATAATGTTCCCTAGTTGGGTCATGAGATGTCTACAAGAAAACAACACCGAGGGCTCCCTTAGGTATTTCCCAGCTCTGCCACCCAGTTAGAAATTCTTTGGAAATAAAAAATAACATCGGAAAAAATAGAACCAGAGATTTTTCTACTAGGGATGATTAAAGAAAACTATAGGAAAGAAATAAAAGTATTTAATATTACACATAGTCACTGCAGCCAGATTGGAGCTCGCCCAATATTGAAAAGCTAATCAACTGCCAACAGATGAATTGATAATCCAAAAAAATCTATAACTGTGCGGAAATGGACAAACTAACATTTGAAATGAAGGATAAGGTAGTCTCAAAATGTTATAGAGCGTGGAATAGGTGGTATGATTGGATAACTCGTAGAAACGAGAGTAAATGTAAAATTCTGTACGATAATAATTTAGTTTTTTTTTTTTTAGTTTTTATTATATTTGTATACCGCCCTTCTCCCGAAGGACTCAGGGCGGTGAACAGCCATGATAAAACAACATACAAGACAAAATTAAAAAAAACATATTAAAACAATTCAATCTTTGGCCAAAATTAAAACTTCCAATTAAAACCATTTTAAACCACTTTTAAAACCCAGTTTAAAATCCTTTATCCCGTCAGACCGGCTTGCTGAAAGAATAGAGTCTTCAGAGCTCGACGGAAGGCGCGGAAGTCGGGGATACTTCGTATGTCCGGGGGGAATTCATTCCATAGGGCAGGAGCCCCCACAGAGAAGGCTCTCCCCCTGGGGGTCGCCAGTCGACATTGTTAACAAATATGCACCGTTAATAAGATAATGGACGTGTGACCAAAGTCAATTTTTCTTTTTATGTATTGTTGTTTGTATTCATATATATATGTATCTTGTCTATGTAAGTTTTCACGGGTATATATGTGTGTACAGTTAATATCTCGGGCTTCTTCCCGTGTAATTGTAAACATATCCTTAGAAGGGTAGTAGCGACGTTTCGACGAAATCGTATTCGTCATCTTCTGGCTGATGATCTCGGTTTGGTGCTTATGGGCAAACTGTGTGATCGTAACTGACGTTTTTCTATGAAAAGAGGCAAAAGTGTATTCTGATTGGTCGACAGTGTTGTTGTATTCTGATTGGCTGATGACGTAGCTGTATTTTGATTGGGTGGAAGCGCTGTCGCTTGGTTGTGGGTCAATGGATAAGTTATGCTGGAACTGGTGGCAACACCAGGCAGTACTTTGCTAATTTTTTGCATAGACACAACATCAAAACCATATTTTGCACAGATAGAAAGATATCGTCTATTCTGAGAAACCCTAAAGACAAAATAGAATTAGAAGATCAAGGCATATACGAAATCCCGTGTGCTTCCTGCCCCTCAACATATATTGGACAGACCAACAGAAGAATGAGTGTGCACATCGAGGAACATAAAAAATTCAGTACAAAAGAAAGAACACACATCATCATTAGTACAACACATAAATGCCACAGGACATAATATTAATTTTAATAACACAAAAACAGTGGCAAAAATAGAACATCTCAATGGCAGAATAATCAGAGAGGCCATTGAAATAGAGAAAAGACCATATTGTATGAATAAACGTGATGACACTTCCCGTCTGCTACTATTTGGAAACCTGCTCTCATAGACAGACGAATCTTAACACAAAATATAAACCATAGATCAAAGGTTCATCAAAATGCTTGTGTTGCCACCAGTTCCAGCATAACTTATCCATTGACCCACAACCAAGCATCAGCGCTTCCACCCAATCAAAATACAGCTACGTCATCAGCCAATCAGAATACAACAACACTGTTGACCACTGTCGACATATATGTATCTTGTATATACATGGTATAATATTTTACTTTTTATACGTTTAATAAAGTTTTTTTTAAAAAAGAAAGAAATTATTTGGAAAGACTAAGAGCTCTGCCACCCAGATCCTTCTGTGATTCTTTAACTGCTCTGACTTGTGAGTCCTTTTTTTACTTGCCTTTCAGGGAACTCCTTGATGGCACCGGTGGGCCGTTGGCAAAAGGGCAAGGACCTTACCTGGTATGCCAAGGAGAAGAAAGGCGATGCATCTATGTCCCGCAATGAGGAGCTGAGCGCCATCCGGCAGGCGGAAAAAGAAGCTATGATGGCAGCTCTGTAAGTTTCAGATCCAAACATCTGATGCACTGGCGAAATGCAAAATTTTTTGCTACCGGTTCTGTGGGTGTGGCTTGTTGGGCTTGGCTTGGAGCAGGGTGGATTTGATTTAAATCGAGTTGATTTAAATCACGATTTAAATCATGATTTAAATCACGATTTAAATCACGATTTAAATCACTAGTAAAAAGGCTTGATTTAAATCAACTCGATTTAAATCATAATTTTTAAAGAGCAACTGTCATCTCTGCTACTCCTTTGACCCGCTGTTGACTCACCGATAGTCCCAGTGTTGCAGAATATACAGCCTCCTGCTACATAACTAAGCTCCATTTCATGCTGAATAAACTAAATTATTTATGTATCTTAAATAGAAAACTACCTTACGATAGATTTTTACCCCAAAAGTTTTTCATTAAAATAAATTCGATAAAAATAAAAAAAAATCCGATTTAAATAAAAAAAATCTGATTTAAATTAAAAAAATCTGATTTTTTTGATTTTTTTTTTAAAGAAATCATTGATTTTTATCCACCCTGGCTTGGAGTCATGTGACTGGGTGGGCATGGTCAACTTTTTTTTTCTTACTTTTTAAAGCATTTTTTACCACCTATTCGCCCAAACCGGTAGTAAAAAAAATGCTTTTAAAAAGTTTTTTAAAAGGTTCCAACGATCACGCGGCACAGCTGTGATCGTCAGAACCATTATTTTACTTACATTTTTTTTTTACTCCAAACCGGAGCGAACCGGTTGCATTTCACCCCTGATCTGATGGCGGTCCTTGGTCTTCACCTAAGCTTTGGAAGAAGTCTTCAGCTCTAGAGAGATGAGAAAATGGGAAGGAGTGGGTATGGATGAAGTAGCCAGCAAGCCTTCAGGGAGATTTGCCTGGAGGGAAGAAATGGTACTACTGAGAAAGGAGAATATTTGTGGCTCAGGTTTGAAGTGAGGGGTCCCTGGTGTTCTCTGAGTTTGGTGGTTTTCATGCAGATGTTTCGTGGCCCAGCTTGGTAACAACATCAGTGCTAGAAGAAGGGAGGGATTCTAGCTTCTAGGCAACATCAATATTCTGATGATATTACCTAGTTTGGTCATTAAATGTCTTGAAGAAAACGAGCAAGCCCAAAGAGTATCAGGAACCAAAAATATTTTTCAAACAAACAAACAAAAAAAGGAACCAAACAATCCTTTTTCTCCTCCTCCTCTTCCTTGCACTGATGAAGTTCTCTAGTTGGGTTGTAAGATGTCTCCCACATCCTCCTCCTCTTCCTCCTTACAAACCCCCCTCCCTTCTAGCACTCAATGGCTTTATCTATTTGGATAATGAAATGTCTGCAAGAAAAGCACCAAGCTCAGGAAAAAACGATACCCACGAATAAAACCCTGCATTTCTTTTCAGTTTTTCCTATAACCTTCCGGGTTCTGGGATTTGGAGAATTAGCCCAGTATAGAGGCAGAGGGGGCCGTCAGGAAATTTCTCCTTAATTCCAAGTTGGATCTCTCTCTGATGATAATTTCACCCGTTACTGTGTTGTCCTTTGTTTTGTCAACTTTGCAGAGGTTACAAGAACGTGAAAAAGCAGCCGACGGGACTGAGTAAAGAGGTATTTTATCGATTTTTAAAATAACAGGATAGCAGAGTTGGAAGGGACTCTGGAGGTCTTCTGCTCGAGCAGGAAACCCTATACCCGTGATGGCGAACCTATGGCACGCGTGCCTCAGGTGGCACGCGGAGCTGTATCTGTGGGCACACAAGCGTTGCCTGTCAACTTGCAAAGCTTTCAAGTTGCCATGAGCAGGAGGGAGGGAGAACTGATAGAGCTGATTGATTTCCCTAACTGAAGCTGCATTCCATACATTCTTCCTGACCGCAATCAGAAGGAGGGTGTTGGATGTCACAGCCAGCCAAAGTGGTGAATTGGAGAATGTGATTTATGACATGGCCAGGGAGGAGGGGAGAGACAGGGTCATAGGGGAACGTAAATCTATGTGGGATTAGTAACTGTATCCGAATATTGCCGAAATGGTGCTCCTAATAAATGACTGTATTTCTTTTGAAGTTCGGCTCATGGCCCATGAAATTAATTAGGGCATCTTTCGGAAACTTCACATTGCCCTAGCTGAGCTACAACACGCATGCGTGCGCCGGCCACCTGATTTTCAGCCCTTCCAGGCCCACCGGATGTTGGGAAACGGGCTATTTCCAGCCTCCGGGGGCGTTGGGAAGGCAGTGTTTGCCCTCCCCAGGCTCCTAGAAAGCCTCTGGAGCCTGGGGAGGGTGAGAAACGGGCCCACTGTTCCATCACTTGCCAAAAGCTGGGGGAGCGAGGAAGTCACGCACGCATATGTGGGGTGCATTGAATTATGGGGGTGGGCACGCCTGCCCGCAAATCCCCCGCACTCCCCCCCATTTTTGGCACGCGACAGCAAAAAGGTTAGCCGTCACTGCCCTATACGATTTCAAACAAATGGCTGTCCAGTCTCTTCTTAAACGTGATTTTAGTGCATGGTACCCCAGGTTTCATAGTAAACAGCAACAGCATAAGATAAGGCCGTGAATTACTTCACTTGGCAGTTTCCTCAGAAGTCAATTATTAATTTCAAAGTAATTCGGTTTTAATAAGAGGATCAGAATTGGATCTGCTTGGATTTCTTCTTTTTTATGTTCAGTGTTTTGACATGGATAGAAAGAAGGCCGTCACTTTGGCCCAAGGAAAAAAATTGCAAATGCTGCTTTTAAGATGGTACAGGTATTCCTCGACTTACGACCGCAGTTGCTGAGACTTTAGTTAAGTGAATTTTGCCCCATTTTACGACCTCCTTACCACAGTTGTTAAGTGAGTAACATGATTGTTAAGCGAATCTGGCTTCCCCATTGATTTTGCTTGTCGGAAGGTCACAAAAGAGGATCACGTAACTCCGGGACACAGCAACGGTCATAAATATGAGTCAGTTGCCAAGCGTCCGAATTTCGACCACGTGACCATAGGGATGCCACAACGGTCGTAAGTGTGAGAAACGGTCACAAGTAACTTTTTTCAATGCTGTTGTAACTTCGGTCACTAAACGAACTGGTTGTAAGTTGAGGACTACCTGTCATCATATATAGCGGCTTAGTGGCCTCATGCCTGTCTGTAATTGTTCCCCAGGAGCTCGCCGAAGTCTGCAAACGCAACGAAGGAGAAGCTGATGAGAAGAGTGTGGATCGCCTCATGGGGTTGGGCAGCTCACGGTAAGCGGTTCGAGACAGCGTGGGCTAGTGGTGAAGCCGCTGGACCAGGAACCTGGTTCTACTCAGCCCAAGAAAGTTTGAGACAGTCCTGCCCTCTAGGATCCAAAGCCAGGCTGATGTAGACCACTGTGTCTCACCCCTCACCAACTTTGACGTGTGTGGACTTCAACCCCCAGAATTCTCCACTCCGTTGGCTGGGGAATTCTGGGAGTTGAAGTTCAGATGTCTTTCCACTGCTAAGGTTGATAGGCCGGATCCATTACCCTAGATAGACCAATAAGGGGAGGCAAAACATAGTTTTTGAGCAGTCTGCAGGTTTTTGAGGATACAGCATTGCTTTTGAGCAGAGGGTTGGACTAGACCCATGATGGCGAACCCATGACATGCGTGCCACAGGTGGCACGCGTAGCCATATTGGTGGGCACGCGAGCCCAGCTCCAGTGAGAACGGAAGTCAGCAAACGGATCATTTCAGGCCTCCAGGGGCAGGGGGAGCCGTTTTTGCCCTCCCCAAGGTCCTAGAAAGGCTCTGGAGCCTGGGGAGGGTGAAAAATGGGCCTACCGGGCCCACCGGCCCATCACGCAGTGGGACTAGACTCTAGAACGGGTGTCAAACTCCATTGAAGCCACATCAGGTTGGGTCTGACCTCGGGGGGGCAGGGAGGGCATGGCCAACTCGACATCACTCGTGTTGGGGGCACCTGTGGTGGCCTGACCACTCTACCAGCAAAAACAGACTCCCGGGCTCCGTTTTCAGCTGCGACGGCCTCCTGCAACTCTCTGCCAAGGAAAAGGGAGCTCGGGAGGACCATATCCATTTTCACTGGCAGAGGCACTGCAGGCCGGTCCTTGGCTATTTCCAGGGGCCAGATCTAAGCACCCTGCAGGCTGGATCCAGTCCACGGGCCTTGAGTTCGACACCCCTGGTCTAGAAGATCTCCGAGATGCCTTCCGACTCTGTTATTCTGAGATATTCTGAGATAGCTGATGTCCAAAACAAGAGTAAGGCTTGCGCAAGCAATTCAGATACCTCCTTAACTCACATACATATAGGTGGGGGATTTATTTATCTATCTATCTATCTATCTATCTATCTATCTATCTATCTATCTATCTATCTGTCATTTATTTATTTATTTATTTGTTCGATTTATATGCCGCCCTTCTCTGGAGACTCAGGGCAGCTTACAATGCGTTAAGCAATAGCCTTCATACTTTCGTATATACCTACTTAGTAGGGCTTTCGCCCCCCCCCCCAAGCGGTGTTCTTTTTTATACAAAGTCAGCTTATTGCCCTCACAATCCGGGTCCTCATTTTACCTACCTCGAAAGGATGGAAGGCTGAGTCAACCTTGAGCCTGGTGAGATTTGAACTTGCAGTAATTGCAGGCAGCTGGTGTTACTTAACAGTGCTTTTAGTCTGCTGCGCCACCAAGACTCTTATGTAGAGCGTAATCGGTCTCCCAAGGCACTCTTGATTGATTACGGGCCATCAAGTTGGTGTCAACTCCTGGTGACCACCTAGATCTATCTTCTCCTGGGAGGAGCCACCAGTCTGAGGAATTGTGGGAGTTGAAGTCCATATGTCTTAAAGTTGCTGAAAATTGAGAAATGCTGGCGTAGGATGAAAGAAATAGGCGAGATTCCACTGCCAACTACGATGGTCATGAAAGATTTCGGGGACATTATAATCATCATGTGAGCCAGTTGCCAAATGTCAAAATTTTGATTATTTGACCGGAGAGGGGTAGGTGGGAAATTCTATGATGGTCATAAGTGCGAGGAACCGATCCTAAATCACTTTTTTTTCAGGGCCATTGTAACTTCGAACGGACACTAAACGAAGGGTTTTAGGCCAAGGACGATACCTGTACGTTGTAAATCAGGACAAATTTTGTGTAGCTCTTGACAACGGCTCTTTCTTTCCAAAAATATGTCCCGTTTCGGCACCCTCTGAGCAGGGCTGAGGGTTTTATTTCAGGAAAACAAAATTTTCCTTTCAGGACAGAAAGGGAAAAAAAAAAAAGGCAAAAGCAAAAATTAAGCCCTACTTGCTGTTTAATTCCGTTTTAACTTTTGTTAGGAATGCTGGCGGAAGAATGGTGTTTTCCAAGGAAGACAGAGAAGCTGCCAAGCTGGGCCTATCCGTGTTTACGGTAAGTTGTGGGGCCGCACAGCATTGTGGCACATCCAATGTTGTTATTTTTCTGCTTTCCTAACTGCCCGTCCGAGATTTTTTGATCTGTTTCCGTTTTCTCTCGGAAATTTCAGCATCAACCAGTAGCAAAGGCTGCCAAACCCTCATCTCCTCCGAAGAAGCTGGATGAGGAAAGCAAGACACTGGAGTAAGTCACCCTCTTGATTTTTATCATTTAATTTTAATTTAATTTTATTGAGCCACAGTCCTTGACTTACAACAGCATCCTTAGGGGACCGTTCAAAGTTACAACGGTAATATTATGACCGTTTTTCATTCAGAGACATAGCAACTGACACGTACGTAAGACGATTGCTGTGTCCCGTGGTCACGTAATCAATGGGGAACCCAGATTCACGCAACAGCCATGTTACTAATGTAACACATGCAATGATTCACTGATCAATCTTGGCAAGGAAGGTCGCAAAATGGGGCAAAACACAACTTAAGAACTCTTTTGCTTGGCCACATAAATTTGAGGCTCCATTGTGGTCATAAGTTGAGGACTACCCGTACCATATCATTGTTGGTGACCTACATGAGCCATGCCCCATTTGGGGGGGGCAACGTTTTGGCGCTAATTGGGGATATTTGGGGTGGAACACAAAACGGTAGGAAAGAGGTCATCCTTGATTTATCTGGCAGGAGCAAGTCCGTCAAGAAGTCGAAAAAAGAGAAGGACAAGAAGAAGAAAAAGGAGAAAAAGAAACAGAAGAAAGAAAAGAAAGAAAAGAAAGGAAAGGAGAAAGAGAAAGACCAGAAGAAGAGAAGGTCTTCATCATCAAACAACCTTACTCCGGATAACGAGAAAAGGTATCATTTGAGGCTGTGGGCTGGGGAATTCTGGAAGTTGAAGCCCACTCACCTTAAAGCATGCTGGCTGGGGAGTTCAGATTTGCAAGATCCTATTACTAGAACTGTTCTAATAGCTTTAGGCCTACAGGGTGTATATTTCCTAAATCTGGTCTTATCTTGTAGGGCTGATAGATGTAACTAATGTTTTGCCTTTAACTTAGTTACCTTAGCGAATGCATTTTAAATATTCAGCACTGGGGTGAGGGGGTGGCATTTGTGAACAGCCTTTTTGTTCAGAAATCTTTTCTGCATCTTGTTGAAATTAAAAGTTTAGATTTGCGGGGGGGGGGGTGTTAAGAGTTCCCTCTTTCAACAGGAGTAGAACTCGCATTTAACACTGACTGCATTCCCTTTTTGAAGTGACGTTCCTAGCCTATTGAAACTTAATTTTCACCAAACTCTTCTAATTAAGTAAGCAGTGGCAAATCAGGATAACACAGCAGTTCGTTCAGTGACCGTTTGAAGTTACGACGGCCCTGAAAAAAGTGGCTCATGACTGTTCTGCACAACTTTTCACATGGTCATGTGATCAAAATTGGCAACTGACTCGTGTTTATGACCGTTGCAGTGTGCCAGGAGATCACGTGATCCCCTTTTGCGACCTGGCAAGCAAAATCATTGGGGAAGTCAGGTTCACTTAATGACTGTGTTACTAACTTAACATCTGCAGTGATCCACTTAACATATGTGGCAAGAAAGGTGTTACAATGGGGCAAAACAAGGTTGACTCGGCCTTCCATCCTTTCTAAGGTAGGTGAAATGAGGACCCAGTTTGTGGGGGCAATAAGCTGACTTTGTATAAAATATACAAAAGGATGAAGGCTATTGCTTAACGCATTATAAGCCACCCTGAGTCTCCGGAGAAGGACGGCATATAAATCAAATTAAAAAAAAAACAACTCACTTATCAAATGACTCACTTAACAGTGTGGTCATAAGTTGAGGAATCTAACTTTATAATAAAAATCGCATTAGCCTCCATGACATGATTTTCCCAGTCTGATCTGGCCTCCTCGAAGGGCTGGCATCCTGTCTGAGATTGGGTTCAGTTCAGGGGTGAAGTGCTCCCAGATCGGACCGGATCACCTGATCCAGTAGCGATTTTTCCCTGTGGTTTGGCGATCCAGTAGCGATCGCCGCCTGGGTGTCATTACTTCCTGGTTTTAATGGTTTTTTACCTTCTGTGCACGCGCAGGCACTTCCAAACTGGTAAGGAAGGTAATTAGATTTCACCCCTGTTTCAATTATGGTCGTAAGTCGAGGACTACCTGAGTAACTTTTATAATAAAAGCCGCCATGATATTGATCTTCTAGCTCGTTCTACCTTGAAGGGCTGGCGTCTTGTCTGCAAATCGCGTGACCTGACTTTGCCTTGTTCCTATTCACAGGAAAAAGAAACCTTCTCTGGATCCTAGCCGGGATGATAGACCATCGTCCCCGGCCCGAGCAGCGCACCAATCCTCCGACCGGTATCATCGCGAAAGAACTTCGACGCCTCCCTCCAAGCCAAAAAGGGACGACCACCGACACCGAAGTCATAGAAAGTTCCCGGTTTCCAGAGAAGACAAAACCTCAGAGTCCCGGAAACGGACATGGGATGAATCTGTACCATACCTCCCGGCCAAGAAGAGGCATGACACGGATTCAGACAATTAATACATCCTTATAAAACAAACCCAGATTTACCCATCATGTCGTTACTTTGACAGTTAAGCGGAAACGGATTCTGGTTTGGTGCAAAATTCTGCATCCTTTTTCTAGATGGGACGTTGATTTGCCCATCTCACCCCATCCCATCCATCGACACCGCTGCTCAAAAATAATAATTATTTTTGTTTCAAAAGTATCCTGTCCTTTAACGGACATAAAATTTAGCCATGCTAACCTGGTCAGAGCAAGACAATAGTTTACAAATGCCAGGTGCAAAATACGGAATTACCAGAGTTTTTTTTTTGGTTTTTCCTCCCAAAGTTGATAAAGTCTGATGGGTCGCATAGAATTTAATTTTTTTTAAAGCAATAGAATTTGGAGATCAGATACATCCCAGGTAACAGGAGTTACTTTCAGATTGCAAAAAATCTGCTTCTGAACCTCCATCAGGCCAAAGCAAGGAGTAGAAACAGTTTATGGGGTTGTTGGGATTTTTTTTTGGAGTGTGTGTATGTAGTTGCGACCGTCAGCCGATTTCAGAAGCAACCTCGGATCTTGTAATTAAAAAGCAGATTGATTACAGATATTGTCATTAAATTGAATCATTGGGATCAGTTCAGCAACTTCATCTCTCTTGAAAAGACTTAAAGGTGTCGGCCGCTGATGTGTCTTCCAAGCTAAAATTATATTCTGCCCTGCAATTTCTCTTAGATCCAGGAATTTTGGGGAATTATGCCAACTCCAGAAGAAGTAGGCAGAGGGTTACGAAAACACATGGCAAAGGATAAATGTATTTAATTTTCAATCTTGGCTTACGTTTTTCCAGCAGGCTGCATTACTGCCAATTTTAAAACAACTTCTTTTTGCAATTTTAACAGTTACGAATCCCTTTGCAGTTTACAAATTCTGAACTCTTTTGCAGTTTACAAATTCAAACCCCGTTGAAATTTACAAATGACAAACCCCTTTGAAATTTAAAAATTACAAATTGCAAAAATTTCCATTTTCAAATTGCAAACCCTTATGCAACGTACAAATTCAAACTCCTCTGCAATTCACAAATTCAAATCCCTTTGAAAGGGGGACCTCAACCATCCTCAGAATTCAAAGAGAATTTAACTTCAGGGAATCCTCTACTTACAACCATTCTTTTAGTGGCCACTCTAAGTGACAACGTCACTAAAAAATGTGACATGATCGTTTTTTATACTTAACAATCGTTGCAGCATCTCCCTGGTCACATAATCAAAATTCAGATGCTTGGCAGCTGGCTCATATTTATGATGGTCACAGTGTCCCAGGATCACAGGATCTCCTTTTTTCAATGGGGAAAGCTAGACTCACTTAACAACCGTGTGACTAAGTTAACTGCAGGGATTCACTTAACAACTGTGACAAAGGTGGTAAAATGGGGGCAAAACTCACTTGACTCACTCAACAATGGAAATTTTGGGCTTCATTGTGGTCATAAGTCAAGGACTACCTGTACATGTCCCTTGTCAATATGCACAAAGGTGTTACTGATCATTCCCACCCTGAAGGCATTTGGAGTGCCACGTTAGGAGAGAATGTGCTACCTTCATGAGGACTGGCATCTTGGCACTTCCTGGGAGAAAACGGATGGCAACAGATGGCTAACAGTTCTTATGGGTTGCTAATTGTAGGTAATTGACTAGGTGTATCCATTTTGGGGCATTGACACACAGCCTTGATCCTCATTCATTTAGCTGTATTTTGTGGCCTATCTGTTGTGATGCCCTCTCATATTTTGTGTGAGTAACACATTGGTTAGCCACATGTTACCACATGGGGACATGGTGGCTCAGTGGCTAAGACGCTGAGCTTGTCGATCGAAAGGTCGGCAGTTCAGCGGTTCGAGTCCCTAATGCCGCGTAACGGGGTGAGCTCCCGTTTTACTTGTCCCAGCTTCTGCCAACCTAGCAGTTCGAAAGCACGTTAAAAAATGCAGGTAGAAAAATAGGGACCACCTTTGGTGGGAAGGTAACAGCGTTCCGTGCGCCTTTGGCATTGAGTCATGCCGACCACATGACCATGGAGACGTCTTCGGACAGCGCTGGCTCTTCGGCTTTGAAACGGAGATGAGTACCGCTCCCTAGAGGTGGGAACGATTAGTACATATATGCAAGGGGAACCTTTACCTTTACCTTTACCACATTAGTAATTCAGACACAACTTTATCCTCTTCTTCCTTTTTCTGCTGTGGTTTTATTTGCTAAGAGAAGATGACTTGGGCAAACAACACACAATTTGAGTCCTCTAGAGCAGAGTTAATCTTGGCAACTTTAAGATGGATGGACTTCAACTCCCAGAATTCCTTAGCCAGCATCCCTAAAAATGGACTCCTCAGAATTCCCCAGCTGGCATGCTTTAAGAAGGGTGGACTCCAATTCCCAGAATTCCTTGGCTAGCATGGTTTAATAGGGGTGGACTTCAACTCCCAGAATTCTCCAGACAAGGTGTGTGGCTGGGTAATTTTGGAAGTTGAAGTCCACCCATCTTAAAAAGTATTGGATAGAACAAGCAGTTCTCCAAAGTTTTGATCTGCAATGTCTCCATAGCAGGACCGTCTCAGTGGTAGCTCCCCTCTTCAGAAAAAGCTTATATATAAAAAAATATTCTATAATGGTTTCCTGTACAGAAGGGAGAGAATAAGGAGGTGCGGGGTAGGGTGGAGGAGAGGTTGGATTTTGAGATCAACCCCTTTATAACTTAATTGTGGCAGTAAATTGAGGACTACTACTGTGATAAAAGTATTAGGCATAATATCAGATCTTGGTTGCAGATGACCACTAGATGGCAGCAAAGGGTTTTTGAAAAAAAGGAGGGATTTCTTTTTTTTTTTGTATCTTTTTGCTACCCTCTTCTGGTTCCCTGAAATATTGCAGGCTAGAGTTATTAATCTACAGATAATCCTTGATTTAACAACTATTTATTTGGGGACCACAGTTATAACGGCACTGAAAAAAGTGACTCATGACTGTTTTTTACACTTATGTTGCAACATCCCTGTAGTCCCATGATTGCCATCTGGTTCATATTTATGACGGTGGCAGTGTCCCAGGGTCATGTGATCACTTTTTGTGACCTTCTGACAAGCCAGATTCACTTAATAACCATGTGACTAACTGTACAACGGCCATGATTTGCTCAACAAGTGTGGCAAAAAAGATAAAATGGGACAAATTTAACAACTGTCGTGCTTAACGATGGAAATATTGGACTCAATTGTGGTCTTAAGTCGAGGACTACCTGTAAAAACCTTAACCTCAGACATATTTGGTATTATAGATGTTTTTTCAGATTTTCTGAGATAATTGCATCAGGTTAGATAGATCCCGTTTGAATTCGCTTCCCAAAAACAGGAGAAAAACCAAAAAAATAGGATCATTGCTCCCTTTAATTAAAATTATTAATTCAAAATTAAAATTTGTGTTCAGATTAACCAAGAACTTCATCTAGATCTCAGTTAATTTGAACACAAATTTTAATTTCAAATAACATTTTAATCTCTTTTTTAATGAAGGTTTTGGAGAAGTTTTAATTTTCCACACCAAACGCCATAAGTCTTTTCATCTTCTTGTTTTATCTCATCTCTTTTAAAATTCGGGGAGCCATCCTGAGTCACGTCAAGGTGAGATAAGTGACACCTAAATTTAATTGATCAATAAGTGAAATAAACCTGAGGATAAAATCCACGGTGAGGGGGGGGAACCAAATGGATGCATGGAGAAGTGGGGGAAATAACAGGTGGCCATAAAAGCAACATATAGAAATTAAATGAAGGAAAAGAGAAAAGAAGGAAGAAAAAGAAAAAGAAGGAAGGATGAAAGAAAAAAGGAAGAGAGAAAAAAATAGGAAAAAGAAGGAAAGGAAAAGAAAGGATGAAAGAAAAAAGGAAAGAAGGAAGGAAGGAAGGAAAAAGGATGAAAAAGAAGAAGGAAGGAAAGGAGGAAGAAGAAAGGAAAGGAAAAAAGGAAGGAAAGGATGGACGAAAGAAAAGGAAGAGAAAAACAAGGAAAGAAAAAGGAAGGAAAGGATGAAAAAGGAAAGAAAAAAGAAAGGCGAAGGGAGGAAGGAAAGGAAAAAAGGAAGGAAGAGAAAGAAAAGAAAAAAAACAGGAAAGAAAGAAAGAATAAAAACAAAAAGGAAAATAAACTCAGAAAAGATTTTTTTTTAACTGGGAAAGCAGAGACGTATCACTTAGGGAGAGTTTTGCTCTTGCTTTTAATTGCAAGAAAATTGTTATATATGTCTGTCCTGCTTCGGTCCAGCACTTCGGAGGATGCTTTCCACTCAACAAATTGCTTTACGAGAGGATGCTGGCTGGGCCATAAATCCGTGCAATTGAGGTCTTTTTTTTATAAAGCATATTTCTCTACTTGGTGCTTCAGAGCTGGCTGGTGCCCGAGCTTCCTGCTGTAAGGGGCGGGGAGGGGGAGCAAGGAGAGGAAGTGGGGCCCAAGGACCCCCCAATAACCTCCTTACATAACAAAGTTGGTGGGAAGAGTGGAACTTCTCACCTACGTGTTAAGTGGGGGGAATCCCGTGAGAAAAGATGCTTTATGAACAAAGTTGAGGGTTATAAGCCCCCAGGAGAGGGCAGTCCCTCTCCTACTCCCCTCCAAAAAAACAGGGGGAAGGCAGAAAATTGTGAAATTGGGGTGTCGTAAAAGAACAAAACCAAGCCACACACAGGCAGAGGATGCTGCCAAAAACAACAGAATTGGCATCGTTCCTAAGTGGTTACAAACACAAAAATGTGGAATTTATGCTAGAAATATCCATTTCTTTGGCCAGGAATTAGGAACAGGCTTCCTATCCTAGCAACGTAAATTTTGGGCACAGTTGTGGCCATAAATCAAGGACTACTTGTATACAAAGGAGTCAGAGGCTTTATCCTCACAATAGTTGTTCAAAAATTGACCACAACAGAACCAAATTTTGGAGAAAAAACTGGCCAAAGAAAGATATTGAAAATTGGGCAGATCCAGTAGGGGGCAGCCGAGAATCAAATACAGGATAAAAAAACCCCACAGCTGGAAAGGAAATTGGAAAAATCAACTTTTGACCATGAGATTTGAGGAGTATGGATTGGAAGTGGCTAGAAAAATATTGTGTGTGTTTTTTTAAATAGACAGTCATTCATATTTGATCATTGATTAGATTAAAATTAAGGGAAGAATATATTATGAGTGTTTGTTTTTCAGAATGTTGGTTATTAGTAATTTAATGTATTTTAAATAATTGATTATTAATTTAAACTTTTGAGTTTGCTGTATGATTATCTTTGTACTAAAACAGTTGGATCCCCTTCCCTCCTTCCTTCTTTCTTTCTTTGCCTTTCTTCCTTCTCTCTCCCTCCCTTCCTTTTCTTTTGCTTTCTATCTACCTTTCTGCCCTTCTCCTTCCATCCCTACCTTCCTTTTCTTCCTTTTTCTCTCTCCCCCCTTCCTTTCTTTCTAGCCCTCCACTTACTCTTTTCTTTTTTTCGTTCTCTCACTTCCTTCCTTCTTTTTGTGCTTCCTTTCTCTCCCCTTCTTTTTTCCTTTTTCTCTCCCCTCCCCCCTCATTTCTGCCTCTTTCTCTTCCTTCCTCTCCCCTCCCTCCATCCCTCCTTCCTTCTTTCTTTCTTTGTCTTTCTTCCTTCTCCCTTCCTTCCTTCCTTTTCTTTTGCTTTCTATCTAACTTTCTGTCCTTCTCCCTCCATCCCTACCTTCCTTTTCTTCCTTTCTCTCTCTCTCTCTCTCCCTTTCTTTCTAGCCCTCCACTTACTCTTTTCTTTTTTTTCTTTCTCTCACTTCCTTCCTTCCTTCTTTTTGTGCTTCCTTTCTCTCCCCTTCTTTTTTCTTTTTCTCTCCCCTCCCCCCTCCTTTCTGTCTCTTTCTTCCTTCCTCTCCCCTCCCTCCATCCCTCGTTCCTTCTTTCTTTCTTTCTTTCTTTATAAATTTAATAAATAAATAAATAAAATTTAATATAAATTTAATAAATAAATAAATAAAATTTAATATAAATTTAATAAATAAATACATAAATAAAATTTCTGTTTTTCTTTGTTTCTTTCTCTCCCCTCCCCACCTCTTTTCTTTCCCCCTCCCTCCCTCCCTTGCTATCTCTTTCTTTCTTTCATAGTACTTGGGAATTCTGGGAGTTGAAGTTGACACTTCTTAAAAGTCACCAAGGTTGAGAAACACTGCTGTAAAGGTTTAAAATATGCTTTTTAAATTGATTTGGAAATTGATTTATATGTCTGGAGAGAGAACTCTGAAGCACCAATTTTCCAGTCCCTTTGAAAACTCAATGAATTATGATCCTCTAAATTGTTGTAACCAATGATCTTAACTGAGGATTCTGGAAATTCAGAATAAATAAACTAGGAAGCTGCTGGGAGAGCTGAATTTAGCCACAGATATAAGATTATAAAAATACCATATTCAGGGAAGATTCACAGTTGATGTACCGTGGAAAATTCTGCATGTAGAGATGAAAACATCTGCACGAAAACCACCAAGGACTCCACAACCATGGTTAAATCATGGCTTAGTCAATTGCAGGCAGATGTTGTCAATTCACAATTGATACCATTTACATGCAGAGAACTGCGGATGAAAACACATGCCTGCTAAGCCCACCAGGAGATTAATTTCTCTTCTGTTTAGTAAAATGGGTGTTTCTACAAAGGAAAACTACTTCAGATTTCATTTTAGTACATAGAATAGGGTTTGGAAGGGACCCTAGAGGTCTTCTAGCCCAACCCACTGGTGATACTCTGGCCCAGAAGTTATTTTTTTTCATGCCAGGGGCATTTTAAGGGCTATTTATCCATCATGCTAATGAGAATTTCTATTTTTATAGTTGCAAGTGAGTAGCAGAGGGGGAAAAAAAAACAAGTTTTGATATATTCCTTTTTTTGTTCTTCCAATGAGATTCCGGCTTCCTGCCAATCATTTAATCTGCAAAGTCTTCTTATAAATTTGCATATCTAATTAAAAATTAATGATTGGTGGCAGGAGGTGTTCGACAGGTAAAAAGCATCTGGTTAGGGAGCATCTCCTGCCAAAGAGATCACTGGTGCTTATAGGCCTGATTAAGGATAGAATTGTAATTGTTAAATAGAGCAGTGGTTGTGACTTATCCAGTGTCACCCAGCCTCAAATCCTCTGGGACCCTCCCCATTATTGTGGGGAGGCAGCTTGACCCTTGGGCTTGACCCAGTTACAGAAGGAGCTTCCGTGGACAAGCTGGGAACAGAACCTCAGTTTCCAAGTTTCTAGTCCACATGCTCTCTGATATTCGGAGGAGACACAAGTTTGTCTGGAGAACAAAATCAAGGCCTTTCCCTCTTCAGCCGAAGGTTGTTTTGCAACTGTCAGATGAGTTTAAAGCACCCCCAGCTGTCATATCACTTGGGCGGCTGCCTCCCCAGGAACCTGATCGCATGTCGGGCCGAGCTTCATGACCAGTTGTGGTGTTTTGTGCTTGTGTGACTGCAATTTACGTTGTTTTTTTTAAACTAGTTTTGGTAATAATAAAAAACAAAAACACCCCAACATACCCATTAAAATAAATGGGTTTCCTTAACCAAGAAAAAGGCCAGAAAATTACTTCTGGTCCCGTCCGGTGCTTCAATTTATGACCGTAATTCCAGACACAATTATGCTTGTAGAGGACGATTTGTAGTTGAGAATCAACCCTTCTGCGTTGCAACCAATGGGAATGATTAGAAGTAGATGCAGCCAATGTCTCATTTCACCCAGCACTCAGAACATAATTCAATGCCCCCCATGTATGCTTGCAACCCCCCCCACTCCACCCCGCTTTTGGCACGTGATGGCATGGTGGGTCCAGTAAGCTGGTTTTTTCGCTCTCCCCAGGCTCCAGAGCCTTTCTAGGAGCCTGGGGAGGGCGAAAACTGGCTTCCCCATCCACCCCGGAGGCCCTCTGCAGGCCAGAAATGGCCCGTTTCCTGACTTCTAGTGGGACCGGAAGGCCCATTTTTCTCTCTCCTCAAGCTCCAGAGGCTTTCTAGGAGCCTGGGGAGGGCAAAACAGCCTGCCCCACGCTCCCCCGACACCATCCGGAGGCCAGAAATGGCCCGTTTCCCAACTTCTGGTGGGCCCGGAAGGCCCAAAAATCAGCTGGCTGGCGCATGCATGTGTGCTGGAGCTGAGCTAGGGCAACCCTTGCGTGCCCACAGATATGGCTCCGTGTGCCACCTGTGGCACACATGCCATAGGTTCGCCATCACTGTTCTAGTCCAACCCTCTGCTCAAGCAAGAGAACCTACACCAGGGGTGTCAAAACTCACAACCTGTGAGCCAGTTGCATTACATGCTGGCCATGCCCACCCTGCTTTAGCAAAGGGGGGTGGGAGGATTTGCAATACGCCGCATGGCAACGCAAAACACCCCTGCTGCCATACAGCATCCTGCACAAACGGCTGTCCAATCTTTTCTTAAAAACCTCTGGGGATGGCAACTTCTGGAGGCAAGTGGTTCCACTGGTTAATTGTTCTGTCAGGAAATTTCTCCTTAATTCTAGGTTGCTTCCCTCCTTGATTAGTCTCCGTCGGTTGCTTCTTGTCTTGCCTTTGGAGAAGAGGTGGAAACCCCCCCCGCCTCTTCTTTGGGGCAGCCACTCAAAATATTGGAAGGCTGCTATCATGACACCCCCGGTCCTTTTCCCCCCATTAAACTAGACATACCCAGTTCTAGCAACTGTTGTGTTTTATCCTCTAGTCCCCTAATCGTCTTTGTTGCTCTTCTCT
The DNA here is from genome assembly GCF_029531705.1 of Pantherophis guttatus. The sequence goes on from NW_026844112.1 coordinate 914,248, forward strand.
GCACTCTTTCCGGAGTCTCCACATCCTTTTTGTATTGCGACGACCAAAACTGAATGCAGGATTCCAAGTGTGGCCTTATTACCAAGGCCTTATAAAGTGGGATTAACTCTTCACGTGATCTTGATTAATGCAGCCCAGGATGGTGTTGGCCTTTTTGGCAGCTCCCATCACACTGCAGGCCCATACTTAAATGGTGATCAACTAGGACACCTAGATCCCCTCTCTCTTAATGCCTCACTTTACTTAATGGCAATGCCCTCCAGCATCCCTACGAGAGAACATGCGGGGCAGCTTGAGGACCATAATAAAATAAGAACAGTCGGAAGGGACCTTGGAGGTCTTCTAGTCCAACCCCCTGCTCAAGCAGGAGCCCCTATACCCGTGATGGTGAACCTCTGGCAGGCAGAGCCCTCTGTGGGCACACGTGCCATCGCCAGCTGCTCTCCTGGTTTCTGGCACACGCATTCCAGCGCTCCGGCATGCACGAAGACAAACTGGCTGGCGCATGTGTGCGCACCGGAAACCAAAAGACCAGGTGGCCAGCACATACATGCTCACCAGCCAGCTGGTCTTCTGAGTTCACCACACACATGCACACATACATACATGTTCTGGTTGGGACACTCGGTGCCAAAAAGGTTCTCCATCACTGCCCTAAACCATTCCAGACAGAGTTGCCCAATCTCTTCTTAAAAACCTCCTAGGCAAAACTTCCACCCATGAACCAAATTAGCCGACGTTTTACTCGGTATTAAATCCTGTGGGCCGGATCTGAGCCCGAGAGAACAAGCCAAACCGCACACACCTCGGGGGAATAGTTAAGAGATTTTTATTCTAATAGCTTTAATTACAGTGCTCGTTTGTTGAAATGATAACTGAAAACAAGTATACAAAACAGTCGATTACTGTATTGAAAGGAAACAAGAGAGTTTTTTTTTCTTGTCCACAACACTAAACAAACCGGTTCTGATCGTGTTTTTCTCGAGTCGCAACAGCTCCAGCTTCTTCAGTGTTTTTTTTTTTTATTATCAAAATACAAAAAGAAAAAAAACGAAACAAAAATTAAAAGTTAAAATCTGGGATGGCAAATCTCAAACCTTGCAGTATGAGAAATGTAAAAAGGGCATCTCTTGCCTTCCGAAAAGGGAATCTAGACACGTCTCTAAGAATGGAAGGCGCCAGATTATCAAACTCTTTTGTGTTTTCGATATTCCCACCCACCCCTCCCTTTCCCGGATGCGACAACGGAAAAGCTCGTGTGACATTTCTTATTTAAGTAGAGTACTTGTGGCTGCTGCTGTGACGTTCGTGCAAGAGGACTGTCTTTGGAAATCATTCTAGGCTGGAGAAATTCAAGGAATTCATTCGAAGGAGCTATGAGCTCCCCAAGCAAAGATGAGGGGAAGATGAAGATGGCACTTGTAGGTTGGAGGGTAAAAAATATTTTTTTTAAAAAAAAATCCAAATCTAAGGGGCAGTTAAAAGAGTACGGGGCAGTGGGGGGTTGTCCCAATTTCTCGTTAATCTGCAATCTCCACTGAGTTGGCTCTAATTCTTGGGAAAGGCCAAGAGCTTGAAGGAGACTGAGGCTAATTTTATGACCTGGAACAAGGGGAACTTGTGGCTATTCTCTTCACGTCGTTGCAGAAACTGCAAAGGGTCCTGGATTCAAGTCCTTCCGCCCTCCTTCCCACCAGCCTCGTCTTCTGAAAAGAAACTCGTCCCCAGGCTTAAGAACAGGGCTCCAGAAATCAGGCCTCAGACCAGATCTGCAAGGCCAGAGGGATCTTGTTTGGATCTAGCCCGCACACGCACACACGACACAAACAAAACCAGATTCCTGGCAACCATTTTTTTTTTCCTGAATCCACTCAAAGTTGTTGGGTGGGGTTTCTTTTTAAAAACCTTTTTATCACTTTAAAAAGAGCCGAATAATATTGCATAGGAGTACCAGAAACTGCCTCGTGGGAAAAACAAGAACTATTTACATTAAATAAGAAAATAAAAAGCTAAAACTGTTTTTTTTTTCCTTTTCGGGCGTAGTTTTGCCACATGTACAGCGTGGTGGTAGTGGTGGACAATCCTGTGGACGAGAAGAGATGATGAAAACAGTTTCCGGCACTCATTACTACAAAGTAGCATGGTTTGCCACATTAGAGTAAAGCGAGGAGGAAGAGGAGGGAGAGGGAGAGGGGGGAGAGGAAGGGAAGGGAGATGGGGGGAGAAAAAAGGATTAATTCAGGGCTTCATTTCTGGTTTCGGAGCTGATTGGACAACCAGTCCAGTCCTTCATAGAGACCGTCCCCACTGGTGGCACAGGTGGCCTGGATGTACCAGTTTCTGTGGCGGAGAGAATGCAATCCTAGTTTGTCTGTGATTTCTGCAGCATTCATGGCGTTCGGCAGGTCCTGGAAAGGGAAGCAACTGGCTTTAGAAAAGGCGTTTCCCCCCCCCCACCCCCCCCGGAAAAAAGGCCCATTTTTCAAACTTGCCAAACCCCCCCCCCCAGCAGTCCCCAACTTATGACTACAATTGAGCCCAAAATTGATATTGCTAAGCGAGATATTCGTTAGGTAAGTTTCGCCCCATTTTACAAACTGTCTTGTCACAGTTGTTCAGTTAGTCACATGGTGATTAAGTGATTCTGGCTTCCCCATTGATTTTGCTCGTCAGAAGGTCACAAAAGGGGATCACGTGACTCCCAGGACTCTGCGACTGTCATAAATGTGAGTCAGTTGCCAAGCGTCCGAATTTCAATCATGTTACTAATGGGACGCTGCAATGGTCACAAGTGTGAAAAACAGGCTAAGTCACTTTTTTCAGTGCCATTGTAATTTAAAATGGTCCCTAAATGAAGGTTGTAAGGTGAGGAACAAAGCAAGCGGTCAGGGAGATTTATAAAATAAGACTGGGCAACAAGGAGGAAGGTTTGTAGTAGCAGAATGTCAGAAGTGGAAGAGACCTTGGAGGTCTTCTAGTCGAACCTCCTGCTCAGGCAGACTTTATATCGTTTCAGACAAATGTCCGGTCTCCTCTTAAAAGCCTCCAGAGATGGGGCACCCACAACTCCTGGAGGGGAGCCGTTCCACTGGTTAATTGTCCTTGAAGACATTCTTGGATGAGAAGTGAATTGTCTTCAAGGAAAACAAAGAAATCCAGCTGCCTTTTGAAAAAGCACCTTTGGGACAACCATGACCGGGATGACTGAGAATCTCCATAGACATTTAACTATAACGTTCAGGAAATATTTCTTTAGTTCTAGGTTGTTTCTCTCCTTGATTAGTTTCCACCCACTGCTTCTTCTCCTGGCCTCAGATGCTTTGGAGAATAGGGGGACCCCTCTCTTCTTCTCTGTGGCAGCCCCTCAAATACTGGGAGACTGCTGTCCTGTCCCCCCTAGTCCTTCTTTTCTCCAGACTGGCCATTCCCCAGTTCCTGCAACCGTTCGTCGCATTCAAGTACGAAGAGCGGTTCCCTCGGGGTCATCTCTTCCCACCTACCTGTTTGTTAGCGAACACTAAAAGGACAGCATCTCTGAGCTCGTCTTCCGCCAACATCCTCATAAGCTCTTCTCTGGCTTCGTTGACTCGCTCTCTGTCGTTGCTATCGACCACAAAGATCAAGCCTGAAGGGAAACAGCAATTGTTAAATAAGAACCTGCCAAGGATTCTAGCAAACAGCCATCTAGAACTGCGTTTCTCAACCCTGTCCACTTTCAGGAACGTGGAGTTAAATGCCCAGATTTGCCTAGATTTTGGAGGAGGAAGATGAGGAGAAAAAAAGCATGAATTGGATTCTCAGGGAATTCCGGGAGTTGAAGTCCATTTACCTTCATGTTGCAGGTGGTCCTGACTCACGGACACCATTGAGCCCAACATTTCCATTGCCCCATCTTACGACTTTTCTTGCCATAGTTGTAAAACGAATCAATGCAGTTGGTAAATTAGTTGTTAAGTGAATCTGGCTTCCCCCATTGACTTTGCTTGTCATAAGGTCCCAAAAGGGATCACATGACCCCGGGACACTGCAACAGTCATAAATACGAGTCAGTTGCCAAGCGTCCAAATTTTGATCATGTGACCCTGGGGGCACTGTACCAGTTGTTAAGTGTGAAAAAATTTAAAGTCACTTTTTTCACTGCTGTTGTAACTTTGAATGGTCACTAAACAAATGGCTGTAAGTTGACCACCACCTGTATAAAGTAGGCTGGACTTCAATTCCCAGAATTCCTCAGCCAGAATGATGGATGCAGAATCCAGAGGTCCACACATCTTAAAATAAGCAAGTTTGAGGAACAATACTTTAGGGTGTTTGTTCAAAACTAACTAATGGAAGGGATGGGGGGGATTTCTCTCCATTCAGAGGGAAAAAATATTATTTTTATCATCTAAGTCCTGGTAGATATACACACACAGGGAGAGAAACACCCTGCCACATTAGGCTTCAAGCAATACGAAATTGACTTCTGGGTGTTTGTAAATAGCATCCACAATCACATGTACCTTAATCCAATTTTCTTTGATTGCTGGATTTCAAAACTAGTCACACGAGAGAGTAAAGGCAGTAAACTATGCAAGGGTGTAATTTACTGTTTCAAGTGAACCACACACCGCAGAGACTGATCTTCCCAGTCGGCTTCAAAAATTTAACGTGCTGCAATTCTCACTCAAGAGAATTACAGACTTTGGGAAACGAATATACAGAAAGAGAAGCAGGACATTTTTTAGACAAAGCTGGAAACCGGATGAAGGAGAAGAGACAAAATATTGTCAATGAACTTAAAGAGATGGACGGTTCCCAAATTGGACAAACAAATCAATAAAAAGGTTCTGGCTAAGGGGATTGTACACAAGGCAATTAAGACCAACAGTTTGTGTATAAACAGTTTCACAATGCAGGAGAAAACAGCCCATCCCCCACTGTTGTTTGCATTTATCCCACATTACTACACATCAATTTTCTATCAGCAACATGCTGATGTGGTTAACCTGCTGGTAGAGTGATTAAAAGGTCACCCTGAAAGGGGCTGTGTGTGACCATGGGAATGAGGGACATGGGTGGGGCGGGGGGAGAGACAAGGAAGGAAAGGAGGGAGGCAGAGAGAGAAGGTAGGAGGAAGAAGAGAGAGAGAGAGAGATAGAAAGAAAGAGGGGAAGGAAGAGAGGGAAGAGGGAGGGAAGGTGGAAGAGAAAGGAAAAGGAAAGGAGGAACAAAGGAGAGAGAAGGGAAGGACAGAGAAAGAGGGAAGGAAGAAAGGATTTTTTTTTTTTTTTGCATAACTATCAATTACACTCAGATGAGAAGATGAAACAGATCATAAACACTGCAAGGTAACAGTAACACTGCATTTAATCTCCCATTCTTAACACCAAATGAACAATGCTCTATTTTTTTCCCCTTTGATTTAGCAAAAGATCAGGGTTTCATCTCTGGAAGAGGCAAACCAGATGAAGCAAAGGCTGCTGGTGTGCCAAGCACAAAGGATCGCCTAAGATCAGGGCAAAGGCAGAATTGTGGATTAGTCTTTCCCCTGGTCTATGGCTCACGTTTTCTGGGTATTATGCTAAATCATGTATTTTGTTAATCCACATTTATATTTTAACAGGCTATGTGAATCTGGCAGCCAAGGAGCCAAAGCCTTTCACCCATTTGTTTTGGCAACTTCGGGGATGGAATACAGGGCTCCTAACAACAAAGCAGAACTGCACTGTTCCTTGACCGTGTCAGCTTTGAGATGGTTGGACTTTACCTCCCAGAACTCCCCAGAAAACCTAGCTTGCTGGGGGATTCTGGGAATTGAAGTCCACCATTTTTAAAATTGGCAAACTGAATAACCAGTTGCCAAATGAAGTTGGAAAGGACCTTGGAGGTCTTCTAGTCCAACCCACTGTTCAGGCAGGAAACCTTGTATCATTTCAGACATATGGCTGTCCAATCTCTTCTTAAATACTTTCAGTGTTGAAACACTCGCAACTTCTGGAGAGAAGTTGTTCCACTGATTAATTGTTCTCACTGTCAGGAATCCCAAAGGAGCTTTTTCAAGTGGCAACTGGACTTTCTGGTTTTTGTTTGAAGATGTTCTTGGATGAGAAGTGAAACGTCTTCAAAAGAAAAAAACCAGAAAGTCCAGTTGCCTCTTGAAAAAACACCTTTGGGACAATCATGACCTGGATGACTGAGAATCTCTACAGACGTTTAGCTATATCCTATAGCTATAGGTTATAAGATTAGATTATAAGGTTAGCTATAACCTATAGCTATAGGTTATTAGCTATAAAATTTAGGGAAATTTCTCTTTAATTCCAGATTGCTTCTCTCCTTGATTAGTTTCCACCCATTGCTTCTTGTCCTGCCTTCAGGTGCTTTGGAGAATAGCTTGACTCCCTCTTCTTTGTGGCAGCCCCTGAGATATTGTCTGGAATGGAAGGATCTGCAAGCCTCTTTCCATTCCAGCTACTTTAGCAAAAACACTGTAGGATTAATGGTCACTAAATTAACTGTTGTAAGTCGAGGACTGCCTGTGTCCTCCACAACATTTCCATTTGATTCATGCAGTATAAAAGATTTCTTGGTGCTGTCGATGCAATTCTGGAGCAATTTAATGCTGATGCAGATTAAAGAGATAAGACACAGAACGCAAACAACTCACCTTGTGTATTTTGGAAATAATGGCGCCAGAGTGGTCTGATCTTATCCTGTCCGCCGACATCCCACACCGTGAAGCTAATATTCTTGTATTCTACTGTTTCTACATTAAAACCTAAACAGGAATAAGTGAGAGAGAATGTGCTCAGTTAATAGGCAAAAGATACACGTACTGATTTAAGGTGATGTCAATCGCATAGTCTCCTCATAAGCAAGTATTGCAATATTAGAAAGAAAAACCTAACCTTTCCCTCTGCATAGATGTTTTATAAAGTGATATTTAAAAAGCTGAGAGCCAATTTGGTGTAATGTTTGAGGCACCAGAGTAGAAACCAAGTGACCATGAGTTCTAGTCCTGCCAAAGCGCAAAGCCAGCTGGGTAACTTTGGCCCAATCACCAGGAGACGGTGAGTTCTAGTCCTGCTTTAACTGTGAAAGCAGGCTGGGTGACTTTGGGTCAATCACCAGGAGATGTAGAATCACCATCAGTGGCACAGCTTATCTCCTGCAGGCATAGATGCACCTTCCTTGCACCTATGCCTGTGGTGGTGCAGTGGTTAGAGTGCAGTACTGCAGGTTACTTCTGCCAGCTGCCACAGTTCGGCAGTTTGATCCTGACCAGCTCGAGGTTAACTCAGCCTTCCATCTTTCCAAGGTCACTAAAATGAGGATCTCCAAGGTACCCTCCAATCAGAGTTCTATAAAATTTCACAGTATATGTGTAGTTTTTAAATATATCTATACTTTCTTCTGTTCAGTTTTGTGTCCAGTTCTCAGAAACTGAACAAGAACAAATGAATGAGTGTGTTCCTACAGTTTTTTTTTTAAAAAAAAAACAGCTCTAAACTTCAACAGTGATACTGTGAAGACTAAATAGAAAAAAGGTTTTAAGATCATGCCTTTTTATTTTACACACTTGAAAAATAATACAGGTAGTCCTCATTTAGTGACCGTTGGAAATTACAACGGCACTGAAAAAAACTAACATGACAGTTTTTCACCCTTACGACCGTTGTAGCATCCCCATGGTCACAAGATCAAAATTCAGACCCTTGGCAACTGACTCATATTATATGATGGTTGCAGCATCTTGGGGGCCATGTGATTCCCTTTTGTGGCCTTGTGACCAGCAACGTCAATGGGAAACAAGATTCACTTAACAATCATGTGACTTAACATACTTAAGCAATTCACTTGACAACTGTGGAAGGAAAGGTCGTAAAATGGGGCAAAACTCACTTAATAAATGTCTCACTTAGCAACAGAAATTTTGGGCTTAACTGTAGCTATAAGTCGAGGACTACCTGCACACAGTATGTCCATAATGCAGTTTCCTTTAGTTCAAGCAAATCCAAAAATGCAGCGCAGAAGTAAGATCTTGAATTAATTAAGGCTCATGATCTTGGTTATTGTTCATCACCGAAATGAGCAACCTGGACAAGCTAATCTTCATTTTTATCCAGAGTTGTGCAAAATATACCCATATACAGTAATTTTATTTTAAACCCAGACTTAACTGGAATTAAGAGAATCTTAAATTCTTACCTATAGTAGGGATGGTAGTTACTATTTCCCCGAGTTTAAGCTTGTACAATATGGTAGTTTTTCCTGCGGCATCCAGTCCGACCATAAGTATACGCATTTCTTTTTTGCCGAAGAGGCCTTTGAAAAGGTTGGCAAAAATATTTCCCATGTTTGAGGATGTCGTTCACCCACTGGCCAAGAAAATCTGGAAGACAAAGGGATTCATTAGCTCAGTAAAATGTTGTGATCATAGCTAGCCCCAAAAGTATACATTAGTGGCCCTCGTGAAATGAGGGGGATTTATTTCTCATGTAAACATTTGTACAGATAGTCCACGATTTACAACCATTTTAGTGACCGTTCGAAGTTACGACGGCATTGAAAAAAGCAACTTATGAGCATATTTCACACAACTGTTGCAGCATCCCTCTGGTCACGTGATCAAAATTCGGACACTTGGCAATTGACATATTTATGACCGTGGCAGTGTCCCCAAAGTCACACAATCCCCTTTTGCAACCTTCTGACAAGCAAAGTCCATGGGAAAGCGAGATTCACTTAACAACTGTATGACTAACTTAACAACTACAGTGATTCACTTAACAATTGTTTCAAGAAAGGTTGTAAAATGGGCAAAAATCACTTAAGAACAGCCTTGCTTAACAACAGAAATATTGGGGGGCAATTGTAGTTTTAAGCAGGGTGGATTTGATTTAAATCAAGTTGATTTAAATCACAATTTAAATCATGATTTAAATCACTAGTAAAAAGGCTTGATTTAAATCAACTAGATTTAAATCATAATTTTTAAAGAGCAGCTGACATCTCTTTTCTGGCAGCGGCTCCCCCTCTGACCCGCTGTTGACTCACCAACAGTCCCAATATTGCAGAATATACAGCCTCATGCTACATAACTAAGGTCCATTTCATGCTGATTAAACTAAATCAGTATCTTAAATAGAAAACTATCTTTAGATAGATTTTTACTCCCAAAGCATATTATTAAAATAAATTTAATAAAAAAAATCCGATTTAAATTAAAAAAATCTGATTTTTTTAAAATTTTTTAAAAAAATCATTGATTTTTTATCCACCCTGGTTTTAAGTCAAATACTAGCTGTAGTCAGTTTGTGGCAACAGACATTCAAAACAGAAGCTGAGCATGTAAACAGCAGCTTAGAAGACAGTATTTAGACAGATTAAATTGCCATGTATACACAAAGAGAGCAACAGGTATTTACATCATAGGGTAAAAAACCTTTGGCAGGAGATAGGCCATTTGCTCCAATATACAATTATTATAATGATCACATGTTCTATGAAACTACAGTAAAAAGGTGAAAAAACAGTCACTGAAAGAGAACGGAGGGAGAGGGGAGGGAAAGGAAGGAAAGGAAAGGAAAGGTCTTCAACACAGAAACAGGAGAATAAAATGTCAAGATTTCTCCTGTTCCTTAAATGAGAAAGCCATTAGCTAGGACAAATCACCACCGATTGTGGCATAATGCTATTCAACAATAATCATACTTAATTAGAACAAACTATGCTAGGAACATTTTTAACAGTAGAATGAATCAAGATGATTATATGAATTTTTTCTTAATAAAAATAACCTCCATCGTACCATGCATGCATTTTCCCTCTCTGAGGGAACCAAGTCCAATTCTAAGTTGGCAGAATCCAGTTTGACCAGTATGATTCTCTCAAAGAAGGCTGCTCATAGTTCTAGAGCCCAAGCACCATCAGGTGCCTAGCTAACAATGCTCCTGGGATTCTCCCCGTGATTCTCCTGACATAATAATAAGCAAGTTGTCGATAGCCAGTTTCTACTCCTGGCAGAAAGAAAGGCAGCCAATTCTTCAGAGAAGCACATGACACTAGTCTTAATATAGGCAGTCTTCGACTTACGACCGTAAGGAGCCCAAAATTTCTGTTGCTAAGCGAGACCATTGTTAAATGAATTTTGCCTCATTTTACAACCTTTCTTGGCCCAGTTGTTAAGTGAAGCACTGTAGCTAAGTGAGTAACACAGTTAAGCGAATCCGTTGACTTTGCTCATCAGAAGGTCACATAACTCTGGGACAATGCAGCCGTTATAAATATGAGTCAGTTGCCGAGCGTCTGAATTTTGATCACGTGACCATGGGGACGCTGCCATTTTTCTGTCCTGTTGTAACTTTGAACGGTCCCTAACTGAACTGTTGTTAAGTCGAAGATTGCCTGTATAACATTTATTTCATTTATTAAATTTATATGCCACCCATCTTGTGGTTTGAAACTAACAGCACAGGACGTTTGTATGCTCTTTCCAAGTTTTTGACGAACAATGAAATGTTAGAAAGATGATTTGGGAATACAAATTATGACTACCTGGGAACAGGAATCACAGAACAATAAATCAGTATTTTATCCATGTCAAAAGATCGCCAACTATCAAGGAAGTTTTCACCTGAGCTGTGAAGAGCAATTCCCCATTGTTTATAACTGGGCAGCTGCAATATTTAGCCAGAAAAACCTTTCCAAGCACCGTATTTATGCTATTATAAATTAATTAGGTCTACAAAAGTATATTTAGCTCAGTACTTAGCGTACCCTGTCATTACGGCGTTAATTTCCAAGGGAGTCATTTGAGGAACTACTTCTGAAAAGACATAAGTGCTTCCCTGCTATATAACACAGACTGCTATTTCCTTCCCGTCCCTGCTACACCACCCTAAGCTGGGGTAATGTAGAGGGGGGGAAAAATACATTTTGCTGCTTCCCTTTTGGCTGGAGCTCACTTTAACCTCTATTTCCAGAATCTGGCTCCACAGCCAGTGAGAGGTCTTTCCCCTCAATATTCTTTCGAAACCCATCAGGGACCACTTCCACCGCACCCATCCTCCAGTACTAAGCCAGATGCCTCAAACTCTTTCGTTCCAAGACCAGAAACGTCTCTTTTCAACCATTCCATGCCCTTTTGAAGGACACAAGAGCCATTAATTGGAAGCAAATCTTTGCAACTCAGGATTGAACTGGGGGGGTCCTCGGTGCTCTTCTTGCTGACATTTCATAACCCAGCTAGGTAGGTAATATCATCACTGCTAGAAGGGAGTGTGGTTTGCAGGGTGGAAGACGAGGACGACTGTGGGGTCCTTGGTGCTCTCTGAGCTGGGTGGTTTTCTTACAGACATTTCATTACCCCACTAGCACTTCCTTCAGTGGTAGAAGGAAGTGTGATTTGCAGAGTGAAGGAAGAGGAGGAGGACAACTGTGGGGTCCTTGGGGCTGAGCTTGATTCCTTTCTTGCAGACGGTTAATGACCAAACTAGATAACATCATCAGTGCTAGAAACTAGAACACCACTCCCTTATAGCACTGATGACATTACCTAGTGTGGCAATGAAATGTCTGCAAGAAAGCAACCAATCTCAGAGAGCACTGAGGACTCCAAAATCCTCCTCTCTGCAAACCCCACTCCCTTCTAGCACTGATGATGTTCCATAGTTGGGTCACAAAAGTTGGGTGCAAGAAAACAACCAAGCTCAGAGAGCACCCAAGGATTACATTATTCTATTATTTTTTTCCTCTTCTGCAGGTCTGGCTCCTAAGCTCCATGCTGTTATAGATCCTCATACAGTCCAGCTGGGATAAGCAATATTGTCAGCAGATAAAACCAAGTTATTAAATTTAACTCAGCAAGCAGGATTGGATTTGTCATTCATAAACCTTTGAAAATTTGGTCCATTAGTTAGTGGATAGCTAATGCAGTGGCTCATTGCTTGGAATCAACACACTGTCAGGTGCTCAACCCAGCAAGCGGCTGGCACATTCTGGGCTAACCTTGACTTCAGGATCAATATCCCAAGCTATGCTCTGGGGATTTCTCTCAGGGTTCACAGAGGGAATTGCGTTTTCGTAGAGATTGCTCTGTGTTAATTGAGCTACTCAGGCAAAACCACTGCAGCCTACCCAATTCCCGAGATGTCAGAAAACAAGCATCTATCTTATTTACGGATGGCCATAGAGCATAGTATAAAAAACCCTGGGTGTGTTTTTTTTCACCACTGCAATTAACAGAATACAGATAGGTGTGAGTTTTAAGACGGATGAGTGTTCTTCCCTAGCCAGATCCACTACAAAAATATCAAAGAGAGGTGGAGATCTATGATACTTGAAGGGAAAGTGTTTTGAAAGGGAAAGTGTTTTGAAGAGAAAGATCAATAGAAATAAGGCCTCAGTTGCACAAATATTTTTTCAGCCTAAAGTAGCCTTATAGTCTACTATTATACAGGGAGAGATTTAATTCAACCAATGGAAGAAGCCTTCATTTCTAACCCAGAACATCTGGGGGGGAAAGCCAATTTTCTTGCCAATCCTTCACTGCATTTGTCTTGGCAACTATAGGCAGTCCTCGACTTACAACAGTTCATTTAGTGACCATTTAAAGTTACAATGGTGTGGGAAAAAAGTGAGACTGTTTTTCATACAACTGTTGCAGTGTCCCATGGTTACGTGACTAAAATTCAGATGCCTGGCACGACTCGTATTTATGACGGTTGCAGTGTCCCTGGGTCATGTGATTTCCCCCTCTGTAACCTTCTGACAAGCAAAATCTATGGGGAAGCCAGATTCACATAATGACCGTGTGACTCACTTAACTCTGGCAAGGACATAAAACGGGGAAATCCTCACTTAAGACTGTCTTGTTTAGCAACAGAAATTTTGGGCTCAATTGTGGTCCTAAGGAGAGGATTACCTGTATTCCATTTGTGGAGCACAACATTTTTTTCTTTTAAACTTGGAAGCTGAGTGGTTTTGAGCTTCCAGTTTGCAAATTCTCCCACCCAGGTATTCCTTACTGGACAATATAGGAAGAGGGAGAAACAATGGAGGATCACAACACTGTGTGGAACTGCTTGCATCTTGGAATTGTGGGTGCTTAATTTCAAGATAAGATTAGATAACCATTTGCCTGAGATGGCATGAGAACACCTGCCTTGGGAGTCGGTTGGACCACACGATCTCTAAGGTCCCTTCTGATCCTCTCATTCTTAGACTGCTGGCTTAGACTGTCTTCATGACTTAGTATCTAATTCTAAATTCTAAGACCCACGTGTGACGCAATACTTTGATAGCTAGCCCTTTAACACTGCATTTGAATTCCTCTACAGGTAAGCCTTGACTTACAACAGTTCATTTAGTGACCACTCAGTTACAACAGCACTGAAAAAAAGTGACTTATGATCATTTTTCACTTACGAGGGTTGCAGCATCTCCATGGCAACATAATCAAAATTCAGATGCCTGGCAACTGGTTTGTATTTATGACAGCAAAGTGAACGGGGAAGCCAGATTCTCTTAACAACCGTGTTACTAACTTAATTGCAATGATTCACTCAACAAATGTGGCAAGAAAGGTCGTAAAATAAGGCAAAACTTACTTAACAAATTTCTTATTTAGCAGTATAAATATTGGGCTCAGTTGTGGTTGTAGGTTGAGGACTATGTGTATTGGAATACAGTACAGATCACTCGATTTAGCAAAAAATTGTGATTTTTTTTGTTTACTATTTGTAATGATGCAATTGATACCATGTGAGTTGAATATTCTGCAGTATTTGCAGAAAGCAAATTCCCTAGCTTTATTATATGTGTCTATAATAAAATCTAAGAGGGTCCCAGACAATACTGCTTTACATGAATTTTTTCTAGTTTTAAATTACTGTATTAAGCTGCATTACTCATTAATTGGGTGCACATGCAAAAATAAGGTTTTTTTTTTAACCCAGTAGAATAATTAAAAATTAGAGGAAACAAAATAGCAGCATGTTATTTATTTAATTCATACAGCCATCCATCTCACGAAGTGACTCTGGGAACCATACAAATAATATAAAGATAATGATAAAAATAAAAACAATAAAAACAATAATTAAAATTAAAATATTAAAAATTGAAACACAAAACAAGTGTAGATTGAGTGTATCAACCACAATATTTGATGAAGACATCATGGATGGTAAAAGGCAAATTAAAATAGCAGTAAAGTGGCATTTCCTAGTTCTCCAAAGAACTACTTAGAAATAAGAATAAAAACTAGGTTTTTACCACTCAGCAAGAAAAGTGATGAATAATACAAAAAGTAACTGCTATAATCAGAACTGCGCTAGATTCCCCTGCCTACCAGCTATAAAAAAAAGGGTGGCTGGAATAAAAGTTGCAGTTACATTTTCAATTTGTTCCAGGTGAGATTCATGGAAATCTAATTACCGGTATACATTCACATTTTATCAGTCGCCTGACACGGAAGCTTCTCCATAAGAATTAAGAGCAGGTGTTTCAAGATATGTGAAAGTTCGTTAATATAGTACTCATTTCCCCCCCCACCCCATGTGGAACTTAAAGCCTTTTTTTATACGATTATTGCACTTACGCACTGAAGTTGAGCTGGACAATGTAACTCATAAATGTGCACTCCTAATACATACTAGACCCGTGATGACGAACCTATGGCACAGTAGCACGTGGAGCCATATCTGTGGGCCCACGAGCGTTGCCCTCGCTCAGCTCCAGTGCACATGTGCGCGCCCGCCAGCTGATTTTCGGGCCTTCCACTACTACCTGTACTAAAGCAACACCTTAAATCAGTTCAGCCAAAAACAAGGAGGCAGCCGATGTTATTTGTATAAAACAGGTATAACAGGTTCCACCTGCTTGGCTCCCTCTGCCCCAGGAAATTCTGCTGCCATATCCTGTACTAACCAAAGCTTCCAGAGCACCTTTAAAGACAGCCCTACACAGAGGGTATTATGATGTCCTAACCTTGAAGTTTCCTTCCTTCAACTGCGATGCAGCTGCTGTTTGCTTGCCCTTGATTCAAGGGGTAACAGTCACCAGATTTAATTCAATCTTAGTCAGCAAGAGAGCTGCAGTTCCAGCTGGCGGGGTCCAGAAGAACCTTTTCTGCTGTGGTTCCCCCACCCTCTGCAATATGGTGCCCCGTGAGGCAAGATTTTCATCCACCCACCTACCTTTTTGGTCTTCTGGAAAGGCCTTGAAACCTGGCTCTGCCATCTGGCCTGGGGTCTTGATGTGGGTGTTACACGTTGCGGTACAAGCAGTCCTTGACTTACGACCACAATCGAGCCCAAAATTTCTGTTGCTAAGTGAGACAGTTAAGTTAGTTTTGCCTGATTATATAATCTTTCTTGCCAGAGTTAAGTGGATCACTGCAGTTCTTAAGTGAACCTCGCTTCTCTGTTGGCTTTGCTTGTTGGAAGGTTGCAAAGGGGATCACATGACCCCGGGATGCTGCAACCGTCATAAATACGAACCAGTTGTCAAAAGAGTCTGAATTTTGACCATGGAGATGTTGCAACCATTGTGTGAAAAAGATTCATAGGTCACTTTTTTCTGCGCTGTTGTAACTTCAAACTGTTACTAAACAAACAATTTTAAGTCGAGCACTACCTGTACTCCAGGAAGACATCACACCTTGTTTCGTCTCCTAAAAGCAGTATGTCAAAGAGAAGTCTTTTAAGTGAAGCAGGAACAGGGATGGATGAAAACTAAACACTGGTCTCTAGCAGTTCAGAGTTGGAAGGGGTAGGTGTAGAAAACAGATCCAACTTCGGTACAATAGGTTTTCCAGACTCAAAGCACCCAAAATCTTCCAACCTGCTTGAAGCTAGGAGCACGAAAAGGAAATACAAGTAGTCCTTGTCTTACAATTCATTTAGTGACTGTTCAAAATTACAATGGCACTGAAAATAGTGGCTTATGACCGTTTTTCATACTTACACCATTGCAGCATCCCCATGGTCACGTGATTAAAATTTAGACACCTGGCACTGACTTTTATTTGTGATGGTTGCAATATCCCTGGGTCATGTGATCCCCTTTTGCGACCTTCTGATGAGCAAAGTCAATGGGGGAGTCAGACTCACTTAACAACTGTCTTACTAATTTAACAATTGCAATGATTCACTTAACGATGGCAAGAAAGGTCATAATATGGGCTCAAACTTACTTAATAATTGTCTCATATAGCCATAGAAATTTTGGGCTCAATTGTAGTTGATGACTCTCTGAACAAGGGCCTTGCTTTTATAACCTGGAGCAATCCTCCTGATTTAAGACAATACTCCATTGTACTGCATGTTTAGGAACCTGTTCCTCCCAGATGAAGTTGCCCATTGCGGCTAACACATTATGGCAACTGTGAAGTGATCCCAGCCAGGATAATAGGACGGTTTATGGTTTGCTAATTTAATTTCAAAGGAAGATATAAATGCCGTATGAATATGGAGATTGCAAAAAAAATGCCAGACATAGCTGAATTAACATAATTGTTCCTCAAGCTTGTTCCAGACAATTACACACTAAATCACCAAACATATCAGGCCAAGCAATTCAAGCCAGACTATGTGCTATTTGTAATCATGGGCACATGATTACAAATCATGTAATGCTTCTAAGAGATGATTAGAAGATGCATCTAAAGCAGCTGATCGGAAGCAAATAAGAAAAGGAAATGCAATAAAAAGCTCAAATATTTTGATTTTCATTGTAGCTGAAATTTGTAGGAAATGCAATCCAAATTACCTGCAAGGTGTGCCAAATTGCACATCCCAAATTTATTATAGATAGTTGAGTTACGACCACAGTAGAGCTCAAAATTTCTGTTGTTAAGCAAGACAGTTGTTAAGTGAGTTTTGGTTCATATTATGATCTTTCTTGCCACAGTTCTTAAGTGAATCACTACATCTGTTAAGCTATTAACACGGATAAGTGAATCTGGCTTCCCCCATTGGACTTTGTTTCAACCATGAAGTTGGCTGTACTGTGGTCATTTTTCTTTTTTGTAGTCTCTAAGGAGGTTTCTTTTCTCACTGTTTCAGCCTGGAGCGAAGGAGCCAGGGAGGGGATGGGGGTTGTAGTCAAAATAAACTTATTTTTCCTGGGAATCACGGACAATTGTGCAGGTGTCCGCAGGGTGGAGATTGAGGTCATCTAGCAACTGTGCTTTATGCTGATTGGATCATGTGACTGAGACTCTGGGGGAAGTGATAAAAGTTTTACTTTTAATTGGGGGGGGGGGGGGAACCAGCGACAATTTAGAGCCAATTTTCCACCAGGAATATGCCAATTTGATATGTCCTAATAAAATGTTCTTTGAGAAACCTGCTTGCCTCTCAGTTCTTATTGAACTGGGATGTATTACTTGGAACCTTGACACTTTGCTTGACAGAAAATTGAAAAAGCGGATCATGTGATCCCAGGACGATGCAACTGTCAGAAAGGCCAGTTGCCAACCGTCCCAATTTTGATCACATCACCATGGGGATACTGCAATAGTTGCAAGTATTCTAAATGAACTGTTGTTAAGTCGAGGATTACCGGTATGGTAGCAGTATAATAAAGGTACCCATTGACTGACAACCATTTGTTTAGCAATCTTTCAAAGAACTGAGTGGTTGGCAAACCAGATTTCCAATAGCTGCAGAGTCCTACCATCATGTGACCTTCCTAACTGGCTTCTGACAAGCAAAGTCAATGAGGAATCAGCAGATTTGCTTAACAACTGTGTGACTCATTTAACAACTGCAATGGTTCATTTAACGATTGTGGCAAAAAAGATCATAAAACCAGGCACAATTGCCTTAGTTAGCAATGGAAATCTTGGTTTCAATGGTGATCGAGGACTACCTGAACTATCTTTTATCTCTCACCTATGAGGAAAAGTACTCGCCTTATGCACACTCTTTAAGGAAAGCTACACAAGAGATTGCCAGGATTGTTAAAGAAATCTCCAAATGTTTCAAACGTGTAGATGATGGCAAAGATCGTATAGAGTTGCAAGAACTTTGTGAAGGACAGTAACTTTCAAAAATTTCTGATGAATTAACAAACAAGGAAAAATCTACGCTGGAAAATAAAGGGGGTGGGGGAAAGTGAAGCTGAGTAACTGAGATATTTGCTTCTGAATCGATATTAGTTTCTGCATCTTGTTTATATTTCTCCATGTCACAAAGATAAAGATGAAAACCTTAAACTAGCCAAAATTTAAGATAGGCTGGTGAACTGTATCACAGAAAAACAAATAAGTTAAAAATCAGAAAATATATGTTAGAATTCACTAAGAAAAAAAAGAAATTTAGCCATGGCATTCCCCTTGACATTGTTTTTATTGCAAAAACTGGTTCTTAAATACAAAGATTAATGTTTAAAACAACTGCCCTCTCATTATCCCAAATATTTATGAGGGGAATGTCATTACCAGATATTGGCAACATGGAAAGCTATTTAACATATTTCCTTTAAAAAAAAATTAATCAAAGAGGTCTTTCTCCACTGGAGTGCATCTGGCTGATCAGCAGAAACTAGCAATATCAATCCAGCCTGACATTTCCTGGTATTTCAGGAAAAAGATACTTATGCAACAAATTAGGTTGTCCTGAGATGGCTTTGATGATTAGAATTATATTGTACTGTAGTTGCCTGCATGGCAAAGATAGAGATCCAGTTTACAACCATGGAAATGGCTAGGAGAACAGCTTTGAGAAGCATAAGCCTAGAAGGGATCTTGGAGGTCATCTAGTTCAACCCTCTGCTCAAGACAGAAGAACTCATGCCATCGTGTTCAAATGGTTGTCCGATCTTTTCTTGAAAATGTCCAGAGATGGAACATCCACAATTCCGGGAGAGAAGTTGTTCCACTGCTTCATAGTCCTGCCAGGGAATTTCTCCTCATTTTTAGGTTGCATCTCCCTCTGACCAGCTTCCACTCCTTTCTTCCTCCAACCCTTCTTTCCCCTGCTCTTCTTTCTCGTATCCTTCCTTCCTTCCCTTTCTTCCTATTTTCCCCTTCCTTTCTTCCGTTTCTCCTTTCCTTCCGTCCCCTCTTTCTCCTTCTTTCCTTCCCTCTACCCTCCCTTCCCATTTCATGGTTGTTTGCCTAACAAGCTTAAGGAAGACATAGAAAGACATAGCTAAGATCTTGTACAATAATCTAATGGTGATTCGTATTTCTGTCATGGCTTAATATCTGACCCTCCCTCCCAAATCCTAGGGCTGGAAGGGACCTTGGAGGTCATCTAGCCCAACCCAAGGGCCAACATCCTTCACACCACCTTGGCCAAATGGATTAAGGCTCTTGTCCAGGCCTGTCATTGCAGACCTTTTGAGTCGGATTTCCTCAACTAATAAAGAGGAAGAGAGTCTTCCCCACGGTAATGCATGTACTTGAAACTCCCTGGCCTTGCGCAACTGTTTGTCCTGCTGATGAAGTCACCAGCAAGTGACTAAGGGATCCCAAATCCCCACCCATCTCGTGTCTTTGGGGCCAAATTCCAGCAGAGGGAAGAAAAAAGACACCCCCCCCAACCCGATCCTCCACTCCAAAATCCTTTCATCCTCCTCCCAACCTGATCATTCACGCAGGCAATCCCATCCTCCACCCCCAAATAACATCATCCAACCCCAAACCCCATAATCCACACCAAACCCTTTCATCCCGCTCCCAACCCCATCCTGCTTCTCTGAACCCCATCCTCCGCTCCCAAATCCTTTCATCCTCTTCTCAAACCGATCATTCACGCAGGCAATCCCATCATCCACCCCCCAGACTCCACCATCCTCCCCAAACCCCATCATCCACTCCAAACCCGTTCATCTTTCTCCCAATCCCTTCCACCCTACCCCAAAACCCATCATCCAGCCTCGGTGGCCACCCTGCCTTCCCCCCCGTGTTTCATGGAGGCTACTCAGCCAGGCCAAGTACAACCCAGGACCGGAGTGGTGGTGGAAGGATTGACACCCACCCCGCTAACCCCACAGCAGGGCAAACCATCCGAGGTCTAACGAGGAGAGAGGGCCGCCTTCTCGCCCTCTGACTTACAGTCCCCTTCTTGAGGGGCTGGGGATGAGGGGAATGGTGGTACCCCGCTGCCCCCTCCCCCCGTCTATGGTGGGGGACATCGGGGAAGGTCAAAGGAGTTAAAGCGCCTCACAGCTCGGTCGGGAGAAAAGCGGGAGTCGGGGGGACGCTGCCCCGCCCGGCCCCGAGCTAGGCCCGGCCGCCTCAGCTCGGACCGTTGGCGAAAGAAAGGTCGGTTCGGACCACGGCCGGGCCGCCGCCATGACTTCGTGAGGGGTGGGCTGCTTACCGGGCGACGTAGCGGGGGTGCCTGGCTGCGGGGAGTCTCCTCCGTCGTCGTCCTCTCCGGTCCCGCCGGGTGCCTCACCTGCTTCTGGCCTTCGCCTTCCGCCTCCCTCACAGCCTCCCTCACTGCGCACAAGATGGCGGCTCCCGGCGGCCACGTCAGTGCCAAGGGCCCCGCAAAGCACGACGGGAAACGCGGGGCTGGGTTGGGTGTGCTTCTCTCTCTCTCTCTCTCTCTCTCTCTCTCTGCCTTTTTTTTTTTTTTTTTGTCTCCCTTCCCCCCCCCCCCCCCCCCCCTTTTTCTCTCCCCCCCCCCCCTCTCTCTCTCTCGCCGAAAGGAGGAGACGGACCAGAGACAGGGGAGGCGTGGCCAAAGCCCTGCGGAGGAGGAGGAGGAGGAGAAAAAAGAGGAGCATGCGCGCTCCCCTTCCTCGCCTCGCGCGCCCTGGCGACCGTTAGAAAGCGTTAAGGGAAGGGGCCGCGTGCCCCCCCCCTTTTTTTTCCTTCTTCAAAGGGGTGAGCGCGCGCGCGAGGGAGCGCGCACGCGCGTGGATGGATAAAGAGGCGGGGCCTCGCGGGGAAGATTCTGTGGCGCGCGCGCGCCTGGGGCGTGGGGGCCGTTGGGCTCGCGCCTCGTGAGGAGGGAGGGAGGGAGGGAGGGACGACAAAGCCCATCATCCCCACACCCCCGGGTGGCCTTCGTACAGGTGGTAGTCCTTGATTTACAGCAGTTTGTTGTAAGGGGCCCGTTCAAAATTACAAGGACACTGAAAGAGGTGACTTAATATGACCGTTTTTCACACTTTAACGACCGCCGCCTCATTTCCCCACCACAACCATGTGATCAAAATTCAAATGCTGGGGAACTGACTCACATTTATGACGGCCCGCGGCCTCCCAGGGTCATCTGATCCCCTTTTGCGACCTTCTGAGGAGCAAAGTCAACGGGGAAGCGAGATTAATTTACCAACCGTGTGACGAACTTAAAAATTGCAGTGATTTGCTTAACAACTGTGGCAAGAGAGGTCATAAAATGGGGCAAAACTCACTTAACAAATGTCTCGCTTAGCAACAGAAATGCTGGGCTCGATTGTGGTCGTCAGTGAATGGTCACTAAATGAACTTACCTGTATAGACAACATACTACAACTTGACAAGAACACAATTGAGCCCCAAATTTCCAGACACTTTTTCCGTGTTGTTGTGACAGTCACTAAATGGATGGTTGTGACCTGAGGACTACCTGCGCAGACACATTACAGAATAGAATAGAATAGAATAGAATAGAATAGAATAGAATAGAATAGAATAGAATTCTTTATTGGCCAAGTGTGATTGGACACACAAGGAATTTGTCTTTGATGCATATGCTCTCAGTGTACATAAAAGAAAAGATACATTCGTCAAGAATCATAAGGTACAACGTTTAATGATAGTCATAGGGTACAAATAAGCAATCAGGAAACGATATCAATATAAATTGTAAGGATACAAGCAACAAAGTTACAGTTATACAGTCATAAGTGGGAGGAGATGGGTGATGGGAACGATGAGAAGATTAATAGTAGTGCAGACTTAGTGAATAGTTTGACAGTGTTGAGGGAATTATTTGTTTAGCAGAGTGATGGCATTCGGGAAAAAACAGTTGAGAATCATCTATCTCCCTTGGAGATGCCAGGGCTGCCTTGTATTTCCTTGCATGCAGTGCTCCAGATCTTAACATCCTGTAGATATATTTAGTCTCGTTTCCCACAGTGCCCCCTGCAGACAGACTGAGGATTATGGTACTTGATGTCCACAGTTTAGGGAGAGGATGGACTGCAACCAAAGGGAAGTTCGTGATTTGCACTGAATCCTGATGGGACAAGAGGTCAAGACATGAAGATGGGGGCCTCAACTCTGCAACTGAAGCAGTGGTGGGTTTCTACTGGTTTGCCCCGGTTCAGGCGAACCACTAGTGGCGGCGGTGAGAGGCTCCGCCCATTCGCCCGGATATCATCACGGACACTGCGCATGTGCAGAAGTGCCACATGGGTGCACTCACAGTTTTGAACCGGTAGCGAAGGTAAGTGAAACCCACTACTGAACTGAAGCCCCCTCCCCTTTAAACACATTACAGGTAGTCCTCGACTTATGACCATAATGGAGCCCAACTCTTCCGTTGCTAAGCAAGACAGTTGTTAAGTGAGCTTTGAATCTTTTTTTTTTTTTACAAAATTTCTTGCCACATTTGTTAAGTGAATCACTGCAGTTGGAAAGTTAGTCGCACATTTGTTAAGTGAATTTGGCTTTCCCATTGACTTTGCTTGTCAGAAGGTCGCAAAGGGTATTGTGTGACCCCGGGACACTGCAGCTGTTATAAATACGAGTCATCCAAACTTTTATCACGTGATCAAAGGGAATGCTGCAACAGTCCTAAGTGTGAAAAACGGTCATAAGTCACTTTTTTCAGTGCTGCTATAACCGGTCACTAAATGAATGGCTGTAAATTGAGGATTACTTGTTCACTAAGTGAACTGCTGTGAGTTGAGGTTTATTTATTTATTTAGCGTATGGCTGGTCACACACAGCATTGTGTGTTGAGGATAACCTATAGTTAAGGCATCAGGCTAGATGAGACTGAGTTCTAATCCCTTCTCAAGTACAAAGTCATATAGGTGACCTTGGGCCAGCTACTTTTTCTCAGCCCCCAAAAGGAGGCAATGGCAAACCACTTCTGAAAAATCTTGCCAAGAAAACTGCAGGACTTCTCCAGGGACCCTCTAAGAATTGACCACGATTGAACAGAAAGGGAAAAAAAAGAGGTATGTACCTTTTTCAGAAAGAAGAGGATATACATAATTTTAAAAGCATGCCAGGAAAATCAAGAAACAACGCCAGGAACAAAGTCTTTGGAAGCAAAAAGCCTTTTTTAATCTTTTCTCCTCTATAATCTTTTTTTTCTCTTTTTTCTTTTGCTGTTTTCCTATTTTCTCATTTATTTGTTTCCAGTGCTTCGTTATTTTGATGTTTGTTTTCTAATATCTGTAGTTCTCGACTTTTTGAGCTCCAAATTTCTATTGTTAAGTGAAACATTTGTTAAGTGAGTTTTGCCCCATTTTACGACTTTTCTTGCCACCGTTGTTAAGTGGATCACTGCAGTTAATATGTTAGTAACCTGGTTGTTAAGTGAATCTGGCTTCCCCATTGACTTTGCTTGTCAGAAAGTCGCAAAAGAGGATCACATGACCCTGGGCTGCTGCCACCATCATAAATATGAGTTGGTTGTCAGAATTTTGATCATGTGACTATGGAGCTGCTGCAACAGTCATAAGTGTGAAAACTGGTCAGAACTCATTTTTTCAGTGCTGTTGTAACTTTGAATGGTCATTAAAAGAATAGTTATAAGTCAAGGACTATGTATCTTTGCATGGTTAATGTGCTTCCACAGATTGCTTTCCTTTTAAGAGCAAACATGAACATAAAATTCTGCAATGTAAGTCCTCGACTTACAACATTTCATTTAGTGACCGTTCGAACCACTGAAAAAAAGTAACTTGA
Organism: Pantherophis guttatus; assembly: GCF_029531705.1. Next base: position 938,102 of record NW_026844112.1, read on the forward strand.
CCATTTTTCACATTTACGACCATTGTAGCATCCCCAGGTCATGTGATCAAAATTTAGACATTTGACAACTAGCTCATATTTATGCTGGTTTAGTGCAGTGGTGGAATTCAATTTTTTTTACTACTGGTTCTGTGGGCATGGCTTGGTGGGTGTGGCATGGCTTGGTGGGCGTGGCTTGGTGGGCATGGCAGGGGAAGGATACTGCAAAATCCCCATTCCCTCCCCACTTCTGGGGGAAGGATACTGCAAAATCTCCATCCCCACCCTACTCCAGGGGAAGGATATTTCAAAATTTCCATTCCCACCCCACTCTGGGGCCAGCCAGAGGTGGCATTTGCCAGTTCTCCAAACTACTCAAAATTTCTGCTATCAGTTCTCCAGAACCTGTCAGAACCTGCTGGATTTCACCCCTGGTTTAGTGTCTTGGGGGATGCCACATGATCCCCTTTTGCGTGGCCAAATTCACTTCACAATCATAATAACTGCAGTGATTCACTTAACAACTAGGGCAAGAAAGATCATAAAATGGGGAGAAATTCATTTAACAATCGTCTCAATTAGCAATAGAAATTTGGGGCTCAATTGTGGTTCTAAGTCGAGGACTAGCTATATGTATGTGAAAAGTTCATCTTTCTCTCTCGGGAGAAAACATTTGCAAGAGGAAGTTCCCTGACCAGCATTTTTAGAAGATTCACCTTGTGGGGGGAGAAATCCCAATTGTTCAATTTATTAAATGCAATATTTATTTTGGCTACACAATTTGTGCCAGTTTCCCCGTCCTCGGCGTTCAATTATTTTAAATCCCATTTTGAAAAGGTAACAGAATAAATTCTGGGAGGAATATATGCAAAAAATCCTTTTGACACCACGGAAATAACACTTGAATTGCACATTAATGTTTCCGTGTCTCCAAATCAAGCATATCATTTATTATACAAAGCGTCCTCCAGTTACATTAGAGAGATGGTTGGGGAAGCAGTCTATTTTGGAGCCTGGAAAAAAAAATGAATATGTCTGTTAGAAAGTATAATTTAGATGGCTTCCATATTTATGGATTCAAGCAATTGCATTTTATCTTCTTACTCTTAAATTGATAAGCGAGACTCTTTCCTTAAAACCATTAATCCCATCTAATATTTAAGGTTTTCCTGGTATCTCAATTTATGCAAGAGGCCTGAATGCCTCGTATTTCCTTCTTTGACATCTGGTTAATGTGACTTAAAAAAATATTTAAATTTCAAAACCTCACTATCTCAATAGGAGGAAAAACTGTTTATTAGTGTGGTGGATGGTATGAATTTGCATTTTGACCTATAATACTCTGTACATTGAATTTCTTTTTTTTGCAAAGCTGAGAACTCAACAAGAGATATTTTAATAAATAATGTGCACATATGATCATTTTGCACACCACACTGTCAGTCATATAAATTCTCTTCCATTCAGGGGTGGGGGGAAAGGATCACCTCCCCCCTTTTCCCCTGAATAGAAGAAAATTTATACAGTAGTGGGGTAGACCTTTATGAGACTTGAATGATTCTTCCCAAGTCAGGGTCACAACTAGGGGGTATTTCCTTAAAGAGATACCGTAATCCTCATTCTTTGCAGATAAAAATGGAAAGGTTTGATTTTTAGGGCTTTACAAAGCTTCAATTGGAAGCTGATTGGGCTGAATCTCCAGATGCCTGGTCTGACATTTTCACCCCTTAGGGGGAAAAAATTAAATTGACTCAATACAAAGGCAATTGACAGGTCAAACTGCACCAAAGTTCAACCACACCCTGGTTTTAGTTGAAAGGATGGGCATCTTTTAACTGGAGGTTCACAGGATGGAAGTTTGAGAATTACTTTTAAGGAAGAATAATTGGGCGCATGACAAACATAAATAGAAATATAGCTAGTGCAAAGTTAAGCTTTCAACAGAATGGTGCTTAGTTCTTTGCTGCTGTTAAAGAAATAACAATAGGAAACTTGGGACAGATTTTGTTGTTCCCTCTGCTTCCTTATTCCGGACAAATGGTTGTCCAATCTCTTCTTAAAGACCTCCAGTGATGGACCACCTTCTGGAAACAAGCTGTTCCACTGATTTAATCGTTCTCACTGTCAGGAAACTCCTCCTTAGTTCTAGGTTGCTTCTCTCCTTGATGAGTTTCCATCCGTTGCTTCTTCCCCTGCCCTCAGGTGCACCAGGTACCTTGCATTTCCTTGAATTTATTAAGGTTGAAAGTTGACAAGTCTGTGCTGCAACCTTATATTTCCCACTCTTCATTCCTTAAAATGAGACCACAAGCTTTTAGGGTTTGGCATATTTTTAATTTTATTTATTGTTCAATTCATTTGCCACCTATCTCTCCAAGGGAGTACTCTAGATGGCTTTTGTGAGAGAGTCCACTTCCACATTGTGCGGTAGATATGTAGGGCCAGTCTTCGAATAAGGTCAGGAGTTTGTTGGGCCCTGAGTGAAGTGTCTAGGGGCACTTTGGTGCCATGGAGTGGCATGTTAACAGAGTAACAGAAGAACAGAAGAAGAATAAAGTTAACAGATGAACAAAATAGAAGAACAACAGAATAACAGTGTTAACAGAATAACAGAAGAAAAACAGAAAAATAATAGAGAAACAGAATAACAAAATAACAGAAGAATAACAGCAGAGTTGGAAGGGACCTGGGAAATGGGAATGGAATGGAACAGAACAGAATAGATTAGAAGAACAAATTTGAAAGGGACTTTGGAGGTCTTCTAGTCCAGCCCCCTGCTCAGGCAGGAGATCCTATACCATTTCAGGCAAATTGTTGTCCAATCTCAAAACCTCTAGTGTTGGAGCACCCTCCTTAAAGACAACATGAATAATACAAGGTAACTAGAGGCGGTCCCCACGACCACAACTGAGTCCAAAATTTCCACTGCTGAGCAAGACGGTTCTTTGAGTGGTTGCCCTGTTTTATGGCCTTTCTTGCCACAGCTGTTAAGTGAATCCTTTTTTTTTTTTTTTGCTTTAATTTATATGCCGCCCTTCTCCAGAGACTCAGGGCGGCTTACAATGCGTTAAGCAATAGCCTTCATTCTTTTGTATATTTTATACAAAGTCAGTTTATTGCCCCCACAATCTGGGTCCTCATTTCACCTACCTTTGAAAGGATGGAAGGCTGAGTCAACCTTGAGCCTGGGGAGATTTGAACTTGCAGTAATTGCAAGCAGCAATTGTTAATAACAGTGCTTTAGTCCACTGTACTACAAGCTCTTGCTTCTTCCCCTTAACTTCCCCTTAACAACTGCAATCCTTGCAGTTGTTAAGTTAGCAACATAGTTGTTAAGTGAATCTGGTTTTCCCATTGACTTTGCTTGTCAGAAGGTCGCAAAAGGGCATCGCGTGACACCCCCCCCCCAGGACACTGCAACCGTCATAAATACGAGTCAGTTGCCAAGCATCTGAACTTTGATTGCATGACCATGGGAATGCTGCAACAGTCCTAAGTATGAAAAAAACGGTCATAAGTCACTTTTTTCAGTGCTGCTGTAACTTCGGTCACTAAATGAATGGCTGTAAATTGAGGATTATTTGTATCAGTTTATCCCATAAGCATAAAGTGGGACTCTTGGCTGACAAAACAAGCAGGTGAAGCTAGATAAATCAAGGATAATTTTGTAGTTTTTTTTTTCTTTAATGAGGGAATGGAGTTCTATCATCAGAACCTCATTAGAGTGAGAAGCTTTTGCTCATTTCTTGAACACGTGGATAGCAGACATCATGGAGAAACTTCCAATGGACAAGTGACCTCTGGCCCCTCCAAAGAGGGATGCCAATTGTTCCTGGGGTCGAAGACAGAAATGGAAGCTTGTCCAATTACAGCATCAATGTCAGGAGGACCTCAACCTTAATGGAACACCTGCCTAGGAGAAAGATAATATTCAACCTAGTTAAGTGCAATGAAGGCAAGCTTTCTGTCCTTATGACGTGATTTATTGCATTAACGATTTATTACAAGGATTTCTCTCCCACTCCATTCTGCCTGTCATTCAGCCCAGCTCACTGGAAACTTACAGCACCTGCGACCCACCAATGAAACTGAAAATACAGGTAGTCCTTGACTTACAACGGTTCATCTAGTGACAGTTTGAAGTTACAATGGTGCTGAAAAAAAGGACTTAAAGATCGTTTTTCACATGTATAACAGTTGCAGCATCCCCATGATGAAGGGAGGGAGGGAAGAAGGGAGGGAAGGAAGGAAGAAGGAGGGAAGAATGAAGGAAGAGAAGGGAGGAAAGAAGGAAGGAAGAAAGGGAAGGAGGAAGGAAGATTTCAAGTGATTTTCTCTCCTACATTTAAATAGAGATTTTGTAATTAAGCCTAGGTATTTTTATAAGTTACCATTAGTTCCAAATTTGCTATATGTTTTTTTCTTTTTTAGAGAATTGGACTTGATCTGAGCCAGTCTTTACTCAAAGGGATTCCCTCCTGCCCCTCTGAGGCTTAACGCCTACTTCTTAATTATCCCCAACACAAATATTGCTTGGGAATTTCCAACAGAGGCTAATGACTTCAGAATAGACCCATCTCCTCGCTTTCCCATTTTAGCCCAGCCTTTGTGAGTTTCCTTCAATTATTCCTCGGCATTGACAGTTCTATATATACAAAAATATATATCTAAGAACGATAGCCCTTATCTCCAGGGAAACAGCTCCTGATTTATTCTGGGGAATGCATTTCAATTATCGTCTTAAGCTGGTGGTGTCCGTGCAGCAGGAGCTCAGACAATGTCGTGAGTCATCCTTATTTAATATGCTCGGCTACTTTTTTGAAATCTGCCCGGGCGGGATATCATCGTCCCTTAGAAGCTGGCATTGGATTGAGATATCCCTGGTCACAGCAGGGAGGCAAAGCTGCTACTCCGTTTCGGTCATCCATCAGAGATTAGAATTCGAATAGAGCTTGAAGGGACCTTCGAGGTCTTTTAGTCCAGCCCCTTGCTCAAGCAGGAGACTCTACCATCTCAGACAAATGGTTGTCCAGTCTCTTCTTAAAAGGTCCACTGATGGAGCACCCACAACTTCTGGAGGGAAGCTGTTCCACTGGTTAATTGTTCTGTCAGGAAATTTCTCTTTAGTTCCAGGTTGCTTCTCTGCTTCATTAGTTTCCATCCATTGCTTCTTTGGAAAATAATTTGACCCCCTTTTCTTTGTGGCAGCCCCTCAGATATCAGATCTTTAATTGTAATTTCAGGGAGACTAGAGACTTTGGGTGCAAAGGATTTATAAGTGGGAATTTATAGGTCAGGTGGAAGGAAGGAAGGGAAGGGGGGAGGGAGGGAAGGTGAGAAGAAGAATAGAACAAGGGAGGGAGGAGAGAAAGGGAGGGAGGGAGGAAAGCAGGTCAAAAAATTTTTATACTTCAAATGAACCACCTCCTTACCAATTTGGTTTTACAGGTAGACCTTGACTTAAAACATAAAATAATGGAGTTGGAAGGGACCTTGGAGGTCTTCTAGTCCAACCCCCTGCTCGTGCAAGAGACCCTACTTCATTCTGCACAAATGGCTGTCCAATCTTTTCTAAAAGACCTCTGATGATGGCAACTTCTAGAGGCAAGTGGTTCCACTGGTTATTTGTTCTGTCAGGAAATTTCTCCTTAGTTCTAGGTTGCTTCCCTCCTTGATTAGTCTCCATTGGTTGCTTCTTGTCTTGCCTTTGGAGAAGAGGTTGACTCCCCTCTTCTTTGGGGCAACTCCTCAAATATTGGAAGACTATTATAGTCCTTCTTTTCATTAAACTTTGTTGGTAGTTGCGAAGTCATGTCTGACCCATCACAACCCCATGGACAACGTTCCTCCAGGCCTTCCTGTCCTCTACCATCCCCTGGAGTCCATTTAAGCTCACGCCTACTGCTTCAGTGACTCCATCCAGCCACCTCATTCTCTGTTGTCCCCTTCTTTTTTGCCCTCAATCTTTCCCAGCATTAGGTTATTCTCCAGTGAGTCCTTCCTTCTCATTAGGTGGCCAAAGCATTTGAGTTTCCTCTTCAGGATCTGGCCTTCTAAAGAGCAGTCAGGGTTGATCTCCTCCAGGACTGACCAGTTTGATCTCCTTGCAGTCCAAGGGACTCGCAGGAGTCTTCTCCAGCACCAGAGTTCAAAGGCCTCCATTCTTTGGCGCTCAGCCTTCCTTATGGTCCAACTTTCACAGCCATACATTGCAACTGGGAACACCATAGCCTTGACTAAATGCACTTTTGTTGGCAGGGTGAGGTTTCTGCTTTTTAGAATGCTGTCTAGATGCATTTTAGGATTGTCTTGGCTTTTGTGGCGGCTGCAGCTAACTGCTGGCTCCCATTCAAATGATTATTTACTTCTAATAGTTGAAGCAATATCTCAAATATTGGAAGACAGAGACAATGCACATATAGGTTGGCCAGTATCTGGAAGAACGTGGCATTTCAGAACACCCCATCTCCATCAAGAAGCCTTGGATTACGAGACGGAGCCAGTGGGTGGATGAGGGGGCCTCGTCTCTTTGACGTGTCAAATGCCAACTGGTCCTGTTGCATGAATTGGATATGACCAGTCTAGAGAAAAGAAGGACTAGGGGAATGCTAGAAGGACTAGCATTCCAGTATTTGAGGGGTTGCCACAAAGAAGAGGGGGTCAACTTATTTTCCAAAGCACCAGAAGGCCAGACGAGAAACAACGGGTGGAAACCAACCAAAGAGAGAAGCAACCTGGAATTAAGGAGAAACTTCCTAACAGTGAGAATAATTAACCAGTGAAACAGCTTTGCTTCCAGAAGTTGTGAGTGCTCCGTCACTGGAGGCTTTCAAGAAAAGATTGGACAGCCTTTTGTCTGAAATACTATAGGGTTTCCTGCTTGAGCAGGGAGTTGGACTAGAAGACCTCCAAGGTCTCTTCCAGCTCTACTGCGATTCAGTTAATGTCTACCACCTTACTTGCAAGCAGGATGAGAATCCTGGCTGGTCATTACCAAACCTCAGCTTGTGGCAGGCCAGCTTTGTTCAGAGGAAAGCTGGGTGGTCCCTGCCCGCCCAAGAAACTCCCCAAAGTTCATCCAAAATGTCGCATAGCTTTTATAACCAGAACGGCAGGGAGTTATTTTCTTGGTGACTGTTGGAAAAGCATTGAGGTGGAGGCTTCTAAATTCCAATTATCTGGATCTCCAGGACAAAAAACCAGATTAGGTCGGGCAGACAAAGGCATCCAGCCCCCTCCGACGTCCCTGTTTTGTCTCACAGGACTCTCCTGAAGCTTAATGCCTGGATAACTACCCCCCCTGAGTGAGATCCTCTTCTGTTTTCACCAATCTCCGTTTGCCAAGAAGGGATGGAGAAGTCATTCAACGAAAGAAAAGAACCAGCTTGAGCCCCAAAAGCGCATCCAGCTTCTCATTAACTGTTGAAAGTGAAGGGCCCGTTGATATGACCCAAACTTTCTCCTTGGCGACCACGATGAACGCAGATGGTGGAAGCCTGGTATTTTTCCCTGGTGGACCGTTTCGTGCTTCAGCGGCCTCCTCTTGTCAACCTTCTTAAGACAGAGCCCTTCGCAAGCTGTTCTTCACGATGGTCCACCTTGGAGAACCACCTTGGTGCCAGCTTCATAACCTCCCATAAAGCAGGATGATTGCAGCCTTCGGTTTCTCAATATCGTTATCAGCCAGTTGTGTCTGGGAGTTAAGGCAGCAAGCTAGAAAGCAGGAAACCGTGAGTTCTAATCCTGTTTTAAGATTGAAAGCCAGCTGTGTGACTTTGGGCCAATGGGAGGCTGTGAATTCCAAACCCACCTTACACATAAAAGATAGCTGGATGTCTTTTGGCCAATCACCAAGAGGCACCGAGTTCTAGTCCCACCATAGGCACGAAAACCAGCTGGGTGATTTTGGGGCAATCACCAGGAGACGGTGAGTTCCAGTCCTGCCTTAGCCATGAAAGCTGGCTCGGTGACTTTGGGCTAGTCCCTCTCTCTCAGCCCAGTCCACCTGTCATTATGGGGAAAATAGGAGGAGGAAGCTGTGTTGGATACATTCACCTTTAATTATTTGTAAAAAATAATAAAACGCAGGATACAAATATATAAAATCATTTCCACTCACAGATGCCACCAGTATAACCTTCCATAGTCCAGAATCACTTGCCTGCAGACCTACAAATCACCAAATTAGGGGGCGGTGATGCTACCTGGCACACCTTTGAAACCCTGAGCACTCTAACCCTGATGAATCGTGACCAGTTTCAAAACATGGATTCCCCCAAAACAAACTGTTTTAGACCAAAAAATAGCTAACTTGACCGGGACCATCCAAGGGAATAATCCTGATGGATCTAGAAAGCCGAGGGGGTGGGGGAACCCCAGAATAACAGTATTTCCTGTTTCTTCAAAATCAAAAGTGGTAGAAGAATATTTTTTTAATAAAGCAAGGAAAGATCTGTTGTTTGGAAGCCAGAAATCCTTCTCAGCCTTTATGATTTTTAGAGAAAAACAAGAGTGCTAATTTTCCTTTTTTTCCCTTTTTTTAACCCCAAAAATGGGTCAAGAAAGAAAACGTTCTGGTTTAGCGAGTGAATCCCACTGACCTACTTTCAGAGGCAAGGAAAGATGAAAAAGAAAATGGCAAAAAGATTTCCAACAGAATTCCCAGGTTTTTTTTGTGAGAGCAAAACGACAGCTTTTTTTCTTTCAAATTTGCCCACTTTAAGATGGGTGGGCTTCAACTCCCAGGATTCTGGGAGTTGAAGTCCACCCACCTTTTAGTGCCCAAGTTTAAAAAACACTGATTTAATTTCATCCAAGTTTGATAGGTTCATTTACAGACAGTTGACTTACAACCACAATTGAGCCCAAAATTTCTGTTGCTAAGTGAGTTACTGAGTTTTGCTCCATTTTACAACCTTTCTTGCCACAGTTGTTAAATGAAACACTGTAGTCATTAAGTTAGTAGCATGGTTATTAAATGGATTTGGCTCCTCCAGTGACTTTGGCTGTCAGAAGGTTGCCAAAGAGAGTCTCGTGGCCCTGGGATACTGCAACCGTCATAAATACAAGCCAATTGTCAAGTGTCTGAATTTTGATCACATTTCGTTTAGCAACTGTTTGAAATTACAACAGCATGGGAAAATGTGAATTATGATTAGTCCTCACACTTATGACCATTGCAGCATTCCCATGGTCATGGAAAGCCAGATGCTTGCCAACGGGCATCCCAAGGTCACGCAGTCACCACCATTTGTGACTTTCTCAGATGGCTTGGAACATAGAACATAAAATAATGGAGTTGGAAGGGACCTTGGAGGTCTTCTTGTCCAACCCCCTGCCCAAACAGGAGATCCTATAACATTTCAGACAAATGGCTGTTCAGTCCCTTCTTAAAAATCTCCAGTGTTGGAGCGCCCACAACTTCTGGAGGCAAGCTGTTCCATTATTAATAACCCACTGATTATTGTTCTCACTGTCAGGAAATTTCTCCGTAGTTTTAGGTTGGTTCTCTTCTTGATAAATTTTCTCCATTTGTTCTTGTCCTGCCCTCTATTGCTTTGGAGAGTAGGTTGACCCCCCACCTTCTCTGTGACAACCCCCTCATCTATTGGAAGACTGCTATCATATCAAGTCTTCTTCTTCTTCTTCTTCTTCTTCTTCTTCTTCTTCTTCTTCTTCTCCTTCTCCTCCTCCTCCTCCTCCTCCTCCTCCTCCTCCTCCTCCTCCTCCTCCTCCATCATCATACTGCTTTTAGCCTAGAACCTGAATTTCATGCAACACCCATCTGATCTTTTGAGATGAGGACTGAAAATCCATCTGTGTAATGTCACCCTTATCACCTGACATTGTATTTTTCCTTTAAAGTTTATTTTTTAAAAAAAATTCTCAAGCACAAATAGCCAATTCAGGTCCCTGATTGAGTTGGGTGGAAGTTTTCAGGACACTAGGGGGAGCAGCAAGATAAGAAAAAAGAAAAAGGAATATTTTTTTCCCATCCACCAGACTTTCATTGATGGAGAATTACCGTATGAACTAGACTGTGCAATTTTATAGTATGACTCAAAAGGCCTTCCATTATATGACTCAGAAAATTTTTATGATTCCTATTAAATTATGTTATTATATGATTCAAAATGAGAATGACTGTACTGAAATAAGGGTCGGGCTGTCCCATCAAAGCAAAAAGTTAAAATTGGAAGGAGTGATTAGAACTGAAAGGAACTTGTGCAGGAATCTAAATTAAAACAATGCAGTTAAATTGCATTTTTGCTTAAACACCTCCAGAAAAGAGTAGCCTACCACCTCTCTTTGGTATTGCTTTGAAACTGCTCTAATATTCATTTTTACTTTATTTAGCGAGTTTAGATAACAGCCATTTCTCTCACTGGAAAACTCTGGGGGATATACAATCAGGGAATTAAAATCTCCCACAAAACCACACAAAATACAGGTAGTCCTCGACTTATGATCACAATTGAGCCCAAAATTTCTGTTGCTGAAACATTTATTAAGTGATTTCTGCCCCATTTTACAATCTTTCTTGCCACAGTTGTTAAGTGAACCAGTGCAGTTGTTAAGTTAGTAACACGGCTGTTAAATGAATCTGGCTTCCCCATTGACTTTGCTTGCCAAAAGATCACAAAAGGGGTTCATGTAATTCCAGGACCATCATAAATATGATCCAATTGCCAAGCGCCCAAATTTTGACACCCTGGGGATGCTGCATCGGTTGTGAAAAATGGTCACAAGTCAGTTTTTTCAGTGTGACTTTGGTCACTAAATGAACTGTTGTAAGTCAAGGACTACTGTACATTATCTCAAAAGCAGTCAGAAAAAGAATAAATGTGTTAAGTTTTAAAAAGGTTGGGGACAGGCCACCAAGTTGGCAGAGCTAGATCTTTAAACTTTTACCAACGATCGGGAAAGCAGGAGTCTATCTCATCTCTGGTGGGGAGATATTCCAGAAGATGGGACCACAGCAGAGAAGGCCCCGCTCCTAGGCTCCAGGAGTAAAAATGCTTTAACCCATAAGGTCCATAACATACTGTACCTTCCCTACCTACCTGCCCAGATGGGATGGGCTGATGTGATGAGGATGAGACAGTTCCTCAAGTAACCTAGTACCATGCCATGTAGAGCTTTAAAAGTCATAAGCAGTGCCTTGACTTGACCCGGAAGCAAACTGGCACCCAACGCAATGGAGGGTCTGCCTCTAAGAAGAGAATATTTACTCAGGGTTGAGGTCTTTGGTGCTCTCTGAGTTTGGTTGTTTCTTGCAGATGTTTCATGGCCCAGCTAGGTAACATCATGAGTGCTAGAAGGGAATGGAGCTTGCAGGGGGGAAGAGGAGGAGAGGAGTTGTGGTTCTTGATGCTCTCTGAGCTTGGCTGTATTCTTACACATATTTCATGATCCTAAACAACATCGTCAGCACTAGAAGAGAGGGAGCTTTGCAGAGAGGAAGAGGAGGAGAAGGAAGAGGGAAACAATGACTGTGGGGTCCTTGGTGCTCCCTGAACTTGGTTGAATTCTTGCAGAAATTTCATGACCCAGCTAGGTAACATCAGTGCTAGATTGGAGTGCGGTTTGCTCATTGTTTATACACAGGTGGCTCACCCTGTCAGTATGGGTGGGAATATTCTTGTTGGTTCATTGTTAGAGTATTGCTTACTGCTTGATAGTTGGTCAAGTATTAATCTTGGTGTTAATCTCTGCTTATCTGGGCATTGACTACTGTTAAGGGAATACTGTGGTCTTTTAGCTTTTTGATTCTCTCTTTGGAACAGTGTGTAGATGTTCTTTATCTCTGTGTGTCTGTTGATGGCCGATTTGTCAGAGTGCCAGGCTTAATTGTCTAACATCTCTAACGTTTTTGGACTCGGCTTGGTCTAAGATGCTCCGTTTTCCATTTGAAACTCTAGTTTAGTGAAATTAAGGCATTTCATCCTGTCTTCTGATTGCTCGTTTGCAAATGTTACTTAGCTGGGTAATGAAACATCTGCAAGGAAATAACCAAGCTCAAAGAGCACCAAGAACTGCATAATATCTGCTTTCCTGGAACTCAAGGACATTATTCAAGACCCTGCAGGACTGTTACATCAAGAAGGATACAAGACATTTCATCCTCAATACAGGTAGTTCTTGACTTAAAACCATTTGTTTAGTGACAATGGAAGAATGTGACTTTTGCCCATTTTTCATACTTATGCAGCATCCACATGGTCACATGAAATTTGGATTCTTGGCAACTGGCTTGTATTTATGATAGTTGCAGAGTCCCAGGGTCATGTGATCCTCTTCGTCTGATGAGCAAGTGGGGAAGCCAGATTCGCTTAACAGCCATGTTGCTAACTTAACAACTGCAGTGCTTCTCTTAACAACCATAGCAAGAAAGGTTGTGAAATAGGGCAAAACTCAATGAACAAATGTCTCACTTAGCAACAGAAGTGTTGGGCTCAGTTGAGGTTATAACCTGTAGTTGCTGACACCCAACTGACACTACATCACAATCATCCATTGCATTTTAGTAGAGCCTCAGTCAAGCCCTCCCCTCCCCTCCCCCATCTTTCAGGGTCCCCCAAATAAGCGATCCTTAAGTTGGCCTAATCATATTCCAACCCTGGCTGCCGTTCACCTCGTTTCCCACTCCCACCCCGGCCACTGCCGAACCAGCCTTTTCAGTTTCCCCTTCAATTTAATTTTCCTTTTTTTCATTTTGCTCCGTTGACATTTTTGAGCAGAGATGCTGCAGTCAAGGCAACCCACCCATTTTTTTCCCGCAGCCTCTTTAGGGTTGGCGTTGTGACGGATGGCACCACCCCTGTTGTGAGCCACCCCGGTCCAGACCGAGTCCTGCTGGGGATATACGGTTAATCTCAAAAGTCCCGAAATGGGGTGCAAAATTCAATCTACATGTAAAAGAGCATCGCGCGCAACGCTCTCCGCCTGCAGTTGGAGAGATAATATGGAAAATATGGCAACCCGGCAGGGGGTAAAACATGAGAGCTGCTCAGCTCCCTGGCAAAGAAAGTAGTTGGCTGGAAGAGAAATTTAAAAAAAAATCAATTGTGCATCCTGCATCGCTTGGAAAATATGCCCTTTTAAAAAAATATAGATATATCATCATGCGCGGTGTGCTGAAGACTTCCGAGGGGTATTTGCATAAAGGGAGATAAAAGTCAGGAAAAACATCCCTAAACGATCTCGCTTCAGGCTTGCCAATTTCCCGAATTTTGTCCACCGCTACTATCTCGAAGGCCATATTGATTCGATGAAGACATCCGTCGCATTTGGACAGCAGGCTGGGGTTTTTGGGGAGGGACAACGATGGGGAGTCACGTGATGGGCTTTTTGCCTCTAGATTGGGGTTCCAATGAAAGCCTGGGAACCAAAATGGGGGACGGTTGGAGTAGGGGTCTCCTTCACCTAAGGTTGCCCAAACATTTGGGGTTCATTCCAAGAAGTCCCTCCTGTTTTTCGTGCAAGCAGAGGTCTATCAACAAGTAAACCAATTACAGTTATCAGATCCTCATTGTCAATCCTTGCCTTCCTCAATCAGTCCAAGTCCAGGGGTGCTTAGAGGATGTGGGCAAAAATGGTAAATGGGCAGCTGTGTGTTACAATTGAAGCTGTGCCAGGTCCTTATGGGCATCAATTAAGACAGAGCTTTGATGGCATTGTTGTGGTTGCTGGTTTGGCTATTTTAGGGTTCTCAATCAACTGAAGGCCCCCTTCTATTTGGATCTGGTAGTTTCACCCAGATAACAATGTTCTATAACTCTTGAGCCTCGATCTCAAATCTTGGTTGTCTGATGGAGGACCAATCTTTATAACTCTTGAGCCTCAATCTCAAACCTTGGTTCCCTGACAAAAGACTAATCTTTCACAACTCTTGAGTTGCAATCTCAAATCTCAGTTATCTGGTGACAAACCAATTTTCCGTAACTCCTAAGCCTCGATTCAAACCTTGGTTAGCTTGGATTGTTAGGTTGTACGGGATAATTCACTGGAGAAAGCAATTTTATTTGGAAGGTTAATGGTAAAAGGAAACCAGTCCACCAGTGAACATAGTGGTTGGACAGTATAAAAGCTGACACCATCCAGAACTTAAATCAATTCAAAGAAGTAGTGCAAGATTGGAAGACATGGAGAAACCTGGCACCAAGAATCGCCAAGAGTCAGACACTCCTCCTTCTCTCTTCCTCCTCCTCCTCTTCTTCCTCCTCCTTCTCCTCCTATTTTTCCTCCTCCTCTTCCTCCTTCCCTTCCTTCTCTCCTCCTCCTCCCCCTCTTCCCTGCTTCTTCTCTTGCTCCTCATAATCACAAAGACCACATTTTGATAGTTTTCTGGCAATGAAAGTGTATTACAGGTAGTCCTCAACTAGCAACAGTTCATTTAGTGATTGTTCGAAGTCACAACAGCACTGAAAAAAGTGACTTAGGATCATTTTTCACACTTAAGACCAGCGCAGCATCCCCTTCGTCATGTGATCAAAATTGGACGCTTGGAAATTGGCTCATATTTATGATGGTTGCAATATCCCAGGTCACATGATTACCTTTTGCCAAGCATCTGAATTTTGATAATGTGACCATGGGGATGCTGCAAAGGTTGTTAGTGTGAAACATGGTTATAAGTCCCTTTTTTTCAGTGTCACTTCAGTCCGTTCAGTCATTAAATGAACTGCTGTTTAGTCGAGAGTTGCCTGCGTATGTATATGTGTCTGTCAGTCTGTCTGTTATCTACCCATCCATCCATCCAGCTACCCACTCACACACCTACCTACCTACCAAATAGCAGTTTGAATAATTAATTTTGTTACGGGAGAAACATTTTACAGAATCAAGACAAAAAAAATTTAAACCAAGGATAGTTTAAAAAAGTGATAAAGCAATAAAAGAAGAATTTTCTTTACAGCAGTTACAAATGTATTTCATCCTCTCTCTATTATCAGGGGTGTCAAACTCAAGGCCTGCAGGGTGCTTAGATCTGGCCCACAGGGCCACCCTGGAAACAGCCAAGGAGCTGCCTGCGGTGCTTCTGCCAGTGAAAACGGAGCTCGTGAGGCTGCGACGGCCTCCTGCAACCTCTGCCGGCTAAAACCAAGCTCCCTTTTCACTGGCAGAGGGTTGCAGGAGGCCATCGCAGCCTCACGAGCTCCGTTTTCACCGGCAGAGCGCTCGGACCTCACAGGCATCCCTAACACGAGTGATGTCAAGATGGCCACGCCCACCCGACCCCCAAGGTCAAACACAACCCAGATGCAGCCCTCAATGAAATCAAGTTTGACACCCCTACTCTCTCTGTATAATTATAGCATCTCTCTTCTTTCCATATTCTCTTCTTTCTAATCATCCAACCCATAAATCACTGGTTCCTGCCCCCCCATCCCAAATTTAATTTTCAGCCAAAAATCTACCAAGGTTTCCCAGTCCTTCATCCATCTGCTTATTGTCTTTTCTCTAATCAAACGTCAACTTGACCATCTCTGCAAATTCCCTTTGCCAACCATTCTTGCATCCTGTTTATGGGCAGGAAAAAGATGGAGAAAAGATACCCCTGTATTGCATTTGATAAAAGTGATCAGTCTCATTCGAGTCAACGATGAATCCGCATACAGACGGGAGGTTGAACAACTAGCCTTGTGGTGCGACCAGAACAATCGGGAACTGAACACACTCAAAACCGTAGAAATAGTGGTAGACTTTAGGAGAAACCCTCCCATACTACCACCTCTTACAATACTAGACAACACCGTATCAATAGTAGAGACCTTCAAATTTCTAGGTTCTATCGTATCTCAAGACTTAAAAAGGACACCTAACATCAAAAACATCTTCAAAAAAGCTCAACAAAGAATGATCTTTCTGTGCCAACTCAGGAAGCTCAAACTGCCCAAGGAGCTGCTGATCCAGTTCTACAGAGGAATTATTGAGTCTGTCATCTGCACCTCCATAACTGTCTGATTTGGCTCTGCAACCCAACAAGACAGACACAGACTTCAGAGGATCAGTAGAACTGCAGAAAAAACAATGGCCACCAACCTGCCTTCCACGGAGGACCTGTATACTGCAAAGAGGGCTGTGAATATATTTACAGACCCCTCACATCCTGGACACAAACTGTTTCAACTCCTACCCTCAAAACAACGCTATAGAGCACTGCCCACCAGAACAACTAGACACAAGGACAGTTTTTTCACGAACGCCATCACTCTGCTAAACAAATAATTCCCTCAACACTGTCAAACTACTCACTAAGTCTGCATTACTATTACAATTAATATTCTCAATGTTCCTATCACACATCTCCTTCCATTTGTGACTGTATGACTGTAACCTTCTTGCTGGTATCCTTATGATTTATATTGATTTGATTGCTTATTTGTACCCTATGACTATCATTAAAATGTTGTACCTTATGATTCTTGACGAATGTATCTTTTCTTTTATGTACTCTGAGAGCGTATGGACCAAGACAAATTCCTTGTGTGTCCAATCACACTTGGCCAATAAAAAAATTCTATTCTATTCTATTCTAAAGAAAAGAGCATCTCTTCACCTGCTGTTTTTTGGGGCCTGAATCTTTATCCTTCCTTGGCTGCAGGTGACCCCCTCCCTCTTTCCGCAAAGAAATTCCCTATAAAATCCATTCGCTCTGCCGTTTACATTATCTTGACCCCTCCTTCCAGCCCAACAATCCTCTTATTGTCAAATCTGAGCTCGCGGCTTCTCCCCCCCCCCCAGCAGGCGCTTTCGTCCCTATTAAAAAAAAAAAATGAGGCAATGCCATATACAAATCCTTATTTCTGTGAAATCTCGGATTTTTTTTTTTAAAGGGTGGAGGAAAATGCAGCTCCTACCTCAGACCTCTCCCTGCTACTTTTGACTTTGGAGGAGCTTAGCAGTTGGAAATTCCAAATTCGATGAGAAGTCTTTGATGGGAAGTGCGATCGCGTTATTTTGGTGGGGGGTTTTTTTTCCGCACCACTCATGAAGCATTAAAGGATTTTCATCCTCGGAGCTTGGAAGCAGTGGTGTGTTTCATCCTGCGCATGTCTTAAGTACTGCCTGGGGCCACAGACATTTCTGCAAAGGGGGAGAACCCTCCCCTCCTCCCCCAAAATCTCTCCCTCCAGTTGCCCCAAGAGATAGAAAACCCTACTGAAATTCAGAAACTTGAATTTACAGGCAGTCCTCGACTTACGATCACAGTTGAGCCCCAAATTTCTGTTGCTAACAAATGAGACATTCGTTAAGCGAGTTTTGCTGCATTTGACAAACTTTCTTGCCACAGTTCTTAAGTGAATCACTGCAGTAGTTAAATTAGTAACATGGCTGTTCTCACTAAACGAACTATTGTAAGATGGGGACTACTTGGACTGACTGCAGAAAATTCTGCAGAGAGGAAATTGCTTCATGTTACAGGAAGTCCTCGACTTACAACCACAATTGAGCCCAAAATTTCTGCTGTTAAGCGAGACATTAAGTGAGTTTTGCCCCATTTCACAACCTTTCTTGCTACAGGAAGAAAGATCGTGAATCACTGCAGTTGACAAGTTAGTAACCTGGCTGTTAAGTGAATCTGGCTTCCCCAATGATTTTGCTTGTGAGAAGGTCACAAAAGGAGAGCAGGTGACCTTGGGACACTGCAATGGTCATAAATATGAACCGGTTGCCCAAATGTCTGATTTCGATCACGTGGCCATGGGGATGCTGTCATGGTTGTAACTCTGAAAAATGGTCATAAGTCATGTTTTTCAGTACCGTTGTAACTTCGAACAGTCACTAAACGAACTGTTGTAAGTCGAGGACTACCTGTAGTTGGGAGGTAGGCAAGGACCCGTCTTTAAAATGATCCTTTGCTCTCCCATAGTGAAGGTCTCAGACCCAAAGCTGACCACCCTGGCAGGGCATCAGAAGACGCTTCTGAGCCGCCTTGCAGAATTACAGATAAACCTCGACTTACAACCATTTGTTCAATGACCATTCAAAGTGACAATGGCACTGAGAAAAGGTACTTAGGAGTGTTCTTCACACTTACGACTGTTGCAGCGTCCCCGTGGTCATGGGATCAAAATTCAGGCACTTGGCAACTGACTCATATTGTCAGATAAGCTATGTCCCGGGTTGCGTCTGTGTCGCACAATCACCTTTTGCGATCTTCTTAACAACTGAGGCAAGAAAATGGGTCAAAACTCAGTTAACAACTGTCTTGCTTAGCAACAGATATGTTAGGCTACATTATAAGTTGAGGACTACCTGTAATTGTAGAGGAATGAGGTTGGTATCCAAGTCTTCCAGATGGCACCAAGTCCTGGAGACTTAATGACATCTTTTTGGCAACCAAGGAAAAGTGGCTTGCTATCAACTCCTTCTTTTAATTTCCAGCCAGCCAACTTCTTGGATTTTCTGGTAGTCTCCCATCCAAGCAAGAGTCATGATCAGTCTTTTGATATCAGCCATGCTTCTAACCATCCAGGCAGGACATTTCCCTCAAGGTGAGCTTCATTCCTGGTGTCCACATAGTTTTCTTGACAAGCCAATGTGTTGTCATGATCTTCTTCCTGGCCTGACTAGAAGAGGGATCTCATAGTGGTCTCCCACCCGTTCTCTAACCAGGTCTGGCTTGCTTAGCTTTATTTGTTCAGTAAAGATTTGAATCCCATCAAATCTAACACATTAATTAAGCAAAACTACAAGCCATGCGAGTGTTTTCCTCTCTTTATAAAAGCAGTTTTCAGCAAAATAATTTTTCTTTCATTACCCCAAACTTCCTTTCAGAGAATCTTATCGTACTTCAAGGATTGGTTGTTAAGTCCCTTCCTTTGGAACAGTCATAACTTCAAATGGTCGCTGAGTGAACGATCGTAACTGGAGGATGACTTTGTATTATAAAAAAAACCCCAACATTACAGAATTATCTTTGTCATTGCAGCAAATGACCATTGGTAATTTCATTGATTGTCAGCTGGGTTCACACAATCTGTTTTAGCCCCAAATCCAGTTTAACCTAACACACAGGTGTTGAATGCCAGAAAAAATGTGTTTCCGGTCCTTTTGTTTCCTTCTTAGCTTTCTCATTGACTCTTTTGAATGGCGGGTAAATGTGGTTTATCTCAGTGAGTCCGTTGATGGCTGAAATGTCTGAATGCCATAGCA
This sequence comes from Pantherophis guttatus, assembly GCF_029531705.1. The sequence goes on from NW_026844112.1 coordinate 957,242, forward strand.
CTTTTGGAATTAGTTTGGTCAGAATACTCACAGTTTCCCAGTTGGAAGTGTCCATGTGTTGTGAGATTAAGGAGTTTTCATTGTGTCTTCTGATAGCTAGTTTGTGTTCACAGACACGCTCTGCTAGTCTTTTTATTTGTCCTACATAGTGGCTGTTAACAATCCTTTACATTGTATGTTATAGATAATTCCTGGTTTTTTTTTCCTGGAGCCTGCTGGGGCTTTTGGTTTACAGAGCTCCTACACCCAGATAAGCAGGGATTGACACCAGACAAACAACAAGTAGAAAACAATACTCGAATCAAGGCATTACCAAGGAAAAAACCCACCAACACTGGGAGAGCAAGCTATAGTATATAAAGCCCACATTCTCTTACACTGATGATGGTACCTAGTTGGGTCCTCCTCCTCCTCCCCCCTCCTCCTCACAAACCCACCTCCCTTGATGTTCCCTAGTTAAGTCATGAAATGTCTGCAAAAAAAGCAACCAAGCTCAGAGAGCACCAAGTATTTCACAGTCCTCCTCCTCCCCTCCCCCTCCTCTTTCCCTCCTCCTCCCCTCCTCTTTCTTCTCCCCCTCCTCTTTCTTCTCCTTCCTTCTCATCCTCCTTTTCCTCCTCTTCTCCTTTTCCTTCTCCTCCCATATCTCCTCCTTCCTTCCCTTTCCTCAACTTCTGTTCCTTCTCCATCTTCTGATTTCCATGAGCCATCCCAGATAACTAGGTGGGGGAGGGGGCACAAGAGAGTTATTTTGGGGTCTCTTCCCCCCCCCATCCATTAAACTATTGAATGGGCCGTCCCAGTTTTATAAGGATGTGCCTACAAGATAGGAAAGGAGGAAAAAAAAAAGACTTTTTTTCGCCACAGATCACATCAGATTCCCTTAAAAAGGGGCAGGATATCAGTACAGATCCTGTTTTTAATCTCCCCACCCCCTCAAAAAAAACCTATTGGTCCTTGATAAAGGGGGTCTCTTTCTAAGAATAACTCTTTCCTCCTGGCTGAGAATGAGGAAAGAACCAAGCCAGAGATAAACCATTTAGATTCATTTCTGCTGCGAAGGATTTTGATGCTGCCATGCAAGCCTCCCATCCCTGTCGCTAAACCGAGATTTTTAAATGAAATGTCAGATCTGTTTTGGCAGGACATGGAAGGAAGCAGCCAGCTCAAGCAGGGCACTCCGGAGATGGCCCAGGCTGTCTTAAATCCAAATATCTCTTTAGCTGTAAAGAGATTTGGGGAGCTGGTGCATAAGCTTTAAGACCTTGGGATCACTTTGGCGCAGAGATGCTGAATTCTTCCCCTCTGACGTCCTTTTAATTTCCTGCTCTCACCACGATGTAAAAAAGATTTGAAATTCTGGAAAGACTGCAGAGAAGAGCAACAAAGATGATTAGGGGACTGGAGGATACAACATAGGAAGAACGGCTGCAGGAATTAGGTATGGCTACTTTAATGAAAGGAACAACTAGGGGTGACCTGATAGCAGTCTTCCAAATATTTGAGGGGCTGTCGCAGAGAAGAGGGGGGGTGTCAACCTATTCTCCAAAGCACTTGAGGTCAGGAAAAAAATAATGGGTGGAAACTAATCAAGGAGAGATCACTTGAATATGAGCCAGCCATATACTGTAGCCGACAAAAAAGCCAACACAATTTTAGGCTTCATTAACAAAGGGATAGCATCAAGATCACGTGAAGTGTTAATGCCACTTTATAATACCTCAGTAAGGCCACACTTGGAATCCTGCATCCAGTTTTGGTCACCACAGTGTGAAAAAGATGTTGAGATTCTGGAAAATGTGCAGAGAAGAGCAACAGAGATGATTAGGGGACTGGAGGCTTAAACATACACATGTTGCAGGAATTGTATGTCTAATCTAATGAAAAGAAGGACTAGGGGTGACATGATTGCTGTCTTCCAATATCTCAGGGGCTGCCACAAAGAAGAGGGAGTGAAGCTATTCTCCAGAGCAGCTGAAGGCAGGAAAAGAAGCAATGGATGGAAACTAATCAAGGAGAGAAGCAACCTGGAACTAAGGAGAAATTTCCCGACAGAACAATTAATCAGCATAACAACTTGCCTCTAGAAATTGTAGGTGCTCCATAACTGGAGGTTTTTAAGAGGAGATTGGACAGCCATTTGTCTGAAATGGTATAAGGTCTCCAGTCTTAAGCAGAGGGTTGGACTGGAAGACTTTCCAACTCTGTTTTTCTGTTATTTTTGGAGCAAAATAAATAAACCGAAAATCAGCATTCGTTCTCCTTCTCCCCAGCAACTTAGAGTGACAGTTTGAATCGCATCAGTTTTTAATGTTAGCCATCCTCTCTCTTTTCTTCTGCTGTTCCTATTTTTTCTGGTTTTCCAAGTACAGGTAGTCCTCGAGTTACAGCCACAATTGAGCCCAAAATCTATGTTGCTAAGTGAAACATTTGTTAAGTGATTTTTTTGCCCCATTTTAGGACCTTTCTTGCCTCAGTTGTTAAGTAAATCCCTGCAGTTGTTAAGGCAGTCACATGGTTGTTAAGTGAATCTGGCTTCCCCATTGACTTTGCTTGTCACAAGGTCGCAAAAGGGGATCATGTGACCCCAGGACACAGCGACAAGTCAGTTGCCAAGTGTCCAACTTTTGATCATGTAACCATGAGGATGCTGCAACGGTCATAAGTATGAAAAACGGTCTATCTTTGAAGTGTCACTAAATGAACTGTTGTAAATTGAGGATTATCTGTAACTTCTCTTTATTTATTTATTTATTTATTTTTGGCTTTTTCTGACACTCTGCTTTCTCCAGACCATATCAGAGCTCCAGATTATTTATAGATATCACTTTTTATACAAACACAAACCCAGCTCTCCACAGCCTTCCAGAAGAAATCAAATCCCTAAAAAAATGTACAAAGTGGACAATAAACTGTAATTTAAACAACAAAAACAAAACAAGCAATGCTTTCAAATACTGATTATTATTGCTTATTATAGGTAGTCCTCAATTTACAACAGTTCATTTAGTGATCGTTTGAAGTTATAACAGCACTGAAAAAAGAGACTTGGGATCATTTTTCATACTTACGACCGTTGCAGCCTCTCCATGGTCACATGATCAAAAATCAGACTCATATTTATGATGGTTGCAGTGTAATTTCCTTTTGCAAGCAGAGTCAGTGGGGGAAACCAGATTTGCTTCACAACCCTGCTACTAACTTAACAACTGCAGCGAATGACTTTAACAACAGTGACAAGAAAGATCATAAAATGGGGCAACTGTCCCACTTAGCAACATAGGTTTTGGGCTCAATGGTCGTAAGTCGTGGACTACCTATATTTCTGGTTAATACTCTTACTATTATTCCCCAATGGAAATTGCCAGGCACGTGTGTGTATATATATATATATATATATGTGCTGACTGCCCAGTTTCAGTCCATTTTCAATCTCTGGAGGTTCTCCTGAGTTGATGTTGCATGTTTCTCATGTGGTCCACAAACCATGAGTTTGCTAGCCAGGATTTGATCAAAACACCAGCCCTGAGAGCATGGCAGGTGTGCACAATCCAATTTCCAACAGAACCAAATACCTGGGTTGAACTATGGGGGTCTTTGGTGCTCTTTGCACTTGGTGATTTGTTGAAGATGTTTCGTGACCTAACCAGGGAATATTATCAGTGCTAGAAGGAAGAGGGGTTTGTGGAGAGGAGGAGGAGGTGGGGAAGGATAAGGAGAAGAAGGAGGAAAAGGAGGAGGTGAAGGAGAAAGGAAGAGAAGGAGAGGAAGAAAGGAGGAGGAGAGGAAGGAGAGAAGGAGGAGAAAGGTGGAGGAGGATAAGGAGAGAAGGAAGAAGGTGGGGGTGGTGGAGGAGGAGGAGGAGAAGAAGAAGAAGGAGAAGACTTCTTACACAGTGCAGGCTGAGAGTGTTGGGAGTTGTAGTCCCTGCCTCGGGGTTCTCAAGAGGCCCTTCACGCTTCACCAGTCAAGGCGCTTGTTATTTCCCAGGTGGTCCAGCCAACGCAGAAAGGTACAAACCCAGCAAGAAGTGGAATCTTTGTGCCTGCAAGCTAGTCAGGTGTGACGGAGAGAGGGAAGAGAGAGAGAGAGAGAAAAACAATTAAGCTGAGCTTTTATTTGGTTTTATTAAAATAAATAAATAAATAAATAAATAGAGTATCCAGGTTGTGAAGAAGGCAGAGAGAGAGAAAGAGGAGAGAGAGACAGAGAGATTTAAAAACTAGCTAAATATCCTTCACTGGAGAACAAGGAGACCTTGACTTCTGACCATTCATTTAGAGAACATTCAAAGTTACGATGGGGCTGAAAAAAAGTGGCTTACAACTAGTCCTCCCACTTATGACTCTCACAGCATCCCTGGGGTCAGGTGAGCAAAATTCAGGTGCTTGGCAACCGGCATGTATTTACGACGTGATTGTTAAGCACATCACTACAGTTAAGTGAATCGTGCAGTTGGTAAATGAATCTGGCTTTTTCCATTGGCTTCGCTTGTGGGAAACCGGCTGGGAAGTTTGCCAATGGGGATCACGTGACCCTGGGATGCTGCAACCACCCGTGACCAGACTACCTTTGATCTATCATTGATGAGATTCCTAGGAGTGGTCCCTGCATCTTACAAGGGAGGTGGAAAATGCATGCCATTGGCTGCTGGCTGGCCAATCACCATCTTCAGAATCTCCCTCCTTTTTCCATGAGATGCTGGAGTTACAATTATAGACAGGATAGACTCTTCCCATCCTGGCTGGATAGATGGAAAAGAAGACCAGATCTCCATCTTCCCCTTCCCTTCTTTCCTTTTTCCCTTCCTTCCTTCCTTCCTTTCTCATTTTTTCCCTTCCTTCTTCCCCATCATTCCTTCCTTGATTTCCTCCTTCCTTTTTTCTTTCTTTTTTTTCTTCTTCATACCTTCCTTTCATTTTTCCTCCATCCTTTTTCTTTCTTCTTCCTTTTTTCCCTTCCTTCCTCTCTTCCTTCTTCCTTTCTTCCTTTCCTTCTTCCTTTCTTTCCTTTTCCCCTTCCTCTCTCCCTCCCTAAGAATACTTCTGAAAAACCTGGAAATGTCTCTTGGCATTTAAAGATCTTCCTCTCCTACACATTAGGGACATATTAAGGATAACTTTATAAACTTCCTTATTCAGATAGTCTCTCTCTCTCTCTTTCTCCCAACCATTCCCACCTATGCAGATAAGAAGCGGCCTTCCCTTTTTGAAGTTCGGGGGTGGGGGGGGGGAACCTGCTTCTCATCATTTCTGTTTGGAAATATAAAACAGATGCCCAAGAAAGCCCAAACGCCCCAGAAGAGGAAGGGTCCCATGTCTTTTCCCCTTTGCTGATATGGGGTTTGCCCGCCTGCCCGTCTGTCTGTCTGGGCAGCTGCTGAGCCCAGCCTTGGCACCCAGCTGTCAATGACTGGGCTCAAGGGGGGGGGGGAGTGACGGGAAGTTCCGTTTGTCACCTTCCCTTTATCTTTGGGGTAAGGGCTGAGGTTTATGAGGCTCGGAGAAGCTGTCGCAGACATGCAAAAGAGAAGCGGTTCCGGGGTGGGTGGGAAAGGGGAGAAAAGGTCTGGATGGGAGAAGGGAATACAGCAAGGCAGGCTGTGAGATTTCTGGTGTCTTTATATGACTTAGTATCTGGAAACAGCTTACTTTCAGGAGCTGATGCTTCCTTCCCCCCCACCCCCACCCCCGCCATACTTCTTGTCTATCTTCCCCATCTCCTCCTCCTTTTCCTTATCTGTCTCCTCCTTCCCCACCTTCTTGTAATTCTCCTTCCCCTTCTCCTCCTTCTCCATCTTCTTCTTTTTCCTTTGTCTCCTTCTCTGTCTCCTCCTTCTCTCCCTACCTGCCTTCTTCCTTCTTCTTCCCCTCCAGGTTCTTATCCTTTTCAACTTTCTCCACCTTGTCATCTCTTTTCTCCTTCTCCCCTTCCTCGTCTATCCCTCTATTAATGCAGACTAAAAACGCACTGGCTTTTTTGGCTGCTGCAGCACACTGCTGGCTCATCTTTAACTGATTGTCCACTAAGATTCCAAGGTCCCTCTCGCAGTCTGTGCTGTTGTGCCAGGTACTACATATACTGTACCTGTGCATTTGGTTTTTCTTGCCTAAATGTAGAACCTTACTTTTCTCACCATTGAATTGCATTTTGTTATATAGGGCCCAGTGTTCAGGTCTGTCCTTCTGTATCTTGAGCCTATCTTTTTGGGTGTTGGCTATGCCTGATAGCTTGGTATTGTCTGCAGATTTGACGAATTCTCTGTTTATCTCCTCACCTATATCATTGATTTGGTAGACTGTCAACGCAACCCAGGGTCAGATCAACCCGCTGGACACCATCATTCTGATTCTGCAAAGCGAACATAATAACAAGACTCAAAAACCGAAATGAAGTTGAAAAGCTACAACTAAGTTTCACCTTCTTCTTCTTTTTCTTGCTCTTCTTGTCCTTCCAAGACAAGTCTTCATGACTCACGTCAACCCCGAAGGTTAATTAAGGTTAATTATCTTCCCGGCTTAGCAGCACCTACAAGTTCAAAAGAGATCGGAGGGGATCTAACACCCCTCTGGTTTGCCATCAATCACTTACTGTGAGTGGCAGGCTGCCAGATCTGGGGGATCAAAGAGAAGGCTTCTCCACATGCCGAGTCAACTTGTGAACCTGGTAATTTCGGAGGTGCTTAGCAGGGGACATTTGCCAAAGCTTTTGGGGGAAGGGGAGATGGGGGTCGAGATGGAGCAAGAGAGTCCATTTGATGTTTGCCAACACTAGAATTAGCCTCTTAGGTCATGCGTTCCCCCGTTAATAAAAGGAGGATCCAGACAAAGCCAAGAAGAAACATATGATCAAGGAACCACAGGCGATAATGACGTTCACTGACTTGGTTTCCCAAGAGCAGACCCCAAAAAGGTCCTAAACAAGCAGGAGGGCTGGACAGGTAGAAGATGCAATCAGCTGATCAAATGCTTTCCAGTTTCTCTTTAAATATGAGCCAGCCATGTGCTGCAGCCCCCAAAATGGCCAACACAATCCTAGGCTGCATTAACAGAGGGACAGAATCAAGTTCATGTGAAGTGCTAATACTATTCTGTAATGACTTGGTAAGACCATATTTGGATTTGAAATCCTGCATTCAGTTTTGGTCGCCACAATGCAAAAAAGATGTTGAGACCCTAGAAAGAGTGCAGAGAAGAGCAACCAAGATGATTAGGGGACTGGAGGCTAAAACATACAAAGAATGGTTGCAGGAATTGGGCATGTCTAGTTTAATGAAAAGAAGGACTAGGGGAGACATGATAGCAGTCTTCCAGTATCTCAGTGACTGCCACAGAAAAGAGGACATCAAGCTATTCTCCAAAACCCCTGAAGGTTGGACAAGAAGCAATGGATGGAGACTAATCAAGGAGAAAAACCAATCTAGAAATTAAAGAGAGAAGAGAACAGGGAAGGAAAAGAGAAGATAAGAAGCAAAGAGAAGGGAAGGGAAAGAGAGAGAAGAAAAGAGAAGATTTTCTGATGTTTTGTTTCTAGGATGCTGTAAGCCATCTGTTAATGGAGATCAGCCACAAATAAACTGAATAAATATACAGATTTTTAAAAAATCTCTGTCCAGAAGTATAACTCCTTGGGGATTTTCCTGGGGCGGGTGGGGAACGTGCAAGGGACATTGGTCTATCTCCTCCTCAAAATTGGGAATTCTCTTTGCTGCCCTTGTAGGTCTTCCTAACAATTGATGTTTTATTGGGCAATTCTCACACATCCTTGTTTGCCCACTCAGCCTGGAAGCTGATAATCTTCACACCTCTGCATCCCCAGGGATGCAAAATTTGATGAAAAACCAAAGCGACATCTTCATCAGTCACCTTCTCTGAGGAGGCTGTCAGGCAGCTCCGTTAAGAGACAGCTCATCAGTCCTGTGAGGAACAGAAAAGGATTTTTGGGCCGAAAATGCTCCAAAGAACAATCCACGTGGAAAGGAGACCACCAAGTAGGGACCTGCACAGGAAAAGAAGGAAGGCAATATTTATTTATTTGTTTATTTATACTTACTGTATATCCTACCTTTATTATTATTTTTTTAATGACTCAAAGAGCTGAATACACCTAATGCCTCTTCCTCCTCCTCTTTTCCTAAACACAACTATCTTCTAAGAAAGGCTGGGCTGAGTGAGAGAGAGAGGAGTTGCCCAAGTCACCCAGTGGCTTTCCTGCTTCAGATGGGACTAGAACTCACTGACTCCTGGTGATTGGCCCAAAGTCACCCAGCCAGCGCTCATGAATCTAAAAGTAAACAAATGAAAACACAAGCAGTCCTTAATTTAGAACCACTGTTTAGCCAAGTTTGAAGTTGCAACAGCGCTGAATACTGGCTAAGGAATCCTGGGAATTGAAGTCCACTCCTCTTAAAGCACTCTGGCTGGGGAATTCTGGGAGTCAAAGTCCACCCCTCAATCATGCTGGATGGGGAAACCTGGGAGTTGAAGTCAACCCAGTGGTGAAATGCAGCCAGTTCTATCCAGCTCAGGTGAACCAGTAGTGCTGGCAGTGGGAGGCTCCACCCACCCGCCCAGATGTCATCATGTCCCGTTTTTGATCCTCCGCAAGGCGCGCGCGCGCGCTCACATTTGCAAACCAGTAGTAAAGATAAGTGGATTTCACCTCTGCATCCACCCCTCTTAAAGTCTGCTGACTGGGGAATTCTGGGAATTGAAGTCCACCCCTCTTAAAGCACTCCGGCTGGGGAATTCTCGAGGGGCAGCATATTCATTCAAGAAATAAATAAAAAGAAATATAATTTAACCAGCAAATTCTTCACCAAGCATCCAGAATTCCCTTTGCAACCAGGTGGACATTTTTGGCCAGTGGGGTGATTTATAAATGTAATCATAAATAAATAAATAATAAATAAATAAACAAACACAAGCACTTTGTCCCCACCTCTTCCCTTCTACTGCCCTTCTACCCAGGAAGAGAGTCCGTTTTTGTCCAGATCTGCCCCCAGAGATGGTGGTTGCAATCATCTGGGCATTACGTGATTCACCGCCAAGAGTGACTTATCCCTCTTGCCATGGGGCGAGAGATTTTTCTGAAGGGTGTCAAATCACCTTGCTTAGGTTGCAGTTCTGCTTTTCCCCAGTTTGCGGTCTGTTTTGGTTATAAACAGCAATTTAGAAGCTGGCAGAGGGCAAATCACTGTTTATCCAAGGGGCTGAGGTCCAAATGCATCATTACTGCAGCTTTTGCAATGGAGCTTTTTGTGGTCCTTTTGTGGTCCAGAGGGGAGGAAAACATCTTCCCAGCTGGCAAACAGGGAAGATGAAAGGACTGGTTTTGGGGCCTGGTCTACTCAGCCCCCACCCCCAATGGATCAGGCATTGCCTGTTCTGATTGGAGAGGTGGGGGGGAGTCCCAACATGAGAAGGGCAGCTGCTTATATTTAATAAATAATACAGATAGTCCTTGAATTACAACATTTAATACCCATTTGAGGTTACAATGGCAGTGAAAACAGGGTGCAAAGAGAAGGGAAGGGAGAGTAATGAAGAAGAAGGGAGGGAGCGAGGGAGGAAAGGAAAGGAGGGAGGAAGGAAGAGAAAGACAGAGTGTTGAAAAGAAAGACAGAAAAAGGGAAGGAAGGAAGGAAAGAAAGAAGGAAGAGGAAGGGTTGAAAAGGAAGGAAGGAGTAATGGAGAGAAGGAAAGGAAAAGAAAGGAAGGGAAAGGAAAGGAAAATAGGAAGGGAAGAAAAGAAAAAAAAGTGGGGGGGAAGATAGCAGGTAATTGGAAGACTGCCCTAGAGAGTTAACAGATTCCTGAATTGGAGTCCTTTACGCTGTAAAAATGACACGGTCATGTTTATGGAAAGAAAAGAGAGAGAGAAAAGGTAATCCCACCCAAAGACAACTGATGCTGAGCCTTGAAAACAGAGGACAGAAGCAACTGAGTCTCTTGACGATCCATCTGTCTTGTGTCTGCTACTTCTGGATGTGTTTTCTTTCTCTCTCTCTTTCCCTCTCCCTCTCTCCCCCCCCTCCCTCCCCCCTTCCTCCCTTCCTCCCTTCCTCCCTCCCTTCCTTCCTTCCTTCCTTCCTTCCTTCCTTCCTTTCTCCATCCAAGGTGTCACATATTTGTCAAGTAAGGGGGATTTTGGCAGGGGTTTTTAATGTCCTGGGACACCATTCATGTTGATGATACATGATGATGCTACCTACTTGGTTGATGAAAAATCTGCAACCAAACAAATCAACTTCAGAGAGCACCAAGGACCCCACAATCCTCCTCCTCCCCCTCCCCCTCTCTGCAGATCCCTCTCCCTTCTAGCACTGATGATGTTCCTTAGTTGGGTCATGAAAGATCTTGCAAGAAGAACCTCCAAGCTCAGGGAACACCAAATTCATTTGTGGACATTTTGTCCTGCAGAAGGACAACCTTGGCCATGGTGGGCCTCTTCTTCCCACCAACCAGAGACGGTAGCATCACCCAACAGAGGGAATCACATGTTCCCCTCCACCTTTAATGGGAGCCTGCTTCCAAATCCACGTACAGGCCCTCTAGTCAACCAGCCACGCAAACGCCCGACCACCTTAGGATGAGACGACTCAAGTCTGGGATCAGGGTAGAGGAGGACCCACAGGTTATCATGAAATCAAAGAAGGGCCCAATTCTAAATGTCTTCTCTTCATCCCCTCCTGCCCTCTCTGATTAAATTGCCCTCTTCAATTATAGGGGTCAAGGAGTCCTTATTAATAAAAAAGAGAGGCTGACTCACGGTTTCCATCATACCTCACAAAATACATTTCTTGGGCTTGTAGACCCTCCGTACCATATCAAAGCCTTGTTTGGGGGGCCTCGGTGGTTCCTCTCTCCCCCCCGATGCATTTTTGCCAACCCTTCCCAAGTCTCCCCCGCCCCCTCCCTCACCGTCACAGGTATATTTTCCCTATAAGGCTGGCTCACCTGTGATTAAAACACTGACCCAGCAATTATTCACATCTGGGAGGAACGTCATCCTCCCTTTGAAGTCTTCTCAATAACGTCTTCTTCTTTCATGTCTTCCTCCCCCCTCCCCCGAAAAACACAGTTGAAGGTCCTAGCAAGGGGTCTCCCAACCAGTGGCCCCACCCCACCAGAAATTAGCCGAATCGCAAGGTGGAATTCCTCTGTAATAAGTTCAGGTGGTGAGGGTGAGATGGTTGAAGATCCCCGAGATGACCTGTTGCATGAGCCAACAAGGGTCTCCCTTGTGCCTTTCTGCTTGCTGTTTCTCTAATTGACAAGGGTACCTATTCAACCCCTTTGGCCTCTCTCGGGTTTAAAGAATTGAGAGAGAGACAGACAGAGAGAGAGAGAGACAAGCCACGAGTGGAGGATGAGATCATGGCTGTCTTGCAATGCAGAGGCCGCCACCCCAGGAGATGAGCTGTTGGAAGCAAGGTGCAGGTGAAGATAATGGGGTGTGGGGGCTGCGTGGTGGAATTTGGGATGGGGAGGATTTATTGAGAGCAGGGATTCTCAATCTTGGCAACTTTAACGAGTGGACTTCAACTCCCAGAATTCCCCAACCAGTAAGCTATAAGAGATATGGACTCCAACACCCAGAATTCCTCAGCCAGTTTGATTTCAGATGGGTGGACTTCAACTGCCAGAATTCCCCAGCCAGCATGTTTTAAGATGAGTGGACCAACTCCCAGAATTCCCTAGGCATCACATTGCATGTTTTCTTCTTGGTAATTCTGTGATTAGGATGTTGTTTTCTGCTGGATTGTTTGTCTGGTATTAATCCCCGCTTATCTAGCAACTGGCTGTTGGAGAGTTGTTTTCTGGTTGTTGTTTTTTTTTTTGTTCTTACCTTTTTTATTGTCCCTATTGATTGGTGTGTAAATATGGCTTGTCTATCTATCATGGTTGCCTCGGGAATTCTGGGAGTTGAAGCCACCTATCTTAAATATGCTAAGGTGCAGAAATACCAATTTAGAGAATCCTGCAATAGCATAGTTGAAGTGTTTGGACAGGTGATGTGTTTGTTGTTAATCCAGGATTTATCTATACGTTTCTAATACAGGTAGTGCACAAGTTACAGCCACATTTGGGACCAGAATTTTAGTTGCTAAGCAATTTTAGCAATTGTTAAGCAAGCCATCACGTGATTGTACCCAATTTTATGATGATTTTTACCATGGTCATTAAGTGAAATATTTGATCATTAAGCAAATCTGGCTTCCTAAATTGCGTGTCAGAAGCCAGATGGGAAAGGATGCAAATCACAATCACATGACCCCAAGATGCTACATAATTGTCATAAATGTGAGTCACAGTCACTAAACAACTGGTTGTAAGACCAGGACTACATGTAACTCGAGTTAGTGGCCACAAGCGAGTTGAAACAGGCAAAGCTTCCTCCACACCTGTGGCCGCCATCTTGACTTTTTTGACCCAACCCTGCTGACATCTTTAGACACAGCAGAATTTTTTTCAGTCCTCGACTTACTACAGTTCATTTAGTGACCATTTAAAGTTACAACGGCAATGAGAAAAGCGACTTGTGACCATTTTTTCACAGTTACGACCGTTGCAGCCTCCCAGTGGTCACAGGATCCAAATTCGGGCACTCGGCAATTGGTTCATATTTATGATGGTTGCAATGTCCCGGGGTCATGTGATCCGCTTTTGCGACCTTCTGATAATCAAAATCATCAGCCAGATTCACTTAACAACAAGAGAAGTCGTAAATTGGGGCAAAACTCACATAGCCACCATCTTGCTTACAAATTGAAATTGTGGGCTGAATTGTGGTCGTAAGTCGAGAACTCCCCATATGGCTGGATCCAATAGCCTTCGGCTCATCCTACTCTGAACTGTAATTTATAAAATATCTTAAATGATAGAAGGTTTCCTTCTTGAAGGAAGAGGGTTGAACTAGAAGACCTCCAAGTTCCCTTCCAACTCTGATAAAGGTGCTTCAGAGTGTTTATTCTAACCCGAAACCAACTTTATGTTAGCATTAAACCCTTCAGCATTTAAACCCTTTTCAGGAATAAAATTGGCCAAAGTTGGAGGAAACAGATGGCAATTTAGCCTTCCCAACAAATTGAACTGCAGTGGATTAAAAAGAATAAATAAATAAATAACCGGCCACAGGATAAGGCCTCAGACTTCGTTGATGGACTATTAAACAGAGCAAAACAATGCATTTCCTTAGGAACCACAGCATGAATTCACCAGGCAGTTTCCCTGGAGCCTGGCTTGGCTTGGTTCTTCCAAATCTTGTGTTGGAAACGCACAATTGTCGAACTCACATAGATACCACCGGCAGAATTTGCAAGCCTGAGGCCTGTTCTGCTTCCTCTTTGCAAAGGCAGGTTCAGAGTCTGCCCTTCCTTCCAGTGTGCAAAGGTGCACAAGACAGGTAGTCCTCCACTTACATCGGTTCATTTAGTGACTGTTCAACATTAAAACAGCACTGAAAAAAGTGACTGATGACCGTTTTTCACACTTACAACTGTTTCAGCCTCCCTGCAGTCACGTGTTCAATATTCAGACGCTTGGCAACTGACTCCTATTTATGACAGTTGCAGTGTCCTGGGGTCACGTGGTCCCCTTTTGTGACCTTCTGACAAGCAAAGTCAAGGGGGAAGCCAGATTCGCTTAACGACCATGTGACTAACTTAACATCTCCAGGAATTCACTTAACAAATGTGGGAAGAAAGTTTTCTAAAATGGGGCAAAATTGACTTAACAAACATCTCGTTTAACAACAGAATATTTTGCGCTCAGTTGTGGTGGTAAACCGAGGTGTACCTGCATTTATAAACAGTGGCAACCAGAATTTTCATTGCTAAGCAGGGTTGCGATAAATAGTTGTGCCCCTTTTATAACCATGGTTGTTAAGCGAATTATTGCAGTTGTTAAGTGAATTGTGCAGTCGGTAAGTGAATCTGGCTTCCCCTATTGACTTTGCTTGCTGGAAGTCATCTGGGAAGGTTGCAAATGGTGATCACACAACCCCAGGATGCTGCAACGGTTGTAAATACACACTGGTTGCCAAGCATTCAAATTTTGATCTCGTGACCATGGGAACGCTGCATCAGTTGTAAGTGCGAGGACTAGTTGTAAGTCACTTTTTTCAGTGATGTTGTGACTTCAAATGATTGCTACACGAATAGTTGTATTAAAATACACCCAAAATAAAATTAAAACATAAAAGCAAAGTAGCGAAAAAAAAATAGGAAGTGAGTTCCAATTAACCATTGTGTAACAAAATAACAGATGTGGAAGGGACCTCTAGTCCAACTCCCTGCTTAGGCAGGAAACCCTACAGCATTTCAGACAAATGGCTGTCCAATCTCTTCTTAAAAACTTACGGTGTTGGAACATTCACAACTTCTGGTGGCAAGCAGTTCCACTGGTTAACAGTTCCACTGTTCCTCCTTAGTTCTAAGTTGCTTCTCTCCTTTATTAGTTTCCATCTGTTGCTTCTTGTCCTGCCTTCAGGTGCTTTGGAGAATAGCTTGACTCCCTCTTCTTTGGGGCAGCCCCTGAGATATTGGAAGACTGCTATCATGTCTCCCCTGGTCCTTCTCTTCATTAAACTAGACATACCCAGTTCCTGCAACTGTTCTTCATATGTTTTAGCCTCCAGTCCCCTCATCCTCTTGGTTGCTCTTCTCTGCACTCTTTCTAGAGTCTCCACATCTTTTTTGTATTGTGGTGACCAAAACTGGATGCAATATTCCAAGTGTGGCCTTACCAAGGCATCATAAAGTGGCATTAACACTTCATGTGAACTTGATTCTGTCCCTCTGTTGATGCAGCCTAGAACTGGTTTGGCTTTTTTGGCAGCTGTAGCACACTGCTGGCTCATATTTCAGTGGTTGACCATTAGGACTCCAAGATCCCTCTCACAATTTCTGTTATCGAGCCAAGTACTCCCTGTTTTATACCTGAGCACTTGTTTTTTCCTGCCTGAATGTAAAACCTTACTTTTCTCAACAACAAATTGCATTTTGTTGGATAGGCCCCAGTGTTAAAGTCTGTCAAGATCCTTTTGAAACTCGAGTCTAGCCCCAAATATTTTCATTTGTGGAAGGAAGCCATTGTGGCAGGGGAGAGACGCCCCATAGCTTCCCCCAGAGCTTGGTCATAATTTAGTGTACCATTTATTTGCCATTCTAGCAACCACAGAACCTCTCCAAATGGTTTCTCCAAATTAAATCTGATTTAAAATAGTCAAGTAGCATAATGCTTGCAGTAACATGTCCTCATTTAGATGGAATTCCTCTCCTCAGGGTTTCAACCAACTCTTTCTCAAATTCCATATATCCTTCAATTTTCCTTTGTCTTCTAGAAGTTTGGCATTCTACACCCAATTCCTGATGAGTTCCTCTAAGATCCTTCCCATTTTTTTAGAATTTTGCCCCTGATGCTTCTGCTAATTCATGAAAGTTGAGGTTCCTCAAACTACCTAAGATGGTTAGGGTTAGGATTCATAAAACTTGAGGTTCTTTGAGGTTCATGAAACTTCAGGTTTCTCTAACCACCTAAGATGATTGGGGCTATGGTTCATGAAACCTGAAAACCTATGAGTTTCATGAAGCTTGAAGTTCCACAAGCTACCTAAAATGGTTAGGATTAGGTTTCATGAAGTTTGAGGTTCATGACACTTGATGTCCCCCCCCTACCCCTCAATTGGGTCTAAAGAGGAGATTCATTGGGTGGCTTTGCCAACAAATCTTTAAGCAAGATTTGATGGAATTGTGCACTGGAGACCTTTGAAAGGGATTGCTGAGATACACAATAGACTGGACAGTTGAAACCAGCAGTCACAGCAACAAAACTTTGCTGATCAATATCAGCACTCAGAAGAAGGGGGCAACATGAGTTTAGGAGTGTTGGCACTCAGAGTCAAAAAAATATCTGTAGTTAAGGATTGAACTGTGGGGTCCTTGATGCACTCAGAGCTTGGTAGTTTTGTTGCAAATGTTTCATGACCCAACTAGGTAACATCATCAGCAAAAGAAGAGAGTTGGGTTAGAGGAGGAGGAGGAGAAGACTATGGAGAGGGAGAGAGAGAGAGAGAGAGAGAGAGAGAGAGAGAGAGAGAGAGAGAGAGAGAGAGAGAGAGAGAGAGAATATGAATTGCTTTAGCTGACAAAAAAAAGCTATTTTCCTTTTTTGCAACAGGCAACCTCCAAGTGTCAGAAGAGGCTTTTCTTTGAGCAGGGATCCTTCTGTTCCTTTTCAACAATCCAAACAGATGCAGGAAGATCCCGGCAATTAAAACCTGCCTTTTTGCCGTTTGGCTGACAGATGTGGTAAGTGAAATTTTCTTCCTAATCCCGCGCTTTACGATTATGGCTCCAAATGTAAGATGTTCTTTCTTGCTCGCTCTTTCTTCCTTTCTTTTATTTTGTTGTTCGGGGAGAGATATTTTTTTCTGTGGTTAAGGCAAAGCACAAACCTTGGTTGTGCTTTTTTTTAAAAAAAAAATTCCTTCTCTCTTTAATCCTCCCAGACTTTAAAGAGACGAGCCGTCTGATGCTTTGATTTGTGCTCCGGTTGGGTTATCCCGTCTCAGGACGAGAGAAGGGCTTTTCATCCAGTCCTCGACGTCCGACTACAATTGAGCCCAAAATTTTTGTTGCTAACCAAGACAGTTGTTAGTTGCCCTATGGTACGACCTTTCTTGCCACTGTTGTTAAGTGAATCACTGCAGTTGTAAACTCAGCCACACGGTTGTTAAGCGAATCCAGTTTCCTCTTTGACTTTGCTTCTGGCCAAAGATGATTGCATGACCCTGGGACACTGCATCCGTCATAAATATGCGTCAGTTCCCAAGCATCTGAATTTTGATCGTGTGACCTTGGAGATGCCACAACGTACATTTGGAAAAAGGGTCATGAGCCATTTCTTTTTTCCCCCATTGCTGTTGTACCTTTGAACCATCACTAAACGTTGTAAGTCAAGGACTTCCTGTATTTGCGGATATTTTTTTCCCCTCTGTTTGCAATGCTTTGCACACACACACAAAAAAAAGCACCGGTGGATTTTGCACGGCTCCCCTGAGAAAAACCAGCCTTTGTGTGAATCCACCTCCCACCCCGCACCACCAACAATCACGGGCCATGAAATTGTGTTGCCTGCCACACAAAGCGCCTGGCCGTGGCCCCTGGCCCCATCCCCAGAGTCTCCATGCAAATTCGCGGGAATCCCTTCCACCGCCCAGCCTGGCTTCTTAACCGATGTTAACATGTTGTTATCTGCTCGGCAGGTGGGTTAGCTTGACATTGTTTCCTCAAACAGCAGGATGTGAAACAGAGAACGAGCTCATGGCGCCAACTCTGGCATCTGAGATGGCCCTCAATGGTCTCTAAGAAAGAGATGGCAAGAACAGCTGGACCGAGCTGAACCCACTGCATTCAACCCACGCTGTCCTCGGCTGCATCAACAGAGGGATAGAATCAAGATCACGTGAAGATTTAATACCACTTTATTAAGCCTTGGTAATAAGGCCACACTTGGAATATTTGCATCCACTTTTGGACACCATCGTATAAAAAAGATGTTGAGACTCTAGAAAGAGTGCCGAGAAGAGCCACAAAGATGATTAGGGCTGGAGGCTAAAACATATGAAGAATGGTTACAGGAATTCAGTATCTCTAGTCTAGTGAAAAGAAGTGCTAGAGGAGATATAATAGCATTCTTCCAATATTTGAAGGGCTGCCACAAAGAAGAGGGGGTCAACCTTAAGCACCTTAAAGTAAGAGAAAAAGCAATGGATGGAAACCAGTGGTGAAATCCAAATTTTTTTTATTACTGGTTCTGTGGGCGTGGTTTGGTGGGCGTGGTGTGGCTTGGTGGGTGTGGCTTGGTGGGCGTGGCTTGGTGGGCGTGGCAGGAGAAGGATACTGCAAAATCTCCATTCCCACCCCACTCTGGGGCCAGCCAGAGGTGGCATTTGCCGGTTCTCCGAACTACTCAAAATTTCCGCTACCGGTTCTCCAGAACCTGTTCAGAACCTGCTGGATTTCACCCCTGATGAAAACTAATCAAGGAGAGAAGCAACCTACAATTAAGGAGAAATTTCCTGACAGAAATTGTTCCTGTGAAAACAATTAATCAGTGGAAGGACTTGCCTCCAGAAGTTATCGGTGCTCCATCACTGGGGGTTTTAAAGAAGAGGTTGGACAACCATTTGTCTGAAATGGTAGAGGGTCTCCTGCTTGAGCAGGGGGTTGGACTAGAAGACCTCCAAGTTCCCTTCTAACTGTTGTTAGTCTGTTAATTCCTAAGAGATTGGCCTGGGTAATTTTCCCGCTGAAGTTTAGATTAAACAGTGCATCAAGGTGACTGGAAGAAACAATTAATTATCTTGGGCTTGGCTTGATCCCTCTTCCTTCCTGCCCATCGTATCCCCTCAGCCTTTGCCATCCTGGTTACTAGTTCGGTTCTTCATCTTACATCCCTTTGGGCCAGCTTTGAAAGGAAAATATCCAGGGGATCCAAATTTCTGTTGGGTGTTGAAAAAAAATTAATAAGGTGAATGGATAGGCAGCTGAGCATGGAGTGATAAAAAAAAACCCTTACGATGAAAGAAAGGAAGGAAGAGAAAGAAAGAAAAACGGAAGAAGGAAGGAAAGAGAAAGCGAGAATTGAAAAGAAAGAAAAAAGGAAAGGGAGGGATGGATGGAGAGAAAAAGGGAGGAAGGAATGCAGGAGGGAAGGAAGGAAGGAACAGGAAAGGAGGAAAAAAGGAAGGAAGGGGAAAGTTAGAAAGAAAGATCAAAAAAGAAAAAAGGATGGAAGGAAACAGAAGGATGGGAGGGAGGAAGGAAAGAAGAAAAAAGAAAGGAGGGAGGAAGGGAGGAAGGAAAAAATAGATAAATAAACAAGGAGAGGGAGAAATGTAGGGAGGAAGTTAGGAAGAAAGGGAGAAAAACGAAAGGAAAGAAAGAGAGAAAGAAAGAGAGAAAGAAAGAAAGAAAGAAAAACAGAAAGAAAGGGGGCAGGAAGAGCACATTTTGTGCTCAGCTAAATATCATTTTCTTCCTTTCGAAAGGGTTAAAGCCACAAAAACCAACTCGAACACCACGCCGCAAAGAGCAGCTGAGAACCTTCCCCTCCGGAGACACAATGCCATCCTTCTTATAGAATAGGTTCCATTCTCCTTGGATTTTCCACAAAATCTTTAATAATTTGATTCCTTTCAGGCCCGGCAGCCCGCCGAGGTCTTTAAGAAACAGTAACAAAACCCAGAGAAAAACCCACCACTGGGCCAGGAATTTGAGGGGCGAGGAGCAATGAAACAGATTAGCCACAGCCTGAATAGAGCCCGGCAGATCCTCGCAGTGCGTCCCAGCCTGGAGTAGCCAGCTTCATTCATGTCCGCACAATATCACACCAGAGTCCAGACTAACCGCCTCAATTACACCATTATGGACCTTGAGGGATGCCGAGCTGGAAGGCCACGTCGCAAAGGGAAGGGGGTTTAATTTTAATTTAATTTCTTTTTTCTTTTCTTTTCTTTCTTTTTTTTTTTTCCAGCAAGGTTTAGAGTGCCCCCCCAAGGAATTCCTCGCTTTCCGTAAAGCAGATCAGCTCGGAATGGTGAATTGCCGCACACCCAAATTTGCATAGTGAAAAAGGCAGAGCTGACGTTCTGCACACATACATATACACACTCTCCTGGAGACCAAGCATAGAGAGGGGGTCTAACTGGGGTTTTAAAAAACCCTTTGGGTCCCATGGATTGAAGAGAAACAGACCTAGGAGTCACCTGTCGGGGTTCAGCCATAGAGTTTGAATTTTGGTTTGTCACCCGTGCAAAATTGGGCAGAAATCTTTGCTCCCGGAGATGCTCATCACCCCAATATCACTTCTCTCTCTCCCTCCCTCCCTCCCCCCTCTCTCTCTCTTCCATCATGTATGCCTCTCTATTATTTCTTTCTATCTAGCTATCTCTCTATGATCTCTCTCCCCATCCCTTCCTCCCTCCCTCCATTTATTATCTATCATCTATCTTACTATTATCTCTCTCTATATATCCATCCATCCATCTATCTTATCATCTATGTCTCTATTATTTCTCCCTCTTTCCCTCCTTCCTTTCATCTAGCTATCAATCTCTCTATTATCTCTCTCCCTCCCTCTCTCCATTTATCATCTATCTTGCTATTATTTCTTTCTGTATCTGTCCGTCCATCCATCCGTCCATCCATCCAATCATCCATCCATCCATCTATCTATCTATCTATCTATCTATCTATCTATCTATCTATCTATCTATCTATCTATCTATCTATCTTCTATTTATTATCTATGTATTATTTCTCCCTCTTTCCCTCCCTCTCTCCATTCATCTAGCTATCTATTATCTATATCTATCTATACCTCCGGGTCCCGTCAGCTAAACAATGCCGGCTGGCGGGCCCGCAGGGGTGGGCCTTCTCTGTGGCTGCCCCAGCTCTCTGGAACCAGAGGTAACTTGGCCTTCCAAAAAGCGGTGAAGACCTGGCTTTTCCGGCAGGCCTGAGGCCGTTGATCTCGCTCTTGCGATCCGGCGAGATCCGGCCATGAATGGCGTGAATGAGTTTTAATGTTTTTAATGTTTTTAATTCTTAAATGTTTTTATAATGATTTTAAATGCATTGTGAGCTGCCCTGAGTCTTCGGAGAGGGGCGGCATACAAATTAAATAAATAATAATAAATAATAATTAATAATAATAAATAAATAATATTATCTCTCCCCGTTCCTCCCTCCCTCCATTTATCATCTATATTATCTATCTATCTATCTATCCATCCATCTATCATCTATCCACTCATCTCCCTCCCTCCTTCCCTCCCTCTCCCTCCCTCCCTCTCTCTCTCCCTCCCTCCCTCTCTCTCTCCCTCCCTCTCTCTTTCACACATACCTCTAAACTATCAAACCACTGCACTATTCCATGCAATCCTAATGGAAGGGGGGGACGACCCACATCTGTTTGTTTGTTTTCCCAGGCACCCAAAGAGACAAAAATTACATTTTTCCCCTCCCTCCCCAGACGTCCCAGAAGGAACCTGAAAATTAATGAGGCAAAGAAAATAATTTAGAAGAAGGGATGGGTGATTAAATCCAACCATCTCAGGAATGTTTGGGCAACAGCTACCCAATTCAGAGTCATTAAAAGCGTGTCAGAGCTCTGTCAACAGGCTGGCTGAGACCCAAATCTCTTAACATCTTTTAGTTAATTTTTTTTTCTTTTTCATTTCAGCAAAAAATAAAAAAAATAAAAGATTGAGCAGAGATGTTTTCATAGCTTGGGGCTACAAAGAAGGAAGGGAGTGAAAATGAGGTGGAAAGTAACATTTTTACCTCCGGCTTTTCATTTTAATTGTCGTGTCTGGCTGAGTCATTCCTCTGGCTTTTCTCAGTTTTGTGGGCAACCAAATCCTTTGCCGCAATATTTACACAATCTATTTACCGCTAGACACAAAATCGACTTGCATCCTCCAAACAGTAAGTATCCTTTTTTTTCTTCTTTTCTGTTTTTGCAGGACCGAAAAAAATATGATTTATTTATTTTATTTTTAATCTCGAAAAACGGGCTGCTCCGGCTCGTGGTTTTGTCATCCTGATCTTTCAACCTGCAGTCTTCCTTGGGGTCCACCGCGGATGGCCTCCCGTGGTTGGGGGCTGATCTTGAACCAGGGTGGGTTCTGGTTAGCAACAGGAGGGGAGACCACCAGGAAATGGTGTTCTGCTTTGGACTCGCACAGAGGTCTGCAAACTTGGTAGTTTTAAGACTTGAGGACTTCAACTCCCAGAATTCTCAGTGGACTTCAACTCCCAGAATTCCTCAGTCAGTAAGTATCTTTAAGACTTGTGGACTTAGACTCCCAGAATTCCCCAGCCAACAACGCAGCTTTAAGATTTATGGACTTTAACTCCCAGAATTCTCAGCCAGCCATGCTGTCTTTCTATCTGGGGAATTCTGGGAGTTGAAGTCCACAAGTTTCAAAGTTACCAAGTTTGGAGATCTCTGGACTAGAACAAGAAATTGGGAAGAAAAATCTCCCTCCTCTCCCCCCCCCCAAAAAAAGCATGGCAAATCATTTTTGTAAAGAGAAAACAATATGGATTTTTTTCCTTCTGGTTGCCAGCCTGATGACAAAAGCAACATTGTGGTGTTATGCTGTGTTGAGGAGGAATAGATTTTTTTGTGTTTAAAAAACAGCACAGGTACTGTTCAACTTACAGCTGTTCATTTAGTGACCGTTCGAGTTACAAACATGACACTAAAACATGACTTATGACACGTACGACCATTGCAGTATCTCCATGGTCACATGATCAAAATTCAGACACTTGGCAACAGACTCGTATTTATGACGGTCGCAGTGTCCCAGGGTCACATGAGCCCCTTTTAAAGATCTGACAAGCAAAGTCAATGGGGAAGCCTGATTCACTTAGCAACCGTGTGACTAACTTAACAATGGCAGTGACTCTCTTAACAACTGTGGCAAGAAAAGTCATTAAAAAACTCTTAAACTTTCTCGCTTAGCAACAGAAATTTTGAGCTCAATTACAGTAATAAGTCAAGGACTACCTGTACATAATAAAACCCAGGAAGGAAAATCAGATTACGTTATGCAGAACATAAAATTAATTGGACTTATCTATCAGTGGTAAATTTTAAAGATGATACAATGGACTAAAACAGTGATGGCTAACCATTTTGCCATTGTGTGCCAAAAGTAGAGGGAGCGCGGGGGGTCATGCATGCACGTGCCCACACCCATAATTCTATGTGCCCCGAAAATGGCCTTCCCCACACCCTGGAGGCCCTCCAGAGGCCAGAAACAGCCCATTTGCTGATTTCCGGTGGGACCGGAAGGCCCATCTTTTGCTCTCCCCAGGCTCCAGAGCCTCTCTAGGAGCCTGGGGAGGGCGAAAACAGCCTTCCCCACCATCACCCCAGGCCCTCAGAAGGCAGGAAACAGCCTCTTTCTCTACTTCTGGATGTCCCAGAAGGCCCAAAAATCAACTGGTCGGCACGCACCAGGTTCGCCGTTACGGGACTAAAACAACAGCAAAGTCCAGGAAGATCAGAACATGTGAGAAAGATACTCCAGGTTTTTCTACCTTGATTTTCTTGGGCATAAGTAGGAGAAAAGGGGACAGATTTTAAAGAGGGTTTTCAAATCCTATTACAGGTAGTACTCAAAATTACAACTACAATTGTGCCCAGAATTCATGTTGCTAAGTGAAACAGTTGTTAAGTGAGTTTTGCCCCATTTTACCACCTTTCTTGCCACTGTTGTTAAGCCAATCACTGCAGTTGTTAAGTTAGTCACCTGGTGGCTTAGTGAATCTGGCTTCCCTGTAGAGTTCGTTTGTCAGGAGGTCGCAAAAGGGGATCACGTGATACACCCCCCCCCACTACACTGCAACCGTCATAAATATGAACCAGTTGCCAAGTATATTGAATTTTGATCACATGACCATGACAATAGCTGTAAGTGTGACAAATAGTCATAAATCATTTTTTTCAGTGCCTTTGTAATTTCAAATGGTCACTAGACAAATGTTGTAAGTCGAGGACTACCTATATAATAGCGTAGATCAGTGGTTTTCAACCAGTATATCGCAGCATACAGATATATGATTGGCTTGTTTCTAATCTTCCATGACATTTTGTCTTAATGTTGTTTTTTTCAATTTTTTTTTTCTTTTGGTACTACTGGTAGTCCAGAACTTACGACTGCAATTTGGACTGGAATTATGGTCATAAATCATTATTGTTGTATGTTGAGGCAACCACATGTCCAGACCTGATTTTATGACTGTTGTTAAATGAATCACAGTTTTAACTCTGAATTCCTTCTTCTGAATGGGAGGTTTTTGAGTTTTTTTCTGCCAAAAATTAGTTTAAAAAAAGTCACAAAATACAGTCATGTGACTGCAGGATGCTGCAACCAGTTTGGTATAGTGGTTAAAGCAGCAGGCTAGAAACTGGGAGATGCTAAATTATAGTCCCGTCTTAGGCACGAAAACCAGCTGGGTGACTCACCCAATCACTAATTGATGATGAGTTCTCATCTTGCCTTAGACATAAAAGCTGCCTGGATGACTTTAGGCCAATCACCAGGAGACGGTGAGTCTTAGTCCCGCCTCAGGCATAAAAGCCAGCTGTGTGATTCAGCCAATCACCAGGAGACAGTGAGTTCTAGTCCCGCCTTAGGCACAAAAGAATCTGACTGGGTGAATTTGGGCCAATCACCAGGAGACTGAGTTCTAGTCCCGCCTTAGACATAAAAGCTAGCTGGATGACTTTTGGCCAATCACTAGGCGATGGTGAGTTCTAGTCCCGCCTAAGGTATAAAAGCCAGCTGCGTGATTCAGCCAATCACCAGGAGATGATGAATTCTCATCCTGCTTTAAACGTGAAATGTTTAAGCCAGCTGTGACTCAGCCAATCACCAGGAGACAGTGAGTTCTAGTCCCGCCTTAGGCCCAAAAGAACCTGACTGGATGAATTTGGGCCAATCACCAGGAGACAGTGAGTTCTAGTCCTGCCTTATGCATAAAAGCCAGCTGAGTGATTTATCCAATCACAAGGAGGTGATGAGTTCTAGTCCCGCCTTAGACATGAAAGCCAGCTGAGTGACTTTGGGCCAGTCCCTGTCTCTCAAGCCAAAACAACTCACATGGTTGCTAGGGAATTCTGGGAGTTGAAGTCCCTTCATGCTGGCTGAGGGATTCTGGGAACTGAAATCCACCCTTCTTCCAGCCTTCCTGCATTTATCTGGATTTCAATACAGTAGACTTCTAGATCCCTGTCCATTCTCCCAAAACAACCCTGCAAGGTTGGCTTGGCTGAGAGGCCAGGGCCAGCCCCCCAAGACCCCTTCTCCAAAATGCTGGAAGTGAAACTGTACAGACCCTTCCCCAAAAGTCTCTCTTCCTCCCCCCCCTCTCTCTCTCTCACACATCCCACCTATCAATTGCAAATGAGTAGACAATCTCTCTCTTCTCTCCATCCTTTAAGTCCTTGAAAAGAATTTTATGGCTGGGGTTTTGGGCAGATGTGCCCCCCCCCGTCTTCTTCCCTTTGTATTACCGCTTCCCCCTGGGGGGGGCTGTTCATCTGGGAAGGGGGTCCCCAGAGGTGGGTGGGGCAGCCAGAGGGAAATGGCCAGGTTAGCAGGTACTTGAGAGGCTGTGAAAAGGAAAAAAAGTGAGGAGGGGGGGCATATAGAGGAAAGGCGTGAGAATGGAGGAGGAAAACCCACCCTAATGTCCAACTGTAGGGGTGTCTCAGCTCTTGCAAGTTGCAGCCTCCTTGCAGAATGCTAATTGGTTCAAAAAAGCTGTTCCAGAGACATCCCCCCCCCCTTTTACCCCCTGCAGGTCAAAGAGGGTCTGACTCTAGTTTCCCCCACCTCAAATTAAACATCACATTGTAAAAAGGGGCAGGATAAAACTCTGGCTGGCCTTTGATGTGTTCCAACCCCCCCCCCCTTGACAGGCACCCCCCAGGAAAGCAAGGCTGACCCATGAAGGGGTTTGTGGGGAGAGGCAGGAATGGAGAAGGGGTGGGGGGGACAAAAATTGGAGAGGAAGAATAGGAACAAACTTTTCCAAACTTGAAACAAAAAATTGTGCAGAATGCATGTTTTAATGGCAGGGCAGAAACTCCAAAGACTATCGTTTCCTGCCAGAGCAGGTGAGATGGGGGCTCACCCCCTAGAATTTGGAAATACAAGGGTTTTTTCTCTCCCCTCCCCCTTCCTCCTCTCCAGATGTAGGTCAGGCATCTGTAGGGACAACTCAGGAACTCCCCAAATTTAAGGCAGGCAAAAGATTAAGGTAAAATACAGGTAGTTCTCAATTTACAACAGTTCATTTAGTGACCGAAGTTACAATGACACTGAGAAAACTGATTTAGGACCGTTTTTCACACATATGACCGTTGCAGCCTCTCCATGGTCACGTGACCAAAATTCAGACATTTGGTTCACTTAACAACTGTGTGACTAAATTAACAAAGGCAGTGATTCACTTAACAACAGCAGCAAGAAAGTTCGTCAAATGGGGTAAAACTCACTTAATAAATATCTCATTTAGCAACAAAAATTTTTGGGCTCAATTGTGGTCATAAATCAAGGACTACCTGTATTATTATTACTATTGTACTATTACTATTATAAACTGAAGGCATGACCAATCTGCAAACTGAGATAAAACCTGTTTAAAGGGCAATGGCAACCATCTAAAAGCTAATCTAAACAGGATTTAAAATTAAAGTTAAAAATCCGAATCTAAAAATTAAGGCTCAATCTAAAATCCAAGATGTTGAAATCCATGCATTCTGGCTGAGGAATTCTGGGTGTTGAAGTGCATGCATGGTGGCTGGGGGATTCTGGGAGTTGAAGTCCACCCATCTTAAAGTAGCCAAGGTTGAGAAACGTTTCTAAATTTGACAACCCGGATTACATTTTGGAAATGCAATTGCTAAAGAGCTGTGACCGACTCTTAATGTGCATGTCCATTGGACAAAAGCCCCCTCTTCCTAATTTTATTTCTCACGCATTCATGGATCACAGAGGCCCTGACAGAGACACGGCAGGATTTGAATCCATGCCCGGCTCGAAGCCTCTTGTAGAAAGGTAGAGAGAGAGAGAGAGGGAGGGAGAGAGAGACTCATATCTACAATGATGATATAATGACCAGTAATCGGTCAGAGTGGCTTTTGAGCCAGAGAACCAAGATCTGGCCACCCAGGTGTGGCTGAAGGAGACCTCCCACAAAATCTGTCAACGCTCCGGTCTGTTTCAAGTGGTTTCAGCCAGAGGCAGATCGGTTGCCTTCCCTCTGTCTGAGCCGCTCCTCTGATGGATGGTATTGACCTCTCTTCAAAAGAGTTGCTTGCTATATATGTCTCACCTCTTGGAAGGCTCCTTGCACCTAGGTGAACTCCAGCGTGGTCAATCCCCCTAGGGGGTCAAAGACCAGCCCGGCCTGGAACACACACCTTGCCGTCCCTCTAGCTGTGATCCTCAAATCTGTTTGGCAACCCCTGTCCAAAAATTAGGCCAGGCTCAGCTCCGGGGTTCCTTTTTCTAGCTAGGTGTCTTTCAACAGACAGGTAAAGGTAGACAGATCAGAGCAGGAACAGGTGAGCTCCCCAGGTATCCGTATCATGCACTCATCCGGTCTCTCTTTGTATAGGTAGTCTTTGACTTACGACTGCAATTGAGCCAAAATTGCTGTCCTTAATGTGTGACATTCGTTAGGCGAGTTTTACGACTCTTATTGCCACCGTTGCTAAGTGAATCGCTGCAATTGTTCAGTGAGTCACACGGTGCTTAAGTGAATCTGGCTTCCCCGTTGACTTTGCTCGTCAGAAGGTTGCAAAAGATAGTCATGTGACCCCAGGACACTGCAACAGTCGTAAGTACATGCCAGTTGCCAAGCGTTTGCATTTTGATCATGTGACGTGGGCATGCAACATAGGGCGTAACTGTGAAAAACACCCACAAGTCACTTTTTTCAGTGCTGTTGTAATTTTGTAACGGTCTTAACAGTTGTAACAGTTGTAATTGTAACAGTCACTAAACGAACTATTGTAAATCAAGGACTACCTGTATTTATTTTTTCCCCATGTTTAAGATCCAAAGCAGAAGGTAAGCATCAATCAATCAATCGCCGCTAATTTCTTGCATGCAAGAAATGTCATTTGCTACCCATCCTTATATATGGAGCGATGGTATACAGGTAGTCCTCAACTTACGACCGCGATGAAGTCCAATATTTATGACGCTAAGTGAGACATTTGCTCAGTGAGTTTTGCCCCATTTGACGAACTTTTTTGCCACTGTTGTTAAGCGAATCCCTGAGGTTGTTAAGTTAGTCGCCCAGTTGTTAAGTGGCTTTCCCGCTGGTTTTGTTTACTGGAAGGTCACCAAAGGGGATCACGTCACCCACCCACCCCGGGGCAGTGCGACCGTCATAAATAGGAGTCGGTTGGCAAACATCTGAATTTTGATCAAGTGATCACACAAAGATGCCACGACAGTCGTAAGTGTGAAAAATGTTCATAAGTCACCTTTTGCAGGATTTGGGTTTGGCTAGTCTAGAGAAAAGAAGGACCAGGGGTGGTGACATGATAGCCATACTCCAATATTTGAGGGGCTGCCACAAAGAAGAGGGGGTCAAATTATTCTCCAGAATACCAGAGGGCAGGGTAAGAAACAATGGTTGGAAATTAATTAAAGAGAGTAGCAGCCTGGAATTAAGGAGAAACTTCTTAACGGTGAGGACAATTAACCAATGGAACAACTTGCCACCAGAAGTCGTGGGTGCTCCATCACTGGATGTTTTTAACAAGAAATTGGACAGCCACTTATCTGGAATAGTATAAGATACCCTGCTTGAGTAGGGGGCTGGACTAGAAGACATCCAGAACATCCTTCTGTTCTGTTCTACTCTACTCTACTCTACTCTACTCTACTCTACTCTACTCTACTCTACTCTACTCTAATGAGTCATCCTCAATTTATAACCATTCATTTAGTGACTGTTCAAAGTTACAACGGAACTGACTTAAAATAGAATAGACTAACAAAGTTGGAAGGGACCTCGAAGGTCTTCTAGTCCAATTTCCTGCTCAGCCAGGAAACCTTATACCATTTCAGACTTAGGACTGGTCCTTCCGTTTACCACCATTCTTCGCACTTACAACTGTTGCAGCATTCCCAAGGTCAGGTGATCCTCAACTTACCACCAGTCTTTTAGCACACATTTGAAGTTACAGCAGAACTGGAAAAGGGGCTTAGAGCCTGTCCTTGCATTTACGATGGTTGCAGCGTCCCCATGGTCACGTGATGAAAATTTGGACACTTGGCCGCTGGCATGTACTTATGACAGTTGCAGCGCCCCAGGGAATACCATTTGTGAGCTCCCAAGCCAGCTTCCAACAAGCAAAGCCAAGAGGGGGCAGGAAGCTGGATTCGCTTAATGGCACGATTCACTTAACCAATCATTGATTCACTGAACCACCAGGGCAAAAAGAAATCGAACCCAAGGTTCAATTAAGTTACGTATCTAGTCAAAATTACATGCAATGTAATGTAGTGGATTATTTGGACATGGTTGGTGGCTGCCTTGCAGGCCTGGCTCTGATACAGGCAGTCCTTGACTTACAACAATCGGTTTAGTGACCATTTAAAGTTACAGTCGCAATGAAATAAGCGACATGACAATTTTTCACACTAACAACCATTGTAGCAGCCCTACTCCCTTCTACCACTGAAGATGTTCCCATGTTGGGTCATGAAATGTCTGCGAGAAAGCCTCCAAGCTTCAGAGAGCACCAAGGAAGCAATACTCCTTCTCCTCTTCCTCCTCCTCCTCCTCCTCTTTCCTACTAGCACTGAAGATGTTCTCTACTTCAGTCATGAAATGCCTGCGAGCAAACTCCCAAGCTCAGAGAGCACCAAGGACCCAACACTCCTCCCCCTCCCCCTCTTCTTCTTCTTCTTCTTCCTCTTCTTCTTCTTCCTTCTTCTCCTTCTCCTCCTCCTCCTACTTGCAACTTCCTCTTCTCTTTTAGCACTGATGATGTTCCCTAGTTGGGTCATGAAATCTCTGCGAGAAAACCTCCAAGCTCAGAGAGCATCAAGGATCCCACAGTCCTCCTCCTCCTCCTCCTCCTCCTCCTCCTCCTCCTCCTCCTCCTCTTCCCCCCTCCACCTCTTCCAAGCTGAGATAGCATTAAGGACCCCCTAGTTCTGTGATGGCGAACCTATGGCACGCGTGCCACGTGTGGCACGCAGAGCCATATTAGTGGGTACGCGAGCGTTGCCCTTGGCTCAGCTCCAGCACTCATGTTCAAGCTGGCCAGCTGATTTTCGGGCCTTTTGGACCCACCGGAAGTCGGCAAATGGGCTGTTTCCGGCCTCTGGAGGGCCTGCGGGGGAATGGGGAAGGCTGTTTTTGACCTCCCCAGGCTCCTAGAAAGCCTCTGGAGCCTGGGGAGGGTGAAAAACGGGCCTACCAGGCCCACCATGCCATCACATGCCAAAAGCGGTGAGAGCACGGGGAGGGTCACACGCGCATGCGTGGGGGGGCAGGGCGCATAGAATTATGGGTGTGGGCACACACATGCACGACCACCCGCACTCCCCCCGCTTTTGGCACGTGATGGCAAAAAGGTTAGCTGTCACTGCCCTAGTTCAATCCTGAACAACTAATATTTTCTCATATCAATGTTCAGTCACCTGGTCTCTGGGATTCAATTTATGCTACAAATTTGGCAGTTGACCACTGCATGGAGATGGTGGAGTTTAACCAGGCAGGAGATGGTGGGTTTAACCAGACAGGTATTCCCTGGAACTCTACTACTTCTAAGGTTTGGTGGACCTTCAAACGAGTGTTCTATCACAGCAACACCAGCTCCTTCCTTTCATTGGTATTGTGACACCAAGAGCACAGACACAAAGGGGCAGAACAGGCACAATGAACGTGCAACTCTGCATTGTGTTACTTTTTTCTCAAAAGTGTGGGATCCCATAGATGCAGAAATGCTACCTAGGCATACTCTATAGGCTTCTCTGGACTCCATAGCTGGTCTAGGCTACATTAATCACTGACCCCCACAGAGGGGGCTCGCAACTTGGGCGTCCTCCTGGACACCCGGCTGTCTTTAGAAGAGCATATGACGGCCGTGGCCAGGGGGGCTTTTTATCAGGTTCGCCTGATACGCCAGTTGCACCCCTTTCTGGATCGGGACTCCTTGTGCACAGTCACTCATGCCTTGGTCACGTCACGCCTGGACTACTGCAACGCTCTCTACATGGGGCTCCCCTTGAGGAGCACCCGGAGGCTCCAACTGGTCCAGAATGCAGCCGCGCGGGTGATTATGGGAGCGACGTGACACTCCCACGTAACACCTCTCCTGCACGAGCTGCATTGGCTCCCGGTGGTCTTCCGGGTGCGCTTTAAGGTGTTGGTTCTCATCTTTAAAGCGCTCCATGGCTTAGGGCCAGGGTATTTGCGAGACCGCCTGCTGCTACCGATAACCTCCCACCGGCCAATACGCTCTCACAGAGAGGGCCTCCTCGGGGTGCTGTCGGTCAGGCAATGTCGGCTGGCGGCCCCCAGGGGGAGGGCCTTCTCTGTGGGGGGCACCCGCCCTGTGGAATGAGCTACCTCCTGGAATACGACTGATCCCGGACCTCCAGACCTTCCGTAAGGCCCTGAAGACTTATTTATTCCACCAAGACGGCCTAGCCTAAAAGGTTCTTAATTGGGATTTTAAATTTTATGGATTTGGGGGTTTTAAATTGGGAAGCTAGTGATTTAATTCTTTTTAATTATCTTAACTTTTGTATTTGTATGTTTTTTAATTTTGGCTGTTCACCGCCCTGAGTCCCTTGTGGGAGAAGGGTAGTATACAAATTAAATTAATTAATTAAGTAATTAATAGAGGGATAGAATCAAGATCATGTGAAGTGTTCATGCCACTTTAAAATACCTCAGTAAGGCCACACTTGGCATATTGCGTCCATTTTGGTCACCACAATGTAAAAAAAGATGCTGAGATTCTAGAAAGAGTGCAGAGAAGAGCAATAAAGATGATGAGGGGACTGGAGACTAAAACATATGGAGAACGGTTGCAGGAATTGGGCATGGCTAATCTAGTGAAGAGAAGGACTAGGGGAGACATGATAGCAGTGTTCCAATATCTCAGGAGCTGCCACAAAGAAGAGGGAGTCAAGCTATTCTCCAAAGGGCAGGACAAGAAGCAACAGATGGAAACTCATCAAGGAGAGAAGCAACCTGGAACTAAGGAGAAATTTCCTGATAGTGAGAATAATTAATCAGTGGAACAACTTGCCTCCAGAAGTTCTGGGTGTCCCAATACTGGATTTTTTAAAGAATTTGTCTGGAGCAATATAGGGTGTCCTGCTTGAGCAGGGGCCTGGACTAGAAGACCTCCAAGGTCTCTTCTGTTATTCTGTAATTCTATGCCCTGAAGTCCTCTGTGTTCATCTGTTGTGTATGGTCCCAAAAATACATATTTGAGGAATTATTGGTCTTCACGAATACCTTCTTTTTTCCAATCTGGACACTCTCTGGATACAACTAGGAGTGCACTGCTTAGTTGTGATTTAATTGTGCAGCCGAAAGAGGAATTAGAGGAGGTAGCACATTCCAAGACACTGCACAGTCCTGGGAAGGGAGGAAAAGATTTAGGTAGCTCTGCTCTAGAATCTCCCAGGATATATCTACAGGTAGTCCTCGACTTACAACCATTTGTTTAGTGACTGTCCAAAATTACAATGGCACTGAAAAAAGGGACTTATGGCCTTTTTTCACACAACTGTCGCAGCATCCACTGAGTTTAGCAACTGGCTCATATTTATGATGCTTGCAGTGTCCCAGTATCACATGATCTCCGTTTGCAAACCTCTCACAAGGAAAGTCAACGGGGAGGCGACAACTGTGTTTCTAACTTAACAGCTGCGTGATTGACTTAACAACGGGGGCAAGGAAGTTCATATAAAGAGGCACAACTCACTTAAAACCATCTTACTTAGCAACTGAAATTTTGGGCTCAACTGCGGTCGTAAGTTGAGGACTAACCGTACCCCAGATGTGAACACATGGAAGAAGTATTTTGACGCGGGACAACGGGCGCGCAGCAGGCGGACATTTGACCTTGAAATCAAAACCCCATCAAATCAGTGATGTCCATGGATTCAACATTTTATTTCATGTCTTGCATGGCTCAAATAAAGATGAAGACTATTCAGAGAGAAGGATCCAGTTTCTCCTTCTCTCTATCATTGCAATACAATATTTGTTGGCTAACCATACAATAAGGCATCGATCACAAGAGAACCATTTATTGGATCCGCATTGTCCAAGCGTAGCTAACGAGCCCAGCGCGACGAGACGATTTCTCACAGCCTGAACGAGAAAAAAACAAATGTCCTCGAGACCGATTCCAGGCAGCATAAGAGAGTCCTACTTGACCCACAGCCTGTGTCTGTGTGTGTGTGTGTGTGTCTTTTGTCCAACATGCTGCACGAGCACGATTGTCTCCTCAAAGTGTGGTGGAAACATCACCTCCCGTAATGGTACAAGACACCGTTATCATCCAGTTTGGGAGACCACACACACGGCCCATCCACAGAGCAAAGGGTCTCTTCAGATCCTTTTAGTTCCCCTCAAGTAGTTACGGGAGATCTTTGATAAACCATCACCTGTGGACCGTTTTCAATCCTATACAACAGTTAAAGTCCCGGTTTACGCTTGGTGCTGTAACACGAGGATCCTCGCGTAGAATCGTCTTCCGAGTTCAGAATTCACCTACAGATCCGATGACTTGTGGTTTCAAAGAAGGAAGGGGTGACACCCCCAGAAGACAACTACAGAGCACCCCCTGACCCAATTCTATGTCTAGTTAAAGAAATCACCATCTCTTCTCTGTAGAGCGGTAGTGAGAGTGAACGACCCGTTTGTTCGTTTCTCTCGTTGACGGCATTGCAAAGTTAACTTCCAGGTGTGGCCACCCAGAAGACATTAGACCTATCCTAGTCCACCCATTTTAACTTGTTCCCTCTCTCTCTCTCCGTTTGTCTTCACTCACTCTCAAGAAGTCGTTTTTTTTCTCCCCCAACTAAAAAAAAAATGTTCCTTCTGGTTCATCTCCTATGATGGAGCAGGTTATTCCATTTTTACTTGCACGTGTGAACGTCGTAGATCCTTATACATTCCTGGCAGCTGACGTAGCAGCACCAGTGGAAGATACAGTGGCACTTCTCCTTCCTCTTCTCAGTCCTCGTGTTGTGTCCGCGGCCGCAACACAGCAGGTCGCAGCCATCGATGCCGTGGGAGGTGATGTTGCAAACTCGGTCGCGGGTCCCGAATGAGCCGGTTTCAGGGTTGGGCTCGCAAAAATTGGGGGAGTTTTCATAGTAGACCAGATCTCGCTCCGTAGGCGCTTTGAAGAAGTTATATTTGGGGCGCAGGGTTTCGACCCAGCCGCGGGATTCTCGGTGTTTCTCCACCACCATCTCAGAAGCACTGTCGTACTTATCCTTAAGGTAGTCGCCGATGACCCGGAAGTCTGGTTGAGACCACCAGCAGGTTTTGACCTCACAGCTGCCAGACAGCCCGTGGCACTTGCATTTGAGATGCATGTGGTCTATGATGGACTGAAAAAGAGAGAAGGAGAGAAAGAGAGAAAGAAAGAGAGAGGGAGAGAGAAGGAGGGAGGGAAGGAAGGAAGGTAAGAAAGAAAGAAGGAAGGAAGGAAAAAAGAAAACAAAAAAGAAAGAAGGAAGGAAGGAAAAAGGAAGGAAGGAAGGAAAAAAAGGGAAGGAAGGAAGAAACAAAAAAAGAAAAAGAAAGAAAAAGGAAAGAAGGAAAAAGAAAACAAAAGGAAGGAAGAAAGGAAAAAGAAAACAACAAAAAGGAAAGAAAGGAAAGAAGGAAAGAAATAAAAAGAGAGAAAGAGAGAAACAAAGAAAGAAAGAGGGGGACAAAGAAGCAGAAGATTAATTGACCATAATATTTGTACAGGAAGTCCTCAACTTACAAGCATTTCTTTAGTGACCGTTGGAAGTTGCCACAGCCCTGAAAAAAAAAGTTGACTTAGGACCATTGCAGTATACCTTAAAGTCACGTGATCAAAATTCAGATGCTTGGCAACTGACTCATACTTATGACGGTCGCAGTGTCCCAGGGTCATCGATTGCCTTGCTTAGCAACCGAAATTCCGGTCCCGATTGTGATCGTAAGTCGAGGACTACCTGTACTAGAAGTGGGATAGATGGCTTGTGTGTCCCTGCCACGGAGGATGGACGTGTCTGTACGTCAATCTCAAATCGGAAGGAAATGTTGTCGTTCAATGCGGACCCCGTTAAGGGAACGCGAACAAGAGGACCACAATCCTTACCGTCCGTCCTGCTTCGTTGTTGTGTCTGTTCATGGCCGAGCGAGCGTCCGGACGGTTCTCTCGTGCATCTGCAAACTCCCGTGACACCATGCTGCCGAACTCCACGTCCTCACTGCATCCACCCCACTTCCACCCTTCTCCAGGGGGACCTTTGTGACGGTTGTCGCAGCCGCAGATCGTGGAGGATCCTTCCGCACAGGATCGGGTGACGGCGAAAGCCACTCCAGCCGACGCGATGGCATGGACGAAGGCCGATTCCCGGGTGGCTGCAGAAAAAAAGAAACAACTCCAATGAGATCGGGGGAAAACATTGCAGTGGAACATCTCTTCAACCTGCTGACCGAAAGAATGCAGATAGTCCTCGACTTATGACCACAATTGACCCCAAAATTTCTGTCACTAAACGAGACATTTGTTAAGCGAGTTTTGCCCCATTTCATGAACTTTGTTGCTTTCTTGTTAAGCGAATCACTGCAACATGGTCGTTAAATGAATCTGGCTTCTCCATTGACTTTACTTTTCAGAAGGTCACAAAAGGTGACCAGGATACCGCAGCCGTCATAAATGTGAGTCAGCTGCCAAATATCTGAATTTTGATCACGTGACCATGGGGATGCTGCAATGTGTGAAAAATGGTTAGGGTTTTTTCAGTGCCATTGTAATTTGGACAGTCACTAAACAAATGGTTGTAAATCGAGGACTACCTGTAGATATATCCTGGGAGATTCTAGAATAGAGCTTCTTAAATCTTTTCCTCCCTTCCTTTTTTCAGTGGCCTTGTGACTTTAAATCATCACTAAATGAACTGTTGTAAATTGAGGACTACCTGTAATGGAATAACAAAGTTGGACGGGACCCTAGAGGTCTTCTAGTCCAACCCCCTGCTCAAGCAGGAAACCCCATACTATTTCAAACAAACAGTGGTCTAATCTCTTCTTTAAAACTGCCAGTGTTGAACTCCAGGAGCACTGAACAATTGTTACTGCCTCTTCTGGCTGGGATTATAGGTAATTCTCAATATATAACCATTCACTTAGTGACCGTTTGAAGTTACAACTGCTGTGAAAAAAGGGATTTCACATTTGCAACCGTTGCAGCATCCTTCATGGTCACATGATGAAAATCCAGACACTCGGCAACTGACTCATACTTATGACAGTTGCGGTGTCCCAGAGTCACATGATCTCCTTTTGCGACCTTCTGCAAGCAAAGTCATTGGGGAAGCCAGATTCACTTAACAACTAACTTATCAACTGCAAAAATTCACTTAACACTGTCTCGCTTAGCAACAGAAATATTGGGCACAATTGTCGTAAGTCGGGGACTGCCTGCAAAGCAAAGCAAACCAGTGCAGAGCAGAAAGGAAAACAGAGTAAAATAAAATTAAAATAAATAAATAAGATAACAAAATAAAATAAAAAATACAATGAAATAAATAAAAAATGAAATAAATAAAATAAAATACAATCTCATATAACATCATGTAATATAACATCATATAATATCATATAAGGTACTATAATATAGCAGAATATATCATATTATATAATATATAAAATGAAATAGGAGTTGTGCACTGATCCAAACAGGTAGCAAATGGAAATTTCCTTGTTGACCTGGAAGGGTTATCAGCCACACTATAAATGCGATTTTATGATATCTTTAAATTTACACCTGCCTTCAGGGTTGTACAAAGATAAACCACAATTCCAATATGCTACCTTAACAGGCCGTTCTAAAAGTTTACATTAAAGATCGCACGTCCGCAGCTTCTTCAAAATCCTGACGCTTCCAGAAATTAGGGATTTTCGTTTTAATCGTACCATCTCAGTTGTTGTTAGTTGCAAAGTCGTGTCCGATCCATCTACCATCCTCTGGAGTCCATTTAATCATCTCGGACACGTGTCCAAAGAGAAAATTCAGACCCATATCCTACTTGCTTAACCATAATGTGGGTAGCTACTTTTACCTTAGTGAAAACCACCATCCAGGATAGTTTATGGCTCAGCCAGACCACAACTGCTTGTTTGACCAAGTGTGCATGTTTTATTTTTTCTAAATCTGATTTTGTATTAAATAAATCAGGTCCATGGGCCCATTCATACATTGCTTTAATCTGGTATTACTTTGCAGTCTGATGATCTGTGGACCAACTCCAAGAATTTCCCAGCCAGAATGATGGATAGAAAGAGAGGAGAGGAAAGGAGAGAAAAGAACAGAATAGAATAACAGAGTTGGAAGGGTCCTTGGAGGTCTTCTAGTCCAACCCCCTTCTTAAGCAGGAAGCCCTACACCACTTCAGACAAATGGTTATCCAAAAAAGAGAAGACAAGAGAGAGAAAGGAACGGGAAGGAAGGAAGGAGAGAGAGAGAATGATAGGAGGGAGGAGGGAGGGAGGGAAAGAAGGAAGGAAAGGAGAATAAGAAAGAAGGGAAGAGGAAGGAAGGAAAAGATAAGGAAAAAGAAGGAGGGAAGGAGGAAGATGGAGAAGGAGAAAAAGGAAGGGAAAGGGAAAAGGAGAAAGGGAGGGAGGGAAGTAAGCAGGAAGAAAGGAAAGGAGGAGCGAAGGAGGGAAGGAGTGGGTAGGGGAAGGGAAGGAAAGGAAAGGAAAGAACAGATGAAAGGGGGAGGGGAGGGGAGGAGGAAAGGAAAGGAAGAGAAAAGATTACTCCTTTCTAAGATTTTCTTATAAACAATCTTATCAATCTTGGCAGGTTGAAGATGCGTAGACACTCAGGATTCCCCAGGCATCACACATGGACTTCAATTCCCAGAGTTCTTCAGCCAATATGCATGGAATTCCTCACACTGGCCGGGCAATTCTGGGAGTTGAAGTCCACCCAAAGTGCCAGGGTGAAGAAATGCTGTTCCAGCGTGCCATACCAATAGAAAATCCAATATATTCAGGGCTCTATCCCTTAGGAGGCTTCTTGGTGGCCCCGTCAAAAGATCTCTGAAAGGATCCTCCCTTTCTTGTGGCTTTGAGCAGGGACAAAGAAAGACGAGACAAATCCCCCGGGGTCTCCAAAAGACCTTCTAGCTTCTCGCCCACCCCTGCCCGGATGCTTCGGAGCAGACCTGACCCTTCTTAGCTCCAGCGAGGTGCCTCAGGCTTTGCAGAAGAGCGAAAGAGGATGAGAGGAACACAGTTGTAATGGAAGTGAAGGGTTATTAAGATGCCATATAAAAATGTAAGCCCTTTGACGGAGATAAGAGCTGAGGGGGCTGGGGGCATATTTGTCAGCCGGCCTGGGTGGTTCGCCAGAGGTGTAGCCGTGACAAGCAGCAGGTCATGACTTGAGATGTTCGTGGTAGGCCTTCTGGAAGGGCTGGGGGTGGGCCAGGAGAGGGCAGAAGGGGGTGGAAGGCAAAGCTTTTGAAACAAGGGTATGCATAGCCTCCACAATTTGTAAAGCCTTGTAGAGCAGTTGGACATTTCTTACAAAGGTGGGGGAAAAGAGAAGAAGTGGAGGACCAACAGAAGATGGATGGACTCTGTTATAGTGACAATGGAGGCATCGTTAGAAGAGTTGAATGACTAGGTTGGAGGCAGATCCTTATCAAGAAGTTCTATCTAGATGGTTGCTCAGAGTCAACACTCTTGAAGGGACATAATCTATCCAACATTCAGTTGGTGCAAAGAGCCAGTTTTCTGGAGAAGACCTTAATGAAGTTGGTAAGGATAGAAGGAAAGAAGAAGAGGACAATGATGAGAAGGCAGATAGACTCAGTTTACCCTGATGAAAGGGGTGCCTTTGGAAGACTTGAAGGATGAGGGCAGATCTTCTGGAGAAGATAGATCTGTGTGGTCACCTAAAAGTGAATAGTGACTTCATAGTGCACCACCCTTTGAGAAGTCCATCGTGCAAACGAAGATGGAAGAGAAGCGTAGAAGAGGACAACCAGGAGTAAATGGGATGGACTGAGTTACAGTCAGGATGGAAGTACTGTTGGGAGACTTGAAGGACAGGTTAAGGAAAGATCTTCCTGGAGAAGATCTACCTATCTGGACACTGAAACTTGACACCAAGTTGATGGCAGATAATCCATCAGTCAATCAATGCAAAGACTCAGCTTTCTTGAGAAGTCAACAGTGTTGGGGAAGATGGAAGGAAAGAGAAGAAGCGGGTGACCAGGAGAAAGTGAATCAACACAATTATGCTGGCAATGGGTGGATCGATGGAAGACCTGCAGGACCAGTTTAGGGACAAATCTCCTGGATAAATTACATCTATGTGATCACTAGGGTTGAAAATGACTTGATGGCACCATCCATCCATCCATCCATCCATCCATCTGTCTGTCCACCCATCCATCCATCATCCCATCCATCCATCTATCCATCCATCATCCCATGATCCATTGTCCCATCTGTCATCTCATCCACCCATACTTCCCTCCCTCCATTTATCCATCATCCCATCCATCATCCATCCATCCATCCATCCATCCATCCATCATCCATCCATCCATCCATCCATCCCATCCACATCCTATCCTCATCCCATCCATCCATCATCCCATCTGTCATCTCATCCAGCTATCTTCCTCCATTTATCCATCATCCCATCCTCATCTCATCCATCCATCCTCCTGGCTCTATGATCCATCCATCCATCTATCCAAGGGGGCTGGTGAAAATCTTCTTCTTTGAAGGATGACCTTGGAGATGGAAGCCCTTAAGAAAAGAATGCCAGCAGTTCTCCTTGGAAGAGAAAGACCTGTAGAATTCAATTTGCGCTGGCTGAAGAGTATCTACAACACAGAATGAAATCTTCTTGACCAACGTCCATATCTGACCTCTTTGGGCAATTGCTAGGCTGCCAAAGCTGTAGCCTCGTGTCCTTCAAAGCTGGCAACCATCAGATGGATGGATTTTAACTTCATGATGGCTGGGGAATTCTGGGAGTTGAAGTTCATCTATTTTGAAGAGGGCAGTTGAAACAATGACTTAGTCTTAGGCTCTCATCCACCTGCTTAAGGGCACCAAAAACTGTTTGATTACTATCCTAGACCATTTGAAAATTGCCTACAGGAGTATCTTTTAACTTGTAAATTTTAACCTTGTTTTAAATTTGTTTTAACTGTGCTTCTAATCACTCTTCTATGTGGTTTTAATATATTGTGGGTAACCAGAGTCACTGAGATAAGATGGACGATGCAGAAATTTGATCAATAAATAAAATAAATAAAACAGATCTTTTAAGATTAATAATAATAATAATAATAATAATAATAATAATGATGATGATGATGATATTCCTCATCGCTTCTACAGCTAGTCCTCAACTTACAACAGTCCATTTAGTGACAGTTCAAAGTTACAATGGCACTGAAAAAATGGACTTATGACCATTTTCCCCACTTACGACCATTGCAGCATCCCTAGAATCACCTGATCAAAATTCAGACGCTTGGCTACTGATTCATATTTATGACGTTTCAGTGTCCCTTAGTAGCCTGTGATCCCCTTTTGAGACCTTCTGACCAGCAAAGTCAATTGGGAAATCCATATTCACTTAACAAATGTTTTATTACAGTAACAACTGCACGGATTCACTTAACAACTACGGCAAGAAAAGTCATAAAATGGGGCAAACACACTTAACAAATGTTTCACCTAACAACATAAATTTTGGGGTCCATTGTGGTCATAACTTGAGAACTACCCTGTATCATGTGTAAAGTGCCAAGACTCACTTAAGATAAGGTGGGCGATGTAGAAATTCGTTGAATAAGTAAAGTAAATAAAACATACCTTTTAAGATTGATAACAATAATAAGGGCGCTTCCCTTCCCTTCTACAGATAGTCCTTGACTTACAACAGTTCCATTTAGTGACCATTTGAAGTTACCATGGCACTGAAAAAAGTGGCTTAAGAACATTGTTCTGTTTATTTTATTACTGTATTTTATTGTATTGATTCACAGGAAGTCCTTGACTTACAACACTTCGCTTAGGGACCGTTCAAAGTTACAACAGCAATATTATGATTGTTTTTCAAATTTACGACCGTCGCAGCATCTCCATGGTCATGTGATCAAAATTCAGACGCTTGGCAACTGACTCGTATTTATGACAGTCGCAGTGTCCTGGGGTCATGTGGTCCCCTTTTGCGACTTTCTGACAAGCCAAGCCAATGGGAAAGGAGATTCATTTAACAACTGTGTGATTAACTTAACCACTGGGGCAAAAAAGGTCGTAAAATGGGGCAACGCTCACTCAACAACTGTCTTGCTTAGCAACAGAAATTTTGGGCTGAATTATGGTCGTATGCCGAGGACTGTCTCTCCTGAGTTACAGTCATTTTCTAAAAAAAGACACTTTTCAAAAAGACACTTCCATTTATATTTATTTTGCTTTATGGTACCGGGGCTTCCCTACAAAACAGGAGTTAAAATGCAAAATAAGTTTGCGTATTATACTAAAATTATTTGTTGTCTAAGTTGACATCACCTTAGAAACATCTTGGTTAATCTTCTAGCGGTTGTCTTGCGTACCTGCAAAGCTTGCTTAGTGCTCAGTCTAGTCTACTTGGTTAACAGAGGGCTCCCTGGATTATATGAACCCCCAAACAGATTAATTCAGGAAGCAGGCAATTAAGGAGAAACAGCAAATGCTTGCTTAATCCTAGCCAACTCCGGAAGGAGGTTAGACAGGTTTTGGTGGAGCACCAAAGCAATCTTCCTAACCTCAGGCCCTGAGTAAGGTGAGGCTTCAACTCTCATAATCCCCAGCCAGTACAGTAGGGCTAATATTCACACAATAGTCACCAATATCCAATACGGATGGTCCTCGACTTACGACCAACATTTCTGTTGCTTAGCAAGACAGCTGTTAAGTGAGTTTTGCTGCATTTTACGATGTTTCTTGTCACAGTTGTTTAGTGAATCCCTGCGGTTGTTAAGTGAGTTATACGGTTGTTAAATGAATCTGGCTTCCCCATTGACTTTGCTTGTCAGAAATTCACAAAAGGGGATCACATGACCCCAGGACACTGCAACTGTCGTAAATACGAGTCAGTTGCTAATTATCTGAATTTTGCTCACATGACTATGGGGATGCTGCAATGGTCGTAAGTGTGAAAAACGGTCATATGTCACTTCCAACACTGAGATCAGACAAACATTTGTCTGAAATGGTATAAGGTTTCCTACTTGAGCAGGGGGTTGGACTAGAAGACCTCCAAGGTCCATTCCAACTCTGTTATTCTGTTACAGGTAGTCCTCAACTTATAACAGTTCATTTAATGACCATTTGAAGTTACAACAGCACTGAAAAAAGTGACTTAGTACCATTTTTCACACTTACGACCGTTGCAGCATTCCCATGGTCACGTGAGCAAAATACAGATGCTTGGCAACTGATTCATATTTATGCCAGTCGCAGTGTCCCAGGGTCACATGATTCCCATTTGTGACCTTCTGACAAGTAAGGTCAATGGGGAAGCCCAGATTCACTTAACAACCACGTTACTAACAACCGCAACGATCCACATAACAACTGTGGCGAGAAAAGTCGTAAAATGGGGCAAAACCCACTTAACAAATGTTTTATTTAGCAACATAAATTCTGGGCTCAACTGTGGTCCAGAATTGAGAACTACCTGTATTCTGTTTTTTCAATGCTGTTGTAACATCGAACGTCATTAAATGAATGATTGTAAGTCGAGGACCACCTCTGTTGACCCAGTAGTTCAAGAAGAAGAAAAAAAAACAGAAGCCATCCACAACATACAGTATAACGTCTGTAAAGGTCCCTATGTAAGACAGAGAGGCAGAAGACTAGCAGAGGGCATGTGGGAACACCAAAACTGCTTAATCTCACAACACATGGACACTGTCAACCAGCGTTTCTACTGGGTGTATCTGTGAGTATCCTACACCAAGTTAACTCCTAAAAAGCTAGGGAATTCCTGAAAGTTTGGCATTCAGACACCTGGGACATTCATGGACACATTGAGATAAGCCACCTTTACACACCATTCAAAAAGAGACAAAAATGATGAAGGAAAGGAGAAAGATCCAAATACATCCTCTCTGGATAGGCAGGAATTAAGACCAGACAAACAATTCATCAGAAAACAATATCCTCAAGGTACCACCAAAGAGAAAAACACATCCCGGCCACAGGGTAAGTTACTGACTATAAACAGGGAGCAAACCCCATTTACTTCTAGCGCTGATGATGTTCCCTAGTTGGGTCATGAAAGGTCTACAAGGAAATCCCCAAACTCAGAGAGCACCAAGGACCCCACAGTCTTCCTCCTCCTCCTCCTCTTTGCTAACCCCCACTATCCTAGCACTGATGACGTTCCCTAGTTGGGTCACGAAACGTCTGCATGAAGACCACCAAACTCAGAGTGCACCTCCAACCCTAACCCTAAATATACTACCGTAAAAATTGCCAAAAAAACCCCCAACAACAGGTATCATGCAGAACCACAAGTCAGATCCATCTCAGCCTGCATAAACTAAGAGACGGTTTCCTCTGTCAATACATTTTGACAGAACGCTATCTAGGCAGACATTTGCTCTTGGCATACAAAAAAGAAAAAGCGAAAAGCAATTACGAATCAATATTTGGTTTCCAACGTGCCCAATATTTTCGCCGAAAGCAAGGATCCAAAAATTGCGGTTTCATCCCTCCCATCTTGTTTAATTCCCTTCCAGCCTTCGGGTTCAGCTTCCCACGCATCTGTGGTCTTCTCCATAAATTACAGGCAGGTTAAAAAAAACCTCCAAGTCTCTCTCTCTCTCTCTCTCTCTTTTTTTTTTTGCTATATTTTTTTCTTCTGGGATAATCTCTACCTCAACCTGGTGCCTTGCCAAAGTTTAATAGTTTTGATTGCTGCATTATATGTTCTTGGGGAATCATAAGAGATTATTATTTTATTTTTTTTATTTTTTTATTTTTAAAATAATCTCTCCCTTTGCCCCGGGAAACCTAGGTGTCTAGGGAAGGAAATTTTTCCATGTATCTTCATGATTTCATCGCGATGGG
The DNA here is from genome assembly GCF_029531705.1 of Pantherophis guttatus. The sequence goes on from NW_026844112.1 coordinate 1,001,196, forward strand.
ATCTGTAGAAACAGATTGTTCGCTTCAAGCATTAGTATAATTAAAATAAAATAAAAAAATCCTTAGCAATAAAGGGAAGCAGGACAAAAAATTCAAAATGGTGGTGGCATATCTATCTATATCTATCCATCTATTTATCTCTACCTTTATTAAAATTCAGAACCAAACATTAAGATATAAACTGAAATAAAAAGGAAAGGGCAAAGGAAAGAATAGAAGGGCCCCAAAATGCATTCAACAAATAACAAAGATGCAAAGATTATTCTTTTAATTTTAATGTTATACCTAAGACATTCTCCAAAGTAAATAAGGTCAGTGATGGGATTCAGCCAGTTCACACCACTTCGGGAGAACCGGTTGTTAACTTTCTGAGCAATTTGGCAAACTGATTGTTGGAAAAAATCATTAGGGCAGAGAACCGATTGTTAAATTACCTGAATCCCACCACTGAATAAGGTCATATTGAAAAAGCTGCAATATAGGCTGACCACAGTTGAGCCCCAAATTTCCGTTGCTAAGCGAGACAGTTGTTGAGTGAATTGTGCCCCGTTTAACGACCTTTCTTGCCGCAATTGTTAAGTGAACCTTTGCAATTGTTAAGTCGGTAATACAGTTGTTAAGTGAATCCGGCCTCCCCATTAACTTTGCTCTTCAGAAGGTCACAAAAGGGGGATCACATGACCCTGGGACATTGTGACCGTCATAACTATGAACGCGTTGTCAAGCATCATAATTTTGATCACGTGATCATGGGGATGTCACAGTGGTTGTAAGTATGAAAAGTGGTCATAAGTCACTTTTTCAGGACTCCCTGCCCTCTGCAATTTAGCTTGTATCAACTTACAATCACAATTGAGCTGAAAATTTTGTTGCTAAGCGAGACAGTTGAGTTTTGCCCCATTTTGCAACCTCGACTTATGATTGCAATTGGGACCAGAATATCTGTTGCTAACCAAGGCGGCCTGCTTTTATGACCCTTATTGCCACAATTCTCACACAAATCTCTGCAGTTGTTAAGCGAATCACATGGTCATTAGGCGAATCCAGCTTCCTCTATTGACGTTACTCGCCAGAAGCCGGCTGGGAAGGTCGCAAAAGAGGATCACGTGACCCCGGGACGCTGCAACAGTCATAAATACGAGCCAGTTGCCAAGGGCCTGAATTCTGATCACGTGACTACGGGGATGCTGCAATGGTCGTAAGTGCGATGAGTGGCCGTAAATCCCCTTTTTTCAAGGGCTGCTATAACTTCAAACGGTTGTGGTTGCAAGTCAACAGTGACTGTAGCTTCTGACAGGCATCCAAAAATTCAATTTTGGGTTTGTGCTTTGTTCAAACTGTTTGATAAGACCTTGTCGTGTTTGAATGGGTGCATGAAATTATCCCCAGGGCGCCTGATGCTCGTTTCAGATAAATAACCCATTTAATAATTTCAGGAAAGTTATTAAAGCCGAGATCCCTGCCAAGAAACGGTGTATATGCTTCACGGTAGGTGGAACATATGTTTGGGTTACTTAGGCAACGCGTCAAGTTTGTAAGAACAAGGCGAATCGCGCACCTTCAGATCAAAACTTGATTTTCCAAAGATCAAAATTTGGGAAACTTCCAGAATCAACTCCAGAAACAATTCGCCTTATATTCCCGTTGTTTTGACATGGACGTGCAAATAGGCTCTGATCCTGGAGCAGGCGTCATTTCACAGCAGGCTTCTGCTTCACCGATCAATTAATTTGATTTTTATTTTCTCAAGACCAGGATTAGCGACTGAGGGCAATTTATAGGAACAAAAGACCCCCGGAGAAAAGTTAAGATACAGCCACCCCCAGTGACAGCAATCAAACCAGTCATTTGTGGGGGGTCTTTGGTAGTCCCTGAGCTGAGTGGTTTTCTTGAAGACGTTTCATGACCCAACTAGGTAACATGATCAGTGCTAGAAGGGAGTGGGGTTAGAGGAGGAGAAGGATTGTGGGGTCCTTGGTTCTCTCTGAACTTGGTGGTTTTCCTGCAGACATTTCATGACTCAACTAGGGAACATCATCAGTGCTAGGAGGGAGTGGAGTTTGTGGGGAGGAGGAGGAGGAAGAAGGAGGAAGAAAGAAAAAGAAGAAAAAAGAAGGAAAGAAGGAAGGGAAAAAAAGAGGAAGAAAGGAAAGAAAGGAAGGAAGGAATTGTGTGATCCTCGGTGCTCTCTGAGCTTGGTGATTTTCTTGCAGAGAAAGAAGGAAAGAAAGAGAGAAGGAAAGAGAGAAGGAAAGAAAGAAGAAAAGAAAGAGGAAGAAAGGAAAGAAAGGAAGGAAGGAATTGTGGGGTCCTCGGTGCTCTCTGAGCTTGGTGTTTTTCCTGCAGACATTTCATGACCCAACTAGGTAATCTCATCAGTGCTAGAAGAATTTATATACGAGGACAGAGTTCCCCAATCTTTCTGGCTTTGTGGACCGGGAATGGGAGTGGGTGGGTGGGAGGAGATGGTTTCCGTGTGAGCAGCAGGCAACCTCACGTATTTGCGCAGCTCCATTTGCCCGAGCAGCAGGCATGGCCACCCATCGCTCGCTCAAATGGGGATGCATACGTGCACGCCCGCTGCTTCTGCAGCCTGGTTCCGAATGGCTCAGGGACCGATAATGGGCTGCAGCCTGAAGGTTAGGGACCCCTTTACTAGTGGCTTGCCTTGTCAGTGGACTTGGTGGTCTCTTGATTAGGCTGTGCTTTACAGTCCCACCAAAACTGATAGGATAAAGTCACATATACCGGTATATAAAGTGGGCAAACCCCCCTCCCCTCTAGCAATGATAGAGTTACCCAGTTGGGTCACGAAACATCTGCAAGAAAACCACCAAGCTCAGAGACCACCAAGAACCCCACAGTCGTCATCCTCCTCCTCCTCCTCTCTACAAACATCCCTTCAAGCACTGATGATATTACCTAGTTAGGTCACAAAATGTCTGTAAGGAAATAACCAAACTCGGAGAGCCCCAAGGTCTCCACAGTTGTTGTCCTCCTCCTCCCCCCTCTCCTCCTCCTTCTCTCCTCCTTTTCCTCCTCCTCCTCCTCTTCTCTACAAACCTCCCTCCAAGCACTGATGATGTTACCTAGTTGGGTCACATAACGTCTGTAAGGAAATAATCAAATTCATAGAGCCCCAAGGATCCCACAAACCTTCAACTAATATCCTCTTCTACGGAAACCGCTTTATGGGCTCCATATCACCCTGGGCTCCACCTGCCCAGTGGTCACACCTTGTCTTCAAGGCCTTTTGAAAATGATGTCCAAGTGTGCGGGACCAACCTTATCTCTGCAGGGATGATGTTCCACAGGGAGGGAGCCACTGCAGAGAAGACCCTTCTTCTGGGTTCACACTAGATGGACCTCCTTAAATGAGATTCGTAACATACCTCCCTCCCCTCTCTGATGCGTCAAGTTAAAACAAAAGTGACTTATGACCAGTTTTCACACTTAACGACTATTGCAGCGCCCCCATTCTCACGTGATCAAAATTCCGGTGCTCGGCAACGGATTCATATTTAGGACGGTCACAGTATCCCCGAGTCATGTCACCTTCTGAGAAAAAAAGCCAATGGGATTCACTTAACAACAGTGTTACTAATATCCACCATGATCCACTTAACAACTGAGGAAAGAAAGATGGAGCAAAAACAACAATTTCGCTTAGCAATCGAAAGTTTGGTCTCAATTGGTGTCGTAAGCCGAGGACTCCCTATATTTCAGTATATTGAAGTCCAGCCTTGTGGCCAAGTGGAGCATCGGGCATGTTTTGCAAGGGGTCGCCTCCCTGCCCCACTATAAGTGACCTGCAACCCCTCCGTCAAAAATGTTCAGCCTTTTAGGATGTGTTCGCAAGACCCCGCTTTTCATCCACGTCTTGTATCGTCCTGCTGGGGGAGGCTACAACATCAGTATATCATTAACTCGGGCCAAGAAAAAGGGGCCGTCGAGGGGGACCTTCACCCCACACCCCGCTGGGGTCTGCTCGGAGCACAATATCCCAGCGACGAGCAGATTAAGGCCCCGGGTATCAAGCAAAATGTGTTTTTCTCCCAACAATTCACACGCCCTCACAATTGTTCGATGCCACCGTTTGAATGGAGAATTTCCCATTTGCCGGGCGAGCGACGCATAGTTTTACGTTGCTATGACTTAGTTCGGGGTCTTGCTAATCAGGGACCAAAGCAAACTTCATATAAAATATCTCCGGGCCATTGTGAGCTTAATGCACCGTGACGTTCTCGTCACAAAATAGGGATAAAGTCACCCCAGCAGGTATCAGGGGCAGACTTTGCAAGCCCTCCCGGCTCCATCGTCCGACGGAGTCAAGCCGAGATGGATGAAATCTTGAATTTTAGGCGCAGGTAAGCTGAGCCGAGATGCTTTTCTTAGCTAGATTTAAGACAAGGATGTTTTGCAGGGAAAGAGAGGAGGCGAAAACATTTGAAGCTGGGGTTTTGTTGTTTGCTTTTTTAGTTCAAGAAAAGACACCCGATTTCCTATTTTCTAGAATAATTGGATCAGACTAGGCCACGATTTCCCACATTTAACAACTTTAAGATGCAGCGACTTCAATTCCCAGAATTCCCCATGCTTTAAGAGGGGTGGACTTCCACTCCCAGAATCCCCCAGCCATGCTGTAAAATGCATGTTTGATTCATGCTGTTAGATACATGTTTTCAACTTATGACCATCATGGAGACCCAAATTTCCATTGCTAAGCTGTTAAATGAGTTTTGCTCCATTTTACCACCATCCTCGCCACGGTTGTTAATTGAATCCCTGTTAAGGTAACAACACAGTCATTAAGTGAATCTGACTTCCCCATCGATTTTGCTTGTCAGAAGGTTGCAAAAGGGAAACACATGACCCCTGGACACTATGACCGTCATAAATATGAGTCATTTGCCAAGAGTTCGAATTTTGATCACATGACTCCGGAGATGCTACAACCGTCCTAGGTGTGAAAAACAGTTATAAGTCACTTTTTTTCAGTGCCACTGTAACTTTGACCAGTCACTAAACGAATGGTTGTAACTTTGAAGACTACCTTGAGCCCTTTTTCATTGCTCTCATCAAATTCTGGACCTCAATTAAACAAAACTCCACATTATATGCCATCATCACCTAAGTGACCTTGCTATAAATTGATACACAGGTACTCCTCAATTTATGATCATAATTGAGCCTGGAATTACAAAAGTCAGTTGTGCCAGTCGTTAAGTGGATCATTGGGACCGCTGTCTTTTACAATTTTTTATTTTTATTTACAGCAGTGTTAAGCAAATAGGATAGTCGTAAACCACTCAATTTGTTGGGCCCTTGGTGCTCTCTGAGCTGGATGGTTTTCTTTCAGACGTTTCAGGACCCACATAGGGAACATCATCAGGGCTAGAAGTGGGGGGTGGGCTGCATTCTAGCTTCTGGCACTGATGATGTTATCTAGCTGGGTCATGAAACGTCTGCAAGAAAAAAGAAACCCCAAATTCAGAGAGCACCAAGGACCCCACCATTTCTAAACCTCTTAAACCTCCTAATTCCTCTCTCCAGGGCTTTCATTCTCGTTCCTTTTCTGTGTGACTTTCTCAGACTCCCAGCCTCCTAAACCTGGGAGCTTTTCACTTGCGATTTCAAGCATCCTTCGCGGTTTTGATCGATTTCCTAAGCTGATTTCCACCAGCACCACCAGCACCTCGGGATTTCTCACCATGTTTGTTCGGTGATGTTATCTCTCCTTTTAATTATCCATTTTCTTGTTCCAGCATCCTGTACCTTCTCTTTTTAAAAGGAGGGTGTTTCCTAACCAATGTTAATCGACAAATGCCTCCTTAGGTTGACTCACTGGGACATGATTAATGTCTCTCTCATTTGCCTAACTATTTCTTTGTGCACAAGAGGTAGGAATTTAATTAAAGTGGTTCTTCGTTCCATGCCATTTCTGGGCAAAATTTCAAATATCCAAAGGGTGCATTGAAATGAACAGAAAGATGCCAGCAAAATAGGTTTGGAAATAGGATGTCTCGTTCCTTCCTCTTTCTTGTTCTCTCTTGGGTTTTTCCCACAGCCAAAATCGAAGCTGACAAATGCAATACAGGCTCGTTCTCGAATTACGACCTCAATGGAACCTGCCCGTTGCAGGTCGTCCTCAACTTATGACCACATTTCTAAGTTGAGACAGCGGTTAAATAAACTGTGCCTCATTTTGCAAGCTTTCTTGCCACTGTTGTTAAGCAAACCACTTCGGTTGTTAAATTAGTTACCTAGTCGTTAAAGCGAACCGGACTTCCCTGTTGACTTTGCTTGTGGGAAGGTCTCAGAAGGGAATCACATGACTGAAAAAAGGGACTTAGGATCATCTTTCACAGTTATGACCATGGCAGCGTCCCCATGGTCACGTGATCAAAATCCAGGAACATGGCAACCGACTCATATTTATGACGGTTGACGGGGTCACACCAGTGGTGGGTTGCTCCCAGTTCACACCGGTTCTGTAGAACTGGTAGAAGAACTGGCGGGAAGCTCCACCCAACGACCCTGACATCATCAAAACGCTTCTGCGCATGCACAAAAGAGCGCACGGCCCCACTGCGAACTGGTAGTAAAGGTAAGTAGAACCCACCCCTGGGTCATGCCAGTGGTGGGTTGCTACTGGTTCAGTCTGGATCTTCTAACCAGTAGTAACAGCAGCAGGAGGCTCCGCCAACCCGCCTGGACGTCATCATGGATGCTCTGTGCATGTGCAGAAGCTTCTGCGCATGCGCGCGCTCCCGTTGCAAAGCAGTAGCGAAGGTAAGTGGAACCCACCCCTGGGTCACGTGATCCCCTTTCGCGAACTTCCGGCAAGCAAAGTCCATGGGGAAGCCAGATTCGCTTAACAACCTATGTTACTAACTTAACAACTGCACCGATTCACTTAACAACGGTGGCAAGAAAGGTCATGAAATGGGACAAAAGTGACTCTGCAATCGTCTCAATTAGCCAATTAGAAATTTCAGGCTGAATTGAAGTAGTTAAATCGAAAACTACTTGTAGTTTTAGCGCCCGTTCCTTACGTCGGAAAACCCAAGCAATGAAGATGACTGTCTCCACCCCACTTAGACTTCCGCTCCCATTATCCCCCACCAGCATGTTTGGCTCAGGATTATGGGTCCTGAAGTCCAACCTCTAGAGGAACTCATAGATGGCAATAAATTTATTTAATAAATAAATACCCCCCCCCCCCCAAATCTATTCCTCCTAGGTCTAATTTTTGCCACAATTTCCTCCGAGTAAGGCAATGATAAGACAGATCCTTAAAAAGATATTTTAGGACAGGGGTCTCCAACCTTGGCCACTTTAAGACTTGTGAACTTCAAATCCCAGAGTTCCTTTGGGATTCCCAGAGAATTCTGGGAGTTGAAGTCCACAAGTCTTAAAAGTGGCCAAGATTGGAGACCCCTGTTTGGGGAAGTTCAGCTTTGCAAATTCCCCCTATGGAAATCCAATTATTCTTTGCGTTTTGTCCATCTTTGACACATGCCCAATTTTGCAACTCAGTTTTGAACTCGGAGGGGGGAAAAGAAAAGAAGAAGAAATCCCATTGGCGTGCAATGGAAAAAAATAATAATAGCATTTTCGGAATATAGTGCACCTAAGAAAGTCTGCTTATAAATGGACATTGACGAGGAAACACAGATAATCCTTAATTTATAACCTAGGGACTGTTCAAAGTTACAACGGCACTGAAAAAAGTGACTTATGACCGTTTTTCACACGACCGTTGCAGTGTCACCATGGTCACGTGATCAAAATCTAGCCGCTTGGCAACTGGCTCGTATTTACGACAGTTGCAGAGTCCCGGAATCACGTGATCCCCTTTTGCGACCATCTGACAAGCAAAGTCCATGGGGAAGCCAGATTCACTTAACGACCTTGTTGCTAAATTAACAATTGCAGTGATTTGCTTAACAACGGTTAAGCAAAGAAAAGATGGCAAAATGGAGCAAAACACACTTAATAACTTGTCATGCCTAGCAACAGGAATGTTGGGCTCAGTTGTAGTCGTAAGTCAAGGATTACCTATAGTGCGGTGCTTAGAAAATTGGGGGATGGGCAGATCTATTTTTCCTGACATCCGCAAGTCTACTAAGTTTGTTGCAACAGACAACAGAAGCACCTTGACATCAGTGAAGTCTTGATTTATGACAAGGGAAATTCCTGAAATTTAAGGACGGCTTGGGTTAACAACCTGAGGCCATTGGCAAAGTTTTTAAGACATCTTCTTAAATTGGGAATTGCCAAGGAAGGTTCAACCCACCTCACAATACAGATGCTTTTCCGGCAATACCTGGATGAAGGATGCATGATGTAGTGCTTCACTTATGACCATTCGTTCAGCCACCGCCCGAAGTTACACTGGTATGGAAAAATGACTTAGGACCGGTTCTCACACTTACAACTATTGCAGTGTCCGCAATGCCTTGTGGCCAGAATTCAGGCCTCTATTGAATATATTGCATCTGACCAGGAGATTGGGAATTGTAGTTCCTCCTTAGGGGTAAAAGGCGGCTGGGAGTCTTTGGGCCAATTACCAGGAGACGGTGAGTTGTAGTCTCGCCTTAGGCAGGAAAGCAGGCTGGGTGACTTTGGGTCAGTCCCTCTCTCTCTCAGCACAGCCCACCTCACAGAATTGTTATTTTGGAGGAAATAGCAAGAAAGAGAATTAGGTATGTTCACTGCCTTGAGTTACTTAAAAAGTAGTAAAGGTGGGAATGAAAGTCTAAAAATGTATATAATACATCTGGTGGGATCATATAAAAGGGAATTCTCAGTGGTGGCCACTTCTCTATGGAACATGATTGCCCTGGAGGGAGGAGGGAAGGAGGAAGGAAGGAGAAAGGGAAACTGGAAGGAGGGGGAAGAAGAGGGGAAGAAAGGATGGGAGGGAGGGAGGGAGAAAGAAGGAAGGAAGGGAAGAAGAGAGAAGGGAGGGAGAAAAGGAAGGAAGGATTAAAGGAAGGAAGGGAGTGGAGGGAGAGAGAGAGAATGGAAGGGGAGGAAGAAAGATGGGAGGGAGAGAGGAAGAAAAGAAAGAAGATAGGAAAGCAGGGAGGAAGGATGGGAGGAAGGAAAGAAAGAAAGAGGAAGGAAGGAAGGAGTCTCACTTGTGGGACTCCATTCTTACGCGTGGCAGGTCCAACCTCCCCTCCTGCCTCCCTTCCTCCCTTCCTTTCCCATTGACAACCTCCTCCGGGTTCTTTTACATCTCCCCTCCGACAAAGCTCTTAATCCCCTTGGGCACGACCCTTGACCCTATTAGGGACCATGGTGACCCTAATCCAATCAGATTGATTAACTGGAACCCAGAGCCGGAATGCTGACCCTCTCTCTTTCGGGGGTCCAACAATAGCAGACGGCAGGACCCCCATTTGCACCACAATAGCCAGAGAGTCAAAATCCGACTTCTTCATTAGGTTGACTTCGGTCTTTCCCTGGTCAGCCGTCCGTGAGGTCATTAAAAGAGGCTCCAGATCATCTCTCAGGCCAACGGGGTCCGATGTTGGGGTGTCTTTGGGAGGGCAGTGAAAATTAATGGGTTTCCTTTTCTTTTCGAACTATTTAAATGAGTGGGCTGGCAAAGGCTGAACATCGGGGCGTTTTAGATACAAGGCAGGGGGTGGGTGAGTTGGTGTCATTGAAAAGGGGGAGGACTACCGGGAAGGGGATTGTTTGTTCTGGGTTAATCACCTCCGTCCCCGACTTGGCCTTTGAGGAGGGCAGGAATTTCTAATCAAAGTTAGGATGGGGGTGGCCTCAAAAGAACCCCCGAAAGAATCGGCATTTTGGAAATTGTGTTTAGCCATTCCACGAAAAAAAAATTAAGTCGAATTAAAGGGGAGCCACTTGCATGGACAACCGAGAATTCATGGAAACATCAGCAGTGCTAGAAGGGAATGGGGTCCGCAGGGAAGAGGAGGAGGAGGAAGAAGAAGAGGAGGAGGAGGAGGAGGAAGTGGTCTTTGGGGCCTTGGTGCTCTCTGAGTTTGGTTGCTTTCTTACAGACGTTTCATGACCCAGTTAGGTAACATCATCAGTGCAAGAAGGGATTGGGTTTGAAGAGAAGAGGAGGAGGAGATGGAGGAGGGAAACAACCTTGATGTTCTCTGATCTTGGGATTTTCTTTCAGACATTTCATGACCCAACTAGATAACATCATCAGGATGTCTCTCTGTTTATATATTATTTATTATATTATTGAACTGAATTCTTCCCCTCTTAGAATTAATATAATAATTAAATATAGCATAGCATTATAGTAAGTATAGTATTAGTATTGTATAGTTAGTATAGTATTAGCATTAGCATTAGCAATAGCAATAGTATAGTATGTATTAGTATTTGTATTGTATTGTATTGTATTGTATTGTAGTATTGTATTGTAATGTAATGTAATGTAATGTAATGTAATGTAATGTAATTAATGTAATGTAATGTAATGTAATAAATGTAATGTAAACAGAAAGCAAACCTCACACTCCCTTCTAGCGCTGATGATGTTACCTTGTATAGTTAGTATAGTATTAGCATTAGCAATAGCAATAGCAATAGTATAGTATGTATTAGTATTTGTATTGTATTGTATTGTATTGTATTGTATTGTATTGTATTGTATTGTATTGTATTGTAATGTAATGTAATGTAATGTAATGTAATGTAATGTAATGTAACAGAAAGCAAACCTCACACTCCCTTCTAGCGCTGATGATGTTACCTTGTATAGTTAGTATAGTATTAGCATTAGCATTAGCATTAGCAATAGCAATAGTATAGTATGTATTAGTATTTGTATTGTATTGTATTGTATTGTATTGTATTGTATTGTATTGTATTGTAATGTAATGTAATGTAATGTAATGTAATGTAATGTAATGTAATTAATGTAATGTAATGTAATGTAATGTAAACAGAAAGCAAACCTCACACTCCCTTCTAGCGCTGATGATGTTACCTTGTTGGGTCATGAAATATCTGCAAAAATACCATCAAGCTCAGAGAGCACCCAGGACTCCATAGTTCAAGCCTGAGTTACACAGGTTGGAACAGCATTGGGTCTCAGATTATGTTTATTTGATTTTTATCTGCCTTGATGACTTTATAAGTAAATCAAGGTGACAGACAGACATAATATTTCCTCCTTTTTTTTTTCTTTTGCAACTTTTTGAGGGGGGCCCAGGCTCATCCAGATGGCTTTCATGCCTAAAGTGAGACTAGAGCTAGTATCTCTTAGGGATTGGCCCAAAGTCTCACAATCTCCCTCCCTCCCTCTTGTCTGTCTGTCTGTCTGTCTATCATTTATTTATCATCTATCTAGCTATCTAACTATCTCTCTCTCTCTCTCATCTATCTATCTCTATCTATTTTATTTATTTATTTATTTATTTATTAGATTTTTATACCGCCCCCTCTCCCGAAGGACTCGGGGCGGTGAACAGCCAAAGTTAAAAACATACAATATAAACAATTAAAATACGTTTAAAACAGAATTAAATCTAAAATGGCTCCCCAATTTAAAATGCCTTACCCATACCCCTATAAAAAGACGAATTTAAAATTTTAAAATTTAAAATTTCCACATTTAAAAAGGGGGAAGATTTAGGCCAGGCCAGCTTGATAAAATAGAAAGGTCTTAAGCGCGCGGCGGAAGGTGCGCAGATCCGGGATCCTACGTATCTCCGGGGGGAGCTCGTTCCAAATCGTAGGTGCCCCCACAGAGAAGGCTCTCCCCCTAGGGGCCAACAGCCGACATTGTTTGGCCGACGGCACCCGGAGGAGCCCCTCTCTATGGGAGCGTACTGGCCGGTGGGAGGCTATATATAGATCTATGATCTATCTATCTATCTATCTATCTATCTATCTATCTATCTATCTATCTATCTATCTATCCATCTATCTTTCTCTCTCTCTTTCTCTATCCATCCATCCATCTATCTCTTATCTATCTATCTCTATCTCTCATCTATCTATCTCTATGATCTATGATCTATCTATCTATCTATCTATCTATCTATCTATCTATCTATCTATCTCTATGATCTATGATCTATCATCTATCTGTCTATCATCTGTCTGTCTGTCTGTCTGTCTATCTAGCTCTAGCTCTATCTCTATCTCTCATCTATCTATCTATGATCTATGATCTATCTATCTATCTATCTATCTATCTATCTATCTATCTATCTATCTATCTATCTCTATCATCTATGATCTATCCATCTATCTCTAGTCCAGCTTTAGGCATGTGTGTGTGTGTGTGTGTGTGTGTGTGTGTGTATAAAACATTGTGAGGAAGAGGCAATTATGTTTTTAAAAATGGAACCATAGCTATTATGTTTTTAATCTGTGCTCCTTTTCTTTCCCCCAGGTTGCTTCATTCTCTTCCTTTCAGTAAATTAAAAATCCTCCAACTTGATTAAAAGTGATTATACTTTATTTTAAAAGTTAGCCATCCGTAAGGCCTGGAAGAGCTGGCATTTCCCTCAGGCCAAAGTGTTTGTCGTTCAGGTCAAGTTCATCAGCTAGCAGCCTCAGAAACATTGTATTGTGTGTATGCGTGTAATTAAATTAGTTATTTCAATTACGAGGGCTTTTTAAAAAAAATTAAATTATCCTTTCTTGTGTTTTTAGGCATTGTCAGCCATCCAGAGTCACCAGACTGAGATTTCTTTAGAAATCACATCAAGTCCTCGATTTACAGCCCAACATTTCTATAGCTAAATCTGTTGTTAAGTAAATTTTGCTCCATTTTACGACCATTCTTGCCACAGTTGTTAAGAGAATCACTGCAGTCATTAAGTGAGTCACACAGTTGTTAAGTGAATTTGGTTTCTCCATGGACTTTGCTTGTCGGAAGGTTGCAAAAGGGGATCACATGATCCCAGGGTACTGAAACCGTCATAATATGAGCAAGTTGCCAAGGGTCTGAATTTTGATCACATAACCATGGGAATGCTGCATTGGTCATTAAGTGTGGAAAACAGTCATAAGCCACTTTTTTCATCACCATCGCTTGAATGGTCACTAAATGAATGGTTGTAAGTTAAGGACTACCTGTATAGAATCACACTTTCTATGAAGATATTTATAAGGGAGAAGTCAACCCACAAAAGTGTTTGTTTCATTCAGATCTTCCTGAGACCCACAATGAAGCATCTCCTTAACAACCAGATTCCGCAGATAATGTCCATAATGACACATGTCACGTATCACACAAAGACACAGAAGCCACAACCACACATCAAACTATACAGCAGAGTTTACAAACCACAACATTAGCATCTCTCCAACCTAAGCCAACATCAAACCACTTTATGACTAGCTTGATGCAATACCTCTAACCGGGCTTCTGGATGTACAGTGGGTCAGACTAGATGACCTCTAAGACATCTTCCAACTCTATAACGGGAATCCATCGAATCATCCGACAATCAAAGTGGCTGGGTTTGCCCAAATTGCTAAGCCACAAACATACTTTTAACCAGATTAATGCTAACCACACAGAAGTGTTGCATTTCCTGTGTCGTGTAGCCCACACTTAATTATGGTGCTCAGGATCCCAAACTTTCATTCAACAACCCAACAGGTAAGAGTACAGCTCCATTTGTGCAGTTTGGCCAGTCCTGCTTCTCACTTGATGGAACCCAAGGTTGTAAGATGAAGATCAGGACAGATTTTGGTGGCCCTGCAACCTAGTTATCTCCTCCCCCCTGCCCAAGCCATCCTGAGAGGGGAGGTTTATATGACCATGCAACTCACTCATGGGTGACTTACAGCCATAAAACACCAATTAAAAAAACCAACAACGAATCCACACACCTCCTGGTGACAACAATCAACAACCACACGATGGACTTCATATCACCCTGGAGCCCTGAGCCCTGTTGGCCAAACCTGGTCTTCATGGCCTTTAAGGCAAGGTCTCAAGCTGGAGACCAATCTTATCTCCACAGGGATGATGTTCCACAGGGAAGGAAGCCAGCATGAAGAAGGCCCTTCTTTTGGGCCCCGCCAGATAGACTGAGGTCCCATAACAGTTCCTGCCTCTCCCCTTTGGTGGGTTGGGTGGATGTAACTGGGGAAATACGGTCCTTCAAATAACAAGAGGGAGACACCATGGAGAAGGCCCTCCTTTTGGGTCCCACCAGATGGACCTCCTTAAAAGATGGGACCCATAACGTTTCCCGCTCTGGTGGGTTGAGTAGATGCAATTGGGAAAAGACAGTCCCTTCAAATAACCTTGGAAGGCCTTTGAAGGTGACCACTAGCACCTTGAATCGGACCCGGAAGCCAATCGCCAGCCAATGCCGAGAGGTGACCCGTGTGCGAATCTAGACTTGCACAAAACCACTGCATTTGGAATCAGTCGCAGGATGCTTTTCAAGGGCAGCCCCATGTAGCAGTCAAGGCTGGCAGCTCTTAAGATTCCTGGAGGACATCAACTCTCACTTGAAACCAGGGAAGAAACCGAAGGAATTTCTCTTTGGTTTGGGTTGTGTGTGTGTGGGTTGTGTGGATCTAGATGTGCGAGGATGACACCCTACTTTGCTCAGTTTTGAACGTGGCCGATAGGACACATGAGGGAGTTGGAGAAGAAGGTTGGCATTGCTAAAATCCGGCCCTTTCCTTCTGAGCAGAAATATGTTTTTCCCCCCGAGGGCACCCTAAAGAATGTGGCTGAGATGTTTAATTCTTGTTCGCCTCCCACCCCCCAACTCCAACCCAGTCAGCGGCTGCTGATGTAGGTGAGGGAGACCAACGGGGGGGGGGGGGGCTGTATTCTGCCTCCAGGGACAACATTCTTCAGTTATGAAATAGTATCATCCCCCATCCTGAGCAGGCCTCCCTTCAAGACCCAATTTGGCTGATTACTTTGGGGGGGAAGAGGAGAAGGTAAACGAGGAGGAGAAGAGAAGGGTAAACGTGGAGGAGGGAGAGGGGGAGGGAGAGGGAGAGAGAAGGAGAAGATAGACAAGAAGAAGGAGAATGGTAGATGAGGAGGAAGAGGAGGTACACGAGGAGAAAGATAGAGTAGCCATGGAGGAGGAGGAGAAGGAGATAAGGAGAAAGAGAAGGAAAGAGTAGAGGAAGAGGGGAAGGGAGGAGAGGAGGAGAAAGAAGATGGACAAAGATGAGGAGAATGGTAGGCATGGAGGAAGAGGTAGATGAGGAAGAGAAGGAAAGAGTAGAGATGGAGGAGGGGAAGGGGGAAGGAGAGGAGGAGGAGGAGGGGAAAGAAGATAGACAACAACAACAAGGAGAAGCTAGACAAGGAGCAGGAGAATGGTAGACATGGAGGAGGAGAAGGAGGAGGGTGAGGAGAAGGAGGAGGAGGGGAAGATAGACAGGAAGGAGGAGAAGGAGAAGATAGACAAGGAGGAGAAAGGAAAAGAAATGTTAGATCTGGAGGAAGAAGAGGAGGAGGAGTGGGGGAGAATATAGACAAGGAGAAGGAGGAGAAGGAAGAGGAGAAGGAGAAGCTAGACGAGACTTTGTTTGATCTCACCACACCACAGCTCTTAATTCCCTTTTCCTGAAATACCTAAGGTAGCCTCTGTTGGTTTCCCCAGACCACAGATCTTAATTCCATTTCCTTGAGATACCTAAGGTGGCTTCAGTTAATCTCACCAGACCACAGATCTTAATTCCATTTTCCTGAAGTGCCTAAGGTGACCTCTGTTGATCTCACCAGATTTATCCTTTGCTAGAAACCTCTCAAATTATACAAGAATGCTGATGAACACTCCAGAAGTTCGCACAACTTCACCCTAATCTTTTCATGAATTTGCAAGACTAGAGGAACCAAGGAAGAATCAAGATTTTTCTTACTACTACCTTCCCTGCTGATGTTCCTTCATTTCTACAAAGACCTCTTTTCCTACCCACCCTGAGATCCTCCCTCCTTCTTTCCAAAAGTTGGGTGACCTTATTCCAAAAGTGGACACTCACCTTTGTCTAACACCGGTCCAAAGATGGCCAAGCTATCATTGACGGTGGTACAGTTCCATCTCCTTCCACGAAACTGGTGCTGGCATTCCTGAATGCCAATCTTCACTCCTTCGGCCACGCTGGGCATAATCTGCACATAGTTCCTGCAGAATCGAAGCTGCTTGGGCACTAGACCAGGAATGCTCCCACAGAGAATGGGCTGGGTTCCCAACGAGGAATACTGATGACCGATAGCCAAAGACCTTCAAAAGAACAGGAAAGGGCAGAATCAGAAATCAGTTCCTCAAAAGAAATATCCATCTGCCTCATCTTGAAGCCTCCACAAAGGAGAACCAAGGTGGTTGAGAACTTACGGGAGTCTCCTGTCCCACCGTGTGGGCAAGGACTTCCTACAAAGATACGGGGGGTCCTGATCAACTAACTTTGGAGTTGACGTGGCGTCTTTTCAGGTGGACTCTGTGGACCACCAACACATTAGGCGAGAAGAGGGCTTGGTCATTTATGACACCCTGTGTTGAGAATAGTCAATCCTTGTCTTCACATGTTGGATGGACCAACGCTTCAAACCAGAATATTTGCCTGGACAAAGCATGTTAGATGAAGAGTTGAGTTTGAACATCCCTTTAGACATCAAAGTTGAATTTATCTTTCGCCGGGCAAGAAATATTTTTTTGATTCTAGTGAGCTTCATTTCTCATGGGGCTAACTTGAGATTGTTTAGATTTTGGAGTGTTCAGACAGGGCCAGGTGATCTAATGGTTAAGGCATCAGGCTAGAAGCTGGGAGACCATGAGTTCTAGTCCTGCCTTTGACAGGAAGGCCAACTGGGGTGACTTTGGGCCAATCATCAGGAGACGGTGAGTTCTAGTCCCACACTAGGAAGGAAAGCTAACTGGGTGACTTTGGGCCAATCACCAGGAGACTGGGAGTTCCAGTCTCATCTTAGGTATGGGCTAGTCCCTCTCTCTTGGCCCAGCCAACCTTACAGGGTTGTTGTGGAGCCTGGATTAGCTCAGCAGACTAATGCATTGTAATTTAACTCCAGCTGTCTGCAATTAGTAAGTTCAAATCTCCCCAGGCTCAAGGTTGACTCAGCCTTCCATCCTTTCTAAGGTAGGTGAAATGAGGACCCAGTTTGTGGGGGCAATAAGCTGACTCTGTATAAAATATACAAAAGTATGAAGGCTATTGCTTAACGCATTGTAAGCCGCCCTGAGTCTCCGGAGAAGGGCGGCATATAAATCATATTTAAAAAAAAAAAAAAGAAAACAGAAAGAGGAAGGGGCAGGATAAAAAATTACACATTTAGGATTGAAAATCATGACGGGCACTTTCCTGTACCCCAAAGATGCAAAATTCCAGGCGAACAAAAATCTCCAAAGAAACAAACCATGTACAGAAAAAAAAAAGAGTGGGGGGCAATATTTCACAACACGATGTGTTGAATTCATAAGCCACCTTTTCCTCGTTCAAAAGGGGTGAGTCAGAGGTTGATGAGAAAGCGAAGAAAGATGTTATGACAACTCCTAACATCATCAATGAGTTGGACTCCTTAAAAAAAGTAAAACTGTTTGTAAAACGGATGTGACAAATGAAACACACACACAAACAAAATTCCCAATTTCCCGAAGCCGACTTAAGTGATGTTGCCTGGTGCATCTTCACTTTTCTGCATAGACTCTTAGCTTAGTTATAAGGTAGTCCTCAACTTACAACCACAACTGAGCACAACATCTCCATTGCTAAGCGAGACGGTTGTTAAGTGAGTTTGGCCCCATTGGATGACATTCGTTGACGTGGTTTTTAAGGGAATCCCTTGTTAAGTGAGTCACATGGTTGTTAAGTGAATCTGGCTTCCCCCATTGACTTTGCTTGTCAGAAGGGGATCACGAGACCCCGGGGGGGCACTGCAGCCGTCATAAATATGATTCAGGTGACAAGCCTCTGAATTTTGATTGTGTGGTACGGCAACGGTCGTAAGTGTGAAAAATGGTCGTCATTTTTTTCACTGCTGCTGTTAACCACAAACAATCATTAAATGTTATAAGTTAAGGACTAGCTGTAATTTTAGTAGCATGTAGTCCTCAACTTACAAGAGTTCATTAAGTGACCATTACAAAGTTACAACGGCACTGAAAAAAGAGACTTACGACTATTTTTCACACTTACGACCTTTGCAGCATCCCTGTGGTCATGTGACCAAAATTCGGACACTTAGCAACTGGCACATATTTATGACGGTTGCGTTATTACCTAGGGAACATCTTCAGTGCTAGGAGGGAGTGGGGATTGCAGAGAGGAAGAGAAGGAGGAGGAGAAGGAGAAGGAGGAGGAGGAGGAGGAGGAGGAGAAGGAAGAGAAAGACTGTATGGTCCTTGGTGCTCCCACAGAGCACCATGGACCCTACAGTTCACCTCCTCCTCTTCCTCTCTAGAACCCCCTCCCGTCTAGCCCTGATGATGTTCCCTAGCTGGGTCACGAGACGTCTGCAAGAAAACCACCCAGTTCAGAGAGCACCAAGGACCCCACCGTCGTCGTCGTCGTCCTCCTCCTCCTCCTCCTCCTCCTCCCCCCCCTTCAAATCCTCCTTCCTTCTAGCACTGATGATGTTCCCTAACTGGGTCATGAGACGTCTGCAAGAAAACTACCAAGCTGAAGAGAGCTCCAGGGACCCCCACAGATCTTATTCTGTAAGAGCTCACTATTCTAGGAACTTTATTTCCTGGTAATATATGATGCCAATCCTTAAAGATCCTTTAATGAGTCAGGGGAGGGATCCAGGGGAAGAGGAGGCTACAAGTACGTAGCCATTTCTGCTCCAAAACCCCCATTCTTTGCAACGTCGCTTCCATGAGCGAGCCAACTCTCCTATACAGGTAGTCCTTGACTTACAACCATCCGTTTAGTGACCATTCGAAGTCACAACAGTACTGAAAAAAAAAGCGACTTATGATCATTTTTCACACTTACGACCACTGAGACATTCCCATGGTCACGAGGATCAAAATTCAAACAGCTTGGCAGCTGATTTATATTTATGATGGTTGCAGTGTCCCAGGGTCTCGTGATTCACTTTTGCGACCTTCCACTCAGCAGCATCAGTAGGGAAGCCGGATTCAATTAACGACCATGTTTCTCACTTAACAACTGCAGTGATTCACTTAGCAACTGAGGCAAGAAAGGAGCAGAACTCACTTAAAAACTGTCTGGCTTAGCCACAGAAAATTTGGGCTCGATTGTGGTCGTACGTCGAGGATTTATTAAGTCGTAAGTCGAGATAAAGAAAAGGATTTTTTTTTTAAAAAATATTGTTTTGTTAATGCTGCTGCTGCTGATGGTTTTACTTCAGCTTTTGCCACAGCGCTGTGGCCACTGTGGTTTTGTGTTAACATTAAATAAGTAGAAATAAATAAATAAAATGGAACATCTGTAAAGATGGACACACCTTAAAATGGATAAATCCTTTTTTTTTTCCCCCAGTCTCATCTCCCAAACCAATGAGTAGATAATGAGTAAGATGCTGATTGAAAATTTTTCAAAGAGGAAGAAAGGATGCATCTACCTAAATATTGGCAGCCCGATGCTAAAATCAGCATCCTGTTGTTGGAAATAATGTTTTTTCCCGCCCCCCCCTTTTCTTCCCCAGCCTGGGGCAATTCCTGACTATGAAGATAAAATCAGAATGAGTTGGCAATTCCAAGGAATTTTGGGGAGGTTGATATGATCCCTCAAGATTCCCGAAGACTGGCTGCAAAGGTGTCACAGCAGAAACCAACCAGGGATGAATCAGTCGGGGGCGGGGAGGGGGAGGGCAGGGGGGCAAATTTGCAGGGCTCCAAAAGAAAGGGATTCAGAGTTAAAAAATTGTAGTTTGGTCTCTCAAAACCTGCCAGCAAGTCAGAATATCTGAACTTAACCTGGCCTCACAAAGTTGGTGTGAAAAGTAAAACACAAAGGAAGGGAAATCATTTTGGTCTCTTGGGGTGAAAGTTGAAAGGAAACTACAGGCTTACATCCATTCATTTAGTGACTGTTTGAAGTTGCAATGGCACTGAGAAAAGCAACTTAGGACTGCTCTTTCACACATTAAGCAGCATCCCCGTGGTCACATGACCAAAATTCAAACACTGGGCTTCTGACTCATATTTATGACGGTCGTAGTGTCCCCAGTTCCTATGATCCCCTTCTGACAAGCAAAGTCAATGGGGAAGCCAGATTCACTCAACAACCATATTCCTAACTTAACAACTGCAGGAATTCACTTAACAACTGTGACAAGAAAGGTCGCAAAACGGGGCAAAACACACTTAACAACTCTCTTGCTTAGCCACATAAATTTTGGGCTCAGTTGTGGTCATAAGTCGAGGACTATCTGTAGTTAGTAAATTAGGTGGATGGATGGATGGATGAATAGCTTAACACAAATAATCTTTGTGGTGAAAATAAAATGAGGAGGGAGAGAAAATCTCCCGCACCATTTCGATCTCTTGAGATGAGTTTAAAAAGGAAACCAGTTCATTTTTTATTTTATTTAAATTTCACATTTCTGAACTCCCTCAAAGAGTTAGCAAATACAGGTAATCCTCCACTTATGAACAAAATTGAGCCCAAAATTCTCATTGCGAAGCAAAACAGTTGTTCGGTGAGTTTTGCCCCATTTTATGACCTTTCTTGCCACGGTTGTTAAGTGAATCACTGCAGCTCTTAAATTAGTGGTTGTTAAGTGAATCCGGCTTCCCCATCGACTTTTATGATCAAAGGTCACAAAAGGGGATCACGTGACCCTGGGACGCTAACAACTGTCATGAGTACAAGTCAGTTGCCTGAATTTCTATCATGGGACCAGGCAGGATGCTGCAACGGTTGTAAGTATGAAAAACGGTCATAAGTCACTTTTTTCAGCACCATTGTTACTTCAAACGATCACTAAACCAACTGTTGTAAGTTGAGGACTAACTGAAATTATTGAATTATGTTTGCAAGCCAAAATTCATTTGGGCTGTTTTGATCTCTCAAAATTCCAAAGGAAATTTATTTGCAAATGAGGTTAGTGAATGAACAAACAAACAAATAGCTGCGTGTAATAATCCTTTTTTTTGGGAAAATAAAATACAAAGAATAGACAGATGCTATTTTGGTCCCTTGGGATGAAAGTTGAAACTAGTTAGAAAATGAATGAATGAAAAAAATATCCCATTTCTGGGGTCGTGTTAAGCCATTACAGAAACACAAACCACTGTTAGCCAAACAAGGTTATTATACAAGATCTTAGCTAGGTCTTTCTGCCGTGATTAACAAGTACAGCAAAACAGGTCACAAAATGGGAAAAAACTCCCTTAACAACTCTCTCCCTTAGCAAAGGAAATGTTGGGCTCAGTTGTGATCATAAGTGGAGGACTACCTCTATAAATGTTTGCAAATGAAGGCCAAAGCAAGACATTGATCTGCTTATATTTATAAATACAAATATCCATAAATATATTTATTTATAATAAGTAAATAAATAAATTTATTTCTAAATAAAAATATTTAAAATATATAAATATAATTGTATTCTTAAGTATAAATGTTGGCAAGCAATGGCCAAACCCAGATATCGGATCATTTACATGTATACATATAAATGTCCATAAGTGTATGTATGTATGTATGTATGTATGTATGTATGTATGTATATATATATATATATATATATATATATATATATATATATATATATATATATATATGTTTGCAGGCCAAACTGAGACACATGTACACACACACACACACATATATTCATAAATATATTTATTTATAAATAAAAATATATAATATATATATATATTTATATTTATAAATATAAATGTTTGCAAACAAAAGCCAAACCCAGACATCGATCCATTTATATATGTGTATATGTATGTATGTATTAAATTTATACATATTTATATAAATATATAAAATATACAAATATATTTATATTTCTAAATATAAACGTTTGCAAACAAAAGCCGAACTGCTGAAATCCATTCCAGCCGGGCCAGATGTGTGGATCAGAGAAAACTCACCTCTAGAAGTTTACAGCGTTGTTGGTTTTTTTGTTTTTTTTTAACACAACTACAAAGCTGTCAATTTTAACACAAGGCTATCTACCTGCAATTTTGGGACCGTCTGAATTCGCGCCCCCCCCCAGTTGCCCCGTTCAAGCCCTCATTAAAGACTTAGATGAAAGTCTTGCCCTAACCAGGTTCTCTGATGCACGGCAAGCAAACAAAGCCAGAGTGCAAACACTTTAAAGGATCAACTTTAAATCACACCTTTGGGCTTCCAGTGCCCTCCGGCTGCCCAGATTTTAGCAAACCGCTTGTCTTCCCCCCCCATCTCTCTCGCTCTCTCCCAGTTTCTCGCGCAAATCCCTGCCAAGTTGCCTGAACAGATGCACACTTCGTCTTCTTCTTATCTTGTTGGGGAGGCTTGTTTGCGTTTGGCTTTGGTTCTGAACCTAAATTTTTGTGTTTTGCTTGCTTGCTTGCTTGTTTGTTTGTTTCTTTGGGTCCCTGTTCAAGCATCCCCTCCTCTTCTGAGTCTGCGAGAGGAAGGGTGGCTTGGGTGACCCAGGAGATTGCTCAACAGGAAAACCCAAATACTTCAGCAGTTCTTTAGCCCTTTGGGGGGAAAATGGAAATGCTAAATCTCTCCCCCCTTTCCACCCGACTGCTTATTAACACCTTGTGGGAAGGTGAGATCTTTTCTGCTCCTCCTTCCTCCTCTTTCCTTCCTTCCATCCTTCCTTCCTTCCTTCCTTCTCCTTTCCTTCCTTCCTTCCCTTCTTCCCCCCTTCTTCTTTCCTTCCTCCCTCTTCTCCTCCCTCCCTCTTCTCTTTCCTTTCTTCTTCCTTCCTTGCTCTCTTTCCTCCCTCCCTCCCTCTTCTCTTCCTCCCTCCCTCTTCTCCTTCTTTCCTTCCTCCCTGCATCCTCATTCCTCCCTCCCTCCCTCCCTCTTCTCCTTCTTTCCTTCCTCCCTGCATCCTCATTCCTTCCTCTCCCTCCCTTCCTTTTCTCTTCCTTCCTCACTGTCCCTCTTCTTTTCCTTTCTCCTTCCTTTCTTCCTCCCTCCCTCCCTCCTTCACTCACTCACTCCTACTCACATTCAATCACTTCCCTTTCATCCTTTCTTCCTCCCTCCCTCCCTCTCTTCTCTTCTTCTTCTTCCTTCCCCTGTTCCTTCCTTCCTTCCTTCCTTCTTTCTTTCTTTCTTTCCTTTCTTCCCTCCTTCCTTCCTTCCTTCCTTCCTTCCCTCCCTCCCTCCCTCCCTCCCTCCCTGTCATTATGTAGTCACTGCTGATTAGTTAAATCAACTTTACAATGTGTGGCCTTAACTCTTTAAGTGACTCACTCTGCAGCCGCCTTGCTGAGCCACAGAAGTGGCCGGTCCCGACTGCGGTCTTAAAACGAGGACCAGCCGTAACAGACTGCACCAGAGGGCATCCAGGAGGCGCTCTGCTCCCAGGCCAGGCCAGCCAGCCTCCTGGTCCTTCGCTTTGCCCGAGAGACACTGAGAGGCAGGGACCCAGCTGAGGCTTTCATCACTGAAGGATTTCCAGCTGATTGAGGGGATCATGATTTCAATAAAGCCCCAGTGTTTTCCCCAAACAAAAAAACAGACCCAGAGATCAAATTAAAGGCACTTGAATCTTAAAACTGGAGGAAAAAACAAACAAACCTCCAGTACTTCCCCAAACATTTTAAAGAAACTCACGAGCCGAATTCGGGATTTGATTGAGTGATAATCTGCCTTGGAATAATATTGCTAGTTTTGAAATTTCTTCTCTTTTCTTTGGCCAGTTTCTTCCCCATCGAAAGGGGAAAAAAAGGAGAAGAAATCGGATTCAAATACAGGTAGTCTTCGACTTATGACCACAATTGAGCCCAAAACTTGCTGTTGCTAAGTGAGACGGTTTTGCCCCCAACCTTTTTACCACCGTTGTTAAGTGAATCACTGCAGTTGATAAAGTTAGTAACCTGGTTGTTAAGTGAATCTGGCTTCCCCATTGATTTTACTTGTCAGAAGGTCGCAAAAGGAGATCACGTGACTCCCAGAACATTGCAACCGTCGTAAGTATGATTCAGTTTCCGAGCGTCTGGATGTTGATCATGTGAGCATGGAGGATGCTGCAATGGTCATAAGTGTGGAAAACAGCCCTAAGTCACTTTTTTCAGTGTCATTGTAACTCTGAATGATCACTAAATGAACTGTTGTAAGTCCAGGACTAGTTGTAAAATATCCCACCAATAAAACCTAAAGATGAAAGCTTAAAAATAGAAACTTCAAAAAAAAAAAAAAAAAAGACTAATACAAGGCTAGTATTTTGATGGTCATTTGAATGTAAATGAAATTTACATTTGAATGTAAATTTCTCTCAGGTTTCCATTTACAAAGGCTATTTGTAAATGGAAAATGGATGCTATTTTCCTTGCACACCGCTCAGTTCAAATATTGCAAGTTTCTAGTCCACAAACATGTTCAAAACTGTTTCAAATGTGCTCCATTGAAAGGCATATTTTAACAAAACCTACAAATCATGTCGATAGAAAGAGTGGGGGTGGGGGTGGGGTGGGGAAATCACATCACGATGAAATTTGGTGGTTGGCTATGCATGAGGAAAGAAAAACCTCTACAAATTTTCATACCAATATTTTAAAATTCATTTTGAAATCAGTACGGGAGTCTGAAGAAAAAAATGTGGGGAGGGAAGGGGGGAGGAAGGAAGGGAGGAAGGAAGGAAGGAAGGAAGAGGAGGGAGGGAGGGAGGATGAAGGAGAGAGGGAGGGAAGGAAGGAAGCAAGGAGAAGAAGGGAGGAGGGAGGAGAAAGAGGGAGGAAGGAAGGAAAGGAAGGAAGGAGAAGAAGGGAATGAGCTAGTGAGAGAGGGAGGGAAGAAGAGGAAGGAAGGAAGGAAAGAAGGAAGGAAGGAGAAGGGTGAGCTAGTGAGAGAGGGAGGGAGGAGAAGAGGGAGGAAGGAAGGAAAGAAGGAAGGAAGGAGAAGAAGGGTGAGCTAGTGAGAGGGAGGGAGGAGAAGAGGGAGGAAGGAAGGAAGGAAAGAAGGGAGGCAAGGAGGGAGAAGAAGGGTGTGAGCTAGTGAGAGGGAGGGAGGGAGAAGAGGGAAGAAGGAAGGAAGGAGAAGAAGGGAGTGAGCTAGTGAGAGAGGGAGGGTGGGAGGAGAAGAGAGAGGGAGGAAGGAAAGAAGGGAGGCAAGGAGGAAGGGTGACAGTGAGGGAGGGAAGGAAAGAAGGAGAAAACAGAGAGGGAGGGAGAGAAGTTGGCCGGACAGACAGACAGACAGATAGACAGATGGACAAAAAGAGAGAGATCTAGTATGCTCTCAGTTTACAGACTCTCCAGGGGATTACAAACTCCTTGCAATTGTTGAGAGATGTTAGACAGCTTTCAAAAAGAGCCCTTCCCTCACACAGCCCCCCCCAAAAAAGAGGAGTTAACAAAGCCAAGATGGCAGCTAAAACTCCATGACTCTTTTAAAGTCCATCCTGCTATTGTCCTGGGACGGCTCCCACCTTGCCGTCCTCACCTGAGGATACTCCTGAAGTTCAGATGTCCCCTGAACAGAATTCTCAGCATCCCTTGGGAGAGCTCTACATTCAAGGCCAAAGAGGTGTTGAGCGCCATTTCCACCAACAGCACAACAACAATTACAACACACAAACATGAACCAAGCTTGGAGGCCTGTGAAGACTCCAAACTACATCTGGAAAGAACTGGTTCTGGCCCGTTCCTTGTTTGCAGAGTCCTCCTCTCATCCTTGCGTTGGTAGGCAACCATCCTATCATGAAAGACGACCTCCCTGTTCCGTGATGTCCTCTTGCCTGCCTTCAGTCAGTCTCATCGCACTCCAGGATCCTGCAGGACCAAGTCTTCTCCAACCTTTGAGGCTTTGTTGGAAGACGTGAGAGGGAAGAAGAACCCTCATCCAACTCCTTCAACATCAGCACCATTAAGGAGGAGCTCACACTCTCCTTCTCGGGTTATGAGATCCATCAAAAAAAGACATCTGCCAGGACATGTTTGAGATACGAATCGGGAAAGTTGACAACTGAGGATGACTGAAGCACAAGGGAATGTTCATATTCCCAAAAAGATGGGACATTTTGTAGAAAGCCACCAATAGCTCAAGATTAAGGTGGAACTGGTCCAGAAAATAAGAACTAAAGGACAGATGGGTCATGCTAAAAACAACTTTGGAAGACATTTTTGAAAGATTCTTTGAAAGACCTGAGGATGGTCATTGGGAGGCACCACCAAATCGGTGTTCTTCCTCTTTCTTGTGGTCTACCAGAACCAGAAGATCTCACTAACATCGCTAACCATTATCAATCAAGGTTAAGATCTTTCATGAGGTGGGACATGAGTGGCCTTCCCTCTTCTGGGACTATCCATGAAGAGTTCCACCTTGCCAAAACATTTTTGATGGTAGAAACTTTCTTGAGCACACGAATGGATCATGGTGGCCTCCATAATTTTTGTTTCTTAATTCAGCGGGAGAAGACTTCCTCTAGGACTACAATGTATTCCACATATTTCATCCTTTAATAAACACTCTCCATAACAACCTTGAATGGGAGAAGAGTTCATTTGCAGCTATGGTGGTCTCCACAAATTTCATCACTTAGTAGAGGTTCTCCATAGTAACTCTGGGGTGGGGGAGAAGATTTTCCTTGCAGCTATGGTAATCTCCACAAATTTCATCCCTTAATAGATGTTCACCAAAGCAATGTTGGGAAGAGAACGGTTTTCTTGAGGACCACAAACTTCCTCCCTTCGTAGAGGTTCTCCATGGTGATGTTAAAGTGAAGAACAATCAATAGTGGGACTGACAAATAGAGAGCCACCAACACTCTATGAAACTACTATTAATCTATTATTAACCTAATTATTTGGATAAGTAACTCCATATTTAGTAGGCTCAGATGTAGAAGAACAAAGTTTAACCTGATACATCAGATGGAAACTGAGCATGTTCTCCTGCAGCTGAGGTCTCCATAAACACGTGCAAGAGAAGAGTGGGCCTTCAGAACTTGGATTAAATGGTCTGCAGACTCCACACACCCCCAAAAACATCTCGTCAGCACAACATCAATTAATTATTTTCTTCCAAAGCTTCTGGCTCTCTGCCAGTTGTTAATCCACCAGCAAACAGCTGCTCATTTCATGGTGTGCGAAGACACTCGCTTTGACTTGTAGAGAGAGAAGCTGGTGGGTCAAGCGTTCAGTGTTAAGTCGCACACACCAAACGTGCCAAGATCCCAGGGTGTGTTGATTTTTTGAAAGAAGAAACCACCGCCCTGCCCTCCGTCTCGGCTTCCTTCTCCTTCAGTCAAAGCCACGAGGACATTCAGTTTGACAGATGGATATCTGGTTTGAGAGAATGATGGTCTACTTAAGAAGCTTCCAACCAGGTCCCATGGAGAATAAGGGGAAGATTAATTAATTAAAGGTGGACTCTACCTCCTTGAATGGAGGTAGAGCCACCTCTTCTGAGAAGTTTCATGTTGACTTCAACTTGGCTTCAGAACTTCCTTTCCTGAATTCTACATTCCTTCAAGAGTCCAGAAAAGGGGTCCCCAAAACTTGGCGACTTTAAGACTTCTGAACTTCAAACCCCCGCCAATTCCCCAGCTGGCTGAAGTCCACAAGTCTAAAAGTGATCAGGTTTGAAGACTCCTTGATCCAGAAGATCTGCCTCCCGTTTCCGAGGTCCATCACCCACAAAGAAGTCACGGATGGATGGGTTCTCTACACAAGATATTTAACCTCAACATCAACTAACCCAAACCAATGGTGAAGCAGGAACAGGGAAGAAGGATTGGTTGGGTACAGTCAAGAGAAATTAGAACTCAGAACAGTTAGGAGAAGCAGAAGAAAAGAACAAGATAAGGAAGATCAGCAGATGAGAGACACTTGTATGTCTGCACAAACTCTGTTGCATTCAAAAGACCATTTATGGACCAACTCAATGGCCAGTCAACCCAAGTTCAGGAAACATACAGGTAGTCCTTGACTTACAACCACAATTGAGGCCAAAATTTCCAGTGCTCAGCAAGACAGTTGTTAATTGAGTTTTGCCCCATTTTACGACTTTTCTTGCCACTGCTGTAAGTGAATGATTTATACGGTTGTTAAGCAAATCTGGCTTCCCCATTGAGCAGACCACATAACACTGCAACCGTCATAAATATGAATCAATTGCCAAACATTCAGAGCCCAGCTTAATTGCAGTGGCTAGGTTTCCCAACCACAAATCAAGGGGGAATTAAACACAGTTTGTTAAATGAAGTCACAGTAAAATGGATTACGGTTAACATAACCCAGGTTCACCAATCCAGCTGGTTTGCCCCATTTGACACATTAAGCTAAACGGTAGCTGGGGATTCGCATAAGGTACTTCCAGACGGTCTTCGACTTACGGTGGGTTGTCCAGCAAAGGTTCGAAGTTCTAACAGACTTACCTAAGATTCGAAGTTACGACCCAGATTCATCGTTCTGATGCCACTTTGGGCTCTCGGCATTTATAACTGTTTTCAGCATCCTGCAGTCAGGTGGCCATGTCTTACCACAGTTTTGGGGGAAACTGGCTTTTGCTTCAATTTGGGCAAACCACTTAGCTTCTTCCTCCTCCTCCTCCTCCTCTCCGGCTCACTCTCTCCTAACACTGATGATGTTAACTACTTGGGTCATGAAATGTCTTGAAGAAAACCCAGCTCAGAGAGCCCCGGGAACCTCATAGTCTTCCTCCTCCTCCTCCTGCTCCTGCTCCTGCTCCTACTCCTACTCCTCAATTTCCTCCTCCCCTCCTCCTGCTCCTCCTCCTCCACATTGTCACCCTCTTCCTCCTCTTCCTCTTCCTCTTTCTCCTCCACTTCTCCCCTTCTTCCTCCTCCTCCCCTCCTCCCCTTCTCCTCCTTTTCCTCCTCCCTCCTCCTCCTTCCTTCCTTTTCCTCCTCCCTCTCCCTCCTTCTCCCCCTCCTCCTCTGCCCTCCTCCCCTCCTCTTCCTCCTCTGCTCCTCCCCTGCTCCTGCTCCTCCACATTGTCACCCTCCTCCTCCTCTTCCTCTTTCTCCTCCGCTTCTTCCCCTCTTCCTCCTCCTCCCTTCCTCCCCTTCTCCTCCTTTTCCTCCTCCCTCCTCCTCCTCCCCCCTCCTCCCCTCCTCCCCTCCTCCTCCTTTTCCTCCTCCCTCTCCCTCCTTCTCCCCTCCTCCTCTGCCCTCCTCCCCTCCTCCTCCTCCTCTGCTCCTCCCCTTCTCCTCCTTTTCCTCCTCCCTCCTCCTCCCCCTCCTCCCCTCCTCCCCTCCTCCCCTTCTCCTCCTTTTCCTCCTTCCTCTCCCTCCTTCTCCCCTCCTTCTCTGTCCTCCTCCCCTCCTCCTCCTTCTCCCTCCCCCCTCCCCCCTCCTCCCCTCCTCCCCTCCTCCTCCTTTTCCTCCTCCCTCTCCCTCCTTCTCCCCCTCCCTCTCCCTCCTTCTCCCCCTCCTCCTCTGCCCTCCTCCCCTCCTCCTCCTCCTCTGTTCCTCCCCTGCTCCTGCTCCTCCACATTGTCACCCTCCTCCTCCTCTTCCTCTTTCTCCTCCGCTTCTACCCCTCTCCCTCCTCCTCCTCCCTCCTCCCCCTCTTCCTCTTCCATCTCCTCCTCCTCCACGACCTCTTCCCCTTCCCCTTCTCCTCCTTCTCCTTGCCCTCCTCCTCTCCCCCAAATCCCTTCTAGCACTGATGATGTTACCTAGTTGGGTCACGAAACATCTCCATGAAAACCACCAAGCTCAGAGAGCACCAACGACCCCACGATTCAACCGTGAGCTACAAATGTCCTCTTCTACGGGTGCGAAGACCGCTTGTTAGGGGGTCACAGGGGGGGTCCCCCCTCAAACAACAAACTCCCCTTCCTTATCACAACCGTGAAAATCTTTTCGGCTACTTAGCTGTGTATCTATTTATGTCCACGAAAGAGCATCCTTCGGAATAACAGAGTTGGCAGGGACCTTGGGAGGACATCTAGTCCAACCCCCTGCTCAAGCAGAAGAGGCCATTCCAGAAAAACAGCTGCCCAGCCTCCTTTTTAAACATCTCCAAGGATGGAGCCCCCACAACTGCTGGGTGCTCCAACTTTGGAGGTGTCAGACGAACCCTTATACATCGTTAGAAAAGACCACCACTGGGGTACGTCATCCTGTTCTGCTCAACCCATGACAGGTCACCCTCGACTTACGACCGCAAGTGGTCAAATGAAATCCCTGCGGTCGATCAATTGTTAAGTGAATCTGGCTTCTCCATTGGAATTTGCTTGTTGGAAGGTGGCAAAAAGATTGAGCAGTGGAGGGTTGGACTAGAGGACCTCCGAGGTCCCTTCCATCTCTGTTATTCTATTCTATTCCAGATGACCCTCCCCCCCCAGCTCTAAACTGATGGGATTAGTCCTTCAAAGGGCCAGGGATGTGCCCCTCCCTACAATTCTTCCTTCTCTCCCCCCACCCCACCCCACCTCCCCAATTCCTCCCACCCACCCACCCACCCCTCCATCTCCTTCGCTTGACCAAAAGCAGGAAAGATTTACGGTCTCCCCTCTTCCAAAGCTGCACACTCTCCCGTACATATTTCAAACAAGCCCGTGCAAAGGACAGAACACGCATCCCTCGTGCCCCCGGGGGCCACACATTTCCCTCTGTGCTTTGACATCATTTTTTTTTTTTTTCATTCATCAAGAATGTACAATAGCATGGCGGTCACCCCGAGGTATTTTTCTGGAACAGGCAGGCAGGCGTGGAAAAAAAGAAAGAGAGAGAAAGAAAGAACAAAAAATAAAATAAGACGCACAGAAAAATCTGAAAAGCAAAGCTGTCATTGGACAGATCGGGCCCCGCATTCGTTCCCCCCTTTTTTTTTTTTGTTTTTTTACAGATAGTCCTCGACTTACAACCACAACGTCGTTAAGCGAGACGTTTGTTCGGTGAGCCCCGCCTCATTTTTTTTTTTTTTACAACCTTTCTCGTCCCGGTGGTTAGGGGTGAATGAAACCCTGCATGGAAAACAGTCGTTAAGCGAATCCGGCTTCCCCTTTGATTTTACTCATCAGAAGGTCGCCAAAGGGGAATCACATGACCTTGGGACACAGCAATGGTCGTAAGTATGAACCAGCGGCCAAGCGTCGGGATTTCGATCACGTGACCCTGGGGAATGTGGCAAAGGTCGTAAGTGTGAAAAACGGCCATAAGTCACTTTTTTCCTGTGCCGGTCACTAAATGAACTGTTGTAAGTTGAGGACTACCTGTCCTTGTCAGCATTCGGTCAGGGTGGAAGGTCCCTCCCAACTTGGTTATTCTGTTTTTCTGTTGTTTTTAACGTTATTCTGCTGTTTTTCTCTTATTCTGTTGTGGGTGCTCCATCACTGGAAGTTTTAAGGAAGAGATTGGACAGCCACTTGTCTGAAATAATATAGGGTTTCCTGCTTGAGTATGGGGTTGGACTAGAAGACCTCTAAGGTCCCTTCTAACTCTATTATTTTTAATGTCAGTGAAATATATATATATATTTTTGATAGGTTGACTACTGTACCTGTATGTGTGGATGCAATTCAGACATTTATTCTAAGTTCCTGAAATCCTGATCAACATGATTCCTTCAGTATTTTACAGATTACAGAATAACAGAGTTGGAAGGGACCTTGCAGGTCATCTAGTCCAACCCCCTACCAAAGAAGGAGACCCAACCTACACCATTTCTGACCGAGGGCAGTCCAGCCTCTTCTTGCAAGCCTCCAGTGATGAAGCTCCCACAACTTCTGAAGGCAACTTCTGTTCCATGGGTTGATTGTTCTCACTGTCAGAAAACTTCTCCTTATTTCTAGGTTGAATCTCTCCTTGGTCAGTTTCCATCCTTTACTCCTTGTCTGGCCTTCAGGTGCTTTGGAGAATAGCTTGACCCCTTCCTCTCTGTGGCAGCCCCTCAAATATCGGAAGATGCTCTCCTGTCTCCCCTGGTCCTTCTCTTCACTAGACTAGCCATGCCCAGTTCCTGCAAACGTTCTTCATATGTTTTAGCCTCCAGTCCCCTAATCACCTTTGTTGCTCTTCTCTGCACTTTTTCTAGAGTCTCCACATCTTTTTTTTTTTTTTGTATTGTGGCGACCAAAACTGGATGGAATATTCTAGGTGGGGGTCTTACTAAGGCAGACTTGGATAACAACAGCAAACAAGAGTATACAAATAAACTAAGAATCAACCTAGTTTGCACCATAGGCAGCCGAGAAATGGTTGCACTGTACATTGGAGGGGAAAAAATCCTGGCATGTAGAAAACTAGCATCTCAGGGAAAAGGCTTCAGCCAAACAGCAAGTTCTGCGTCATTTCCAGGGTCCCAAGTTGTGTTTTTGGCAATTTGGCACATTTTGGGGTTATGCAATCCACCATCTGAGTGGTTGAATGTCTCAGGGTCGTAGGTTCAAACTCTATATTAGGTGCATAGCTTTGGCAGCGAGTTTGGACTAGTGGTTATAGCACCAGCTTAGAAACTGGGAGTTCGACCATGAGTTCGAGTTCTGCCCTAACCATGAAAGACAGGTGAGTGATTTGGGGGCCAGCCACCAGGAGACGGCGAGTTCCAGTCCTGCCACGCGGATGCTGCAAACAGTTATTAATTTGAGCTTTCCCTCATTTCACGGCCTTCCTTGCCGCAGTTGTTAAGTGAATCCTGGCGGTTGTTAAGTTAGCAACACGGTCGCTAAATGAATCCGGCTTCCCGGATTGACTTTGCTTGTCAGGCGGTCGCAAAATGACACTGCAACCGTCATAAATATGAGTCCGTTGCCAAGCGTCCGAATTTGGATCACGTGATCGGAGGGATGCTGCAATAACGGTCGTAAGTGTGAAAAAACGGTCATATGTCACTTTGAACGGTCACTAAATGAGCGGTTGTAAGTCATAGACTGACTGCATTCCCCCAGCTTCTGAATACAAATGAAATGGATCAGACAAAAACACAATTTTGCCTGAAATGCCCTGGCGCATGCAACAGAGCCTGGTTTTCTTTCTACCTTCCTAACCAACCCGTAGCTCTTCCTTCCTTCCTTCCTCCCACCCCATCCCTTATCCCCAAAACCTGTTTTCAAAACCTCCGAAAGCCGCCATCAGCCAGCCAAGCTGCCGGACCTCATGGCTGCAAAGCCTCCCTCGGGGGACAGGGGAAGGCTAAAGATTGCAGGGACAATTTGCTGAGCCTGGCCCAGCCATAAATAGCTGCCTCTGGGAGAGAAGATAATGCCCCCATGCTCTGGGCCGGGACAGACACACACACACACACACACACACACACACACACACACACACGTGTCTCCTGCAGCTTGTGGTCAGCTCACCTTTCCTTATGCATGGATGTTGCTTCGTTAGGAAATTGGGTTGAAGACCTTCAGCAGGAGGGAGGGAGGAGGGAAGGAAAAGAGGCAGGGGGCGATGGATGAATGGAGAGTGGAAAGAAGGAATAAGGAGAAGGAAAAACAGAAGGAGAAAATAAAGAGAAAAAAGGAGGAGAGAGGAGAAGAATGAAGAGGATGATACAGGAGGAGGAGGAGGAAATAGCAAAGGAGAGGGAGTTAGCCAAAGAGAAGGAGCATATAGAGAAGGAGGAGAAGAGAGAGAATGAGAAAGAGAAGATAGAGGAGGAAAAGATAGAAAAGGCGATAGAGAGGAGGAGAAGGAGAAGAAAGACAAGGAGATGTAGAAAGAGACGACAGAAGAGGATAGGGGAAGTGGAGGAAATGAAGACTAACGAGAAAGATGAAGAAAATGGAGAAGGGGAGGAAGAGAAGAAAGGAGGAAAGGGGGAGGGTAGCAAGAAGACCTAAGAAAGAGAAAGGAGGAGGAGAAAGAAGGGATGAAAGAGTTCTGATAACTAACTACAGGATTGACTTCAATCATCAAGACTTCCATTTATGGAATCTAAACTCCAAATCCGAAACAGAAGTCTTCTAAATTAGCATCCCAGAGCTGGCTCCATCTCTCCTCTTTTCAAGGGCTAAGCCACAACTGTCTATGACAATTGTCAGTAGCCTCCTGTTGTGCTACTCTGTGGACAGAAATGCCCTCTGCATGCTTTGTAGATGTTCTCCAGAAGTTCCTAGGTTCTTTCTGCAGTAAACCTCAAAAGCTGAGGTCCACTACCTTCTGACCTTCCACCAAGACCCAAAGAAGACCCTCAATTTTGTCACTCCAACTTGAGTGGTGGACCAAATTTAATTTCTAACGCAAGAGTCTTAAATCCCAAAGCCATCAAGTCTTATCTTCATGAGGACCATTCCTGTTGATAACCAAGTAAAAGACAAATTCTTGATGGTTATCTAAGTTGATATGGATTTCAGAAGGAGGAGGACACAGCCTCCAGCAAAGATCTGGCCATCCATCATGATCTTGTCAACACAACTATTTCTCCCTTGGGGTTGTCCTTGAAAGATATCATGATGGAAGTCTACAAAATTTGGAGCACTTGGAAACAAATATTCCCCAATTATTTAGACGCTGTCCTGAGAAACCAGGTTTCTGGGTGTTTTCAAGATAGGCCTGGAAATTTCCAGAGACGGTCTTGTGAAACCTTTGTTGTTGTGGCCACATACAAGGTAGGTTCATGGTGGACAGCTTGACTGGGTATTTCTCCTTCTCTGGATTACCTGCTGATTGCAATCAGAATTCCTAAAATTCAAATTTTTCCTAGGAGCCCCAATGACTCCTAGTAAACTTCAAGTACAGGCAGTCCTCAACTTATAACCACAGTTGAAACCAGAATTTCTCTTGCTAAGCAAGACTGTTGCTGAGAGAGTCACACCTGATTTGATGTCCCTTTTCTTCTACTGTTGTTAAGCGAATTACAGCAGTGGTTAAGTGAATCGTGCGGTCGCTAAGCGAAATTCACAAATGGCGACCACGTCATAAAAATAAGCCGATTGCCAAGTGCCCAGATTTTAATCGTATGACCGTAGGGATCTGGGATGGTTATAAGTGCAAGGACCAGTCGTAAGTCACTTTTTTTTAGCGCCGTCGTAACTTTGAACAGTCACTAAACTGTTGAGTATACCATTTAGTTTAAATGGTATTCCTCAACTTATGATGTTATAATGAAAAAAGTATGTTGCATCATATTGAACAGAATTCGGACGCTTGGCAACTGGCAGGTACTTACGATAGTTGCAGGAATTCTGTGAGTTGTAGTCCTCAAGTCTTAAAGTGGCCCGATTTGGAGAGATTTCTCAATATTGGACTACTTTAAGAGGCGGTGGATTTCAATTCCCAGAATTCCTCAGCTGGCCATCTTGATGAAATATAAGGCTTAGATCCAGACTGCCCTGGCTGGGGAATTCTGGGAGTTGAAGTCCCCAAGTCTTAAAAGTCCCCAGAGGAAGAGACAGAAGAGCTGCCATCTTGAAGAAATCCCAGACTTAGCTGCCTTCTGAAATAGCCACCAGTGACTTCTTTGTAACCTTTGGGCCCCCCCTTTCAGGTATGGGCCTTGTAGTCATTTGGAGAAAAATGTGTTGCACGTTTGCACCTGGTTTTTGCTAGTAGTGTTTGCTTCCACATCTGTGGCATTGTCAGAAAACTGCAGATCAGAACTGGAGCGAGTTCAAAGCTCTTCAAGCGAAGCTGCAGGAAAGATTTCAAAGAGGAAAATCTGTGTAGCTGGGCCAAGCCTTCGCACAACCCGCCGTCCCAAACTGGGGGATAAGAAGGGACTTGCCTGGGTGGAAATTCTCTCGGCACTTGGGAGAGAAGAGGGAAGAGGGGCTCTGGGGAGACGTCAGGAGGCTGCTTGGCTAGGGAGGTTCTCCTTGACAGTAGAGCTAGAGATGGAAGGAAAGGAAGGAAGGAAGGAAGGAAGGAAGGAAGGAAGGAAGGAAGGAAGGAAAAATAGGAAGAGAAAAGTACAGAGGAAGTGAGGGAAGAAGAAAAGAAAGTGTGGAAGCAAGGAAAAGATGGAGGGAGGGAAGGAAGGAAAGAAAAATAGGAAAAGTAAAGAGGAAGGGAAGGAAGGAAAGAGAAAGAAAAAGAGTGGGAACAAGAAAAAGTAGGGAAGGAAGGAAGGAAAGAAAAATAGGAAAAGTAGAGAGGAAGGGAAGAAGGAAGGAGAAAGGAAAAGAGTGGGAACAAGGGAAAAGCAGGAGAGAAGGAAGGAAGGAAAAAAAATAGGAAAAGTAGAGAGGAAGGGAAGGAAGGAAGGAGAAAGAAAAAGAGTGGGAACAAGGAAAAGTGGGAAGGAAGGAAAGAAAAATAGGAAAAGTAGAGAGGAAAGGAAGGAAGGAGAAAGGAAAAGAGTGGGAACAAGGAAAAGCAGGAGGGAGGAAGGAAAGAAAAATAGGAAAAGTAGAGAGGAAGGGAAGGAAGGAGAAAGGAAAAGAGTGAGAACAAGGGAAAAGCAGGAGGGAAGGAGGGAGGGAGGAAGGAGGGATGGAACCACAGGAAGAGAAAGGGAGAGAGGGAGAGGGGCAGGAATTGGGTATGGCCAGTCTAGAGAAAAGAAGGACTAGGGGTGACATGATAGCAGGATTCCAGTATTTGAGGGGCTGCCAAAAAGAGGAGTGGGGGAGCAACTTATTTTCCAGAGGGCAGGGCAGGAAACAATGGATGGAAACTAATCAAGGAGGGAGGCAACCTGAAATTAAGGAGAAACTTCCTGACTGTTAGAACAATTAATCAGTGGAACAGCTTGCCACCAGAAGTTGTGGGTGCTGGTGGCATTGGGTTTCCTGCTTGAGCAGAGGGTTGGACTAGAAGATCTCCAAGGTCCCTTCCAGGTCTATTCTGTTTGTTTGTTTGTTTGTTTGTGTGTTTGATTGATTAATTGATTGATTGATTGAATCAGGAAAATATCTGCCTAAATTGCTTCTGAATGTTATCTGGATCTACTGGTCTTAAAGATGCTCCTTTTGTTTAGGGAATTATCCTTATGTCTTCCCAGCTATGCTAATTTGCTTACTGTTTCTATGCAGGCATGAATGCAAAAAAGGGGAACACAATTCACAGTTGGATCCTCATGTTAAAGCATGTAAATTTCTTGAGGTCAATGATATCTGTTTTTCTCCAAGGACATCTCCCACCAAATCTCATCAACTTTGTAATAGCAACAGCAATAGCACGTAGACTTATATACCTCTTCACAGTGCTTTTACAGCCCCTCTCTAAGCAGTTTACAGAGTCAGCCTCTTGCCCCCAACAATCTGGGTCCTCATTTTACCCACCTTGGAAGGACAGAAGGCTGAGTCAACCCTGAGCCTGGTGAGATTTGAACTGCCAAATTGCAGGCAGCCGGCAGTCAGCAGAACTAGCCTGCAATACCGCATTCTAACCAGTGTGCCACTCATAGTATAAGGGTATTTCCTCGACGTATGACCACAATTGAGCCCAACATTTCTGCTGTTGAATGAGACAGTTGTTAAATGAGTTATGCTCCATTTTAGGACCTTTCTTGCCATGGTTGTTAGGTGAATCACTGCATTTGTTAAGCTAATCACATGGTTATTAAGTGAATCTGGCTTCCTCATTGACTTTGCCCGTCAGAAGGTCGCAAAAGTGAGATCATGTGAAACACCCGCACACACCCCGATGCTGCAACTGATATAAATATAAACCAGTTGCTAAGTGTCTGAATTTTAATCGTGTGGCTATGGGGATGCTGCAATGGTTGTTAAGTGAGAAAAATGGTCATAAGTCACTTTTGTCAGTGCCATCATAACTTTGAATGAATGGTTGCAAGTCAAAGACTACCTGTACTCCAAGATGCATCCAGAGAGTGACAAGTGGGAACAGTGTATTATTATATGAAGAAGAACTACCAGCTCCTCAAATATGACGGGATGTATTCTTGATGGCCATGGATAAATACTTCAAGGCACAAACGTGTTATGGAGTCTAGAGAGGCCCATGTGGTCACCCCAATATTTGTTTCCATAGAGACCACCACAATTTGGTCAAAAAAGTCAACAGTAGAGTTGCCTGATGACCATGCATGTTCTACCTCCCTCCCTACAAGCTTCAGAAGAACAGACAAAGGGTTGTCCCATTTCTTCAACCTTAACATCTCCATGCCTACCCAGACATCTTTGTGGTGGGCCTCTACAAAGGACCTACAAAGCTTTCCTTGATGGTGGTGGACCTCTCAAAGGAGATGCCACCTCCTGCTCGTTCCTAGCTCTGGAATCTGAGGGGAACTACAGAAAATTGTCAGCGAGGATGGGAAGCTGGTTCTTTGGCACAAGGAGGCCTCTTGGCTGCAACTTAATATGATTTTATTAGAGCTAAGCTGGTATAATAGCAACGAAGGTGGTCCATCATGTCTCCTTGCCAACATCAACAGAAGACAGCTATTAACTCATTTTCATTCCTCCCCAGCAGGAGATTCAAATGCTCCTCCTCCTCCTACAGAGTCAAGAAAAAGTTTCTCTACCTCCATCTTCGTCTCACCTGTCCAAATTCACCTTGACAAGTTTTCCTTGACATTGTGAGATGTTCACCTTCATGGAGTTGGTGGGTCCAGCAAAGAGACTTTATATCCTCCCTACCTTCCAATCGGTTTGCTTAATCTGAGGCTACAGATAGTTCTCTACTTACAACCATTCATTTAGCAAAACACTGAAAAAAGGAGAAGAGTGGTCCTTGCAGTTATGACCATCACAGTATCCCCATGGTCATATGATCAAATTCCTTCCTTCCTTCCTTCCTTCCTTCCTTCCTTCCTTCCTTCCTTCCTTCCTTCCTTTCCTCCCCCCTCCTCGTTCTTTTTCCTTTCTTTCTCTTTCTTTCCCCCTTTCCTCATTCTCTCTTTCCCCTTCCTCTTTCTCCTTTCCTCCTCCTCCTTCCTTTTTCTTCCTTCTTTCCTTTTCCTTCTTTCTCCTTTGTTTTTTCCCTTTCTTCCTCATTCTCTCACCCCTTCCTTCTTCCTCCACCTCTTTTCCTCCCTCCCTTTCTTTTTCCTTTCTTTCATCCCTCCCTCCCTCCCTTCTTCGTTCTCCTTCCTTTCTCTTTCTCCTTTCCTTCTACTCTTCCTTCTTTGTCCTCATTTCCTCTTCCTCCTTCCTTCCTTTCTTTTCCTTCCCCTTTTCCTTCTCCTTTCCTTCCCTTTTCCTTCCTTTTTCCTTCTTTCCTTCCTTCCTTTCCTTTCTTCTTCCCTCTTCCTATCCTTTTTCTTCCTTTCTCTCTCTCCTCTTTTTCTTTCCTTTCTAACCTCTTTTTTCTTCCTCCCTCCCATTTATATGGCCACAAACCCAGGTAGCAACTACAGCAATAAATACAGAAATACCCTCAACCCCGTGTCAGGGATCACAAATCACAAGGACCTAGCCAAGCAGGGAAGAGCCACATATATTACACCTCGCCCAGAAATGACCTCACCTTCACATCCTCCTCTCAATGCCTGAGGGGAGAACATTCAGAGGTCTTCAAAGCTTTCTTAAAGACTCACTTCCTTTCCCCACTATCCTAGACCCCCTCTCCACCCCACCCCCACCCTCTTCAGAAGCCAAGCCTAATCTCTTGGCTGATCCTTCCAAAGCCTCTAATGCTTCCCTAAGGATCTGCTGAATTGCTTTGCAGGATAGCCAAGCGTCTCTAAAGAAAGTGGATGGAAACTTGAGTGATCTCTGGTGGAGATCTATTCCTAGCAGGGACAATTGGACAAGAAGCAACAGATGGATGGATGGAAACTAATCAAGGAGAGAAGCAACGTAGAACTAAAGGAGAAATTTCCTGACAGGGAGAAATAATTAATCAGTGGAACAACTTGCCTCCAGAAGTTGTCGACGGACACTCCAACACTGGAGATTTTTAAGAAGAGTTTGGGCAGCCATTTGTCTGAAATAGCAATAGCACTTAGACTTATATACCGCTTTATAGTGCTTTTACAGCCCTCTCTAAGCGGTTTACAAAGTCAGCCTCTTGCCCCCAACAATCTGGGTCCTCATTTTACCAACCTCTGAAGGATGAGCAGGGGGTTGGATTAGAAGACTTCCAAGACTCTGTTATTTTGAATTCCTAGTTGGGTCAATTGGACAAGAAGCAACGGATGGATGCTAATCAAGGAGAGAATAATCCTAGAATTAAGGAGAAATTTCCTGACAGTGAGAACAATTAATCGGTGGAAGGACTTGCCTTCAGAAGTTGTGAGTGCTCCAACACTGGAGGTTTCCAAAAATAGACTGGGCAACCATTTGTCCGGGATGTTATAAGATCTGCTCAAGCAAGAGGTTGGACTAGAAGACCTCCAAGGCTCCCTCCAACTCTGTTCTTCTGATCCTTCTCTCTTTGTACTACTGCTAGTCCTTCTCCTGCACAATTTCAGTAGAACAAGAGATCTGGGAAGACCATGTGGATTCAAAACCTTTCTAGTGGGATCTGGGACCAGATCATGGAAGGTTTCTTATATGGTCTACCAGTTGAAGGAGAAATTTCATTGATGCAAACCCAACATTGCAAAAGAGCTTCCCTTTGTAACACATGACCCCAAATCTTTGACAAAGAGGAGGTACAGAAGGTGAAATAGCCCCAGCGAGAAAGAAATATAGGTAGCCCTCGACTTATGACCACAATTGAGCCCAACATTTCTGTTGTTGCTAAGTGAGACATCTGCTGAGTTTTCCCCCATTCTACAAGCTTTCTTGCCCCAGTCATTAAGCAAATCACTGCAGTTGTTGACCCCAGGACATTGCAGCTGTCATAAATAAGAATCAGTTGCTGATTGTCTGAATTTTAGCCACAGGATCATGGGGATGTTGCAATGGTTTTGAAGGCCATAAGTCCTTTGTAACTTTGAACAGTTATTAAAGGAACTGTTGTTAAGTCAAGGACTACTAGTATTTGCATTGAGAATACCTCTGTGTATACAAATACCTCAATGTACACAAAAAAGGAAGGAAAACGGGGGTTGGGGGATATGATAAAGGAAATAACTCTGCAAAATATAAATTATTTTTGCACGTTGATGGGCAAAACAGACACTTTCCTCCAATACATTAATCATCAATTGCAAGCTGTAAATTTAACGTAAAGCATTCCCATCATTTCTACTCCCTGCCTGGAGATGATTGGGGGGGGGGGCATGTAGCCTTCCCAGTCATGCAGAGATTGGGGTGGGTTTTTTAAATCCCTAGTGTCCGGGGCAACCCCTTCCTTCCAATGGGACATTCCTAGAGACCACCAGGTATTTACCTGGGGGCCCAAAACTTGGTTTCCACATTGGGAGGATGAGAAAGAGAAAGAGAGAGAGAAAGAGAGAGAATGAGAGAGAAAGAGAGAGACAATGAAAGAGAGAGGCAATGAAAGAGAGAGAATGAGAGAGAGGTAGAATAAGAGACAATGAGAGAGAGAATGAGATAAAGGGAGAATGAGAGAGAGAAAGAAAGAGAAAGAGAGAGAGACAATGAAAGAGGCAATGAGAGAGAGAGAGAGAGAATGAGAGAGGTAGAATAAGAGAGAAAGAGAGAATGAGGAGAGAGAATGAGATAAAGGGAGAATGAGAGAGAGAAAGAAAGAGAGAGAGAATGAAAGAGAGGCAATGAGAGAGAGAAAGAGAGAGAATGAGAGAGAGGTAGAATAAGAGACAGAATGAGAGAGAGAGAGAAAATGAGAGAGAGAATGAGATGAAGGGAGAATGAGAGAAAGAAAAAGAGAGAGAGAGAGACAATGAAAGAGAGGCAATGAGAGAGAGAAAGAGAGAATGAGTGAAAGAGACAAACAGTAAGGGAATGAGAGAGAGAAAGGGAGAATAAGAATCAGAGAGAATGAGAATAAAAAGAAAATGAGTGAGAGACAATGAAAGAAAAAGAAGGCAAATGAGAAAGAAGCAGAGACAGAATGAGAGGGAGAATAAGAGCAGAATGAGAGAGAATGAAAATGTGAGAATGAGAGAGAGAGAGGATGAGAGAGAATAAGAGAAAAGGAATGAGACAAAGAGAATAAGATAAAATGAGGGAGAGAAAGAGAGGGAAAATAAAAGACAGAATGAGAGAGAGAAG
Organism: Pantherophis guttatus; assembly: GCF_029531705.1. The sequence continues at coordinate 1,043,208 of NW_026844112.1, forward strand.
AGAAAATGAAAGAGAGAGAGGGGGGGAGATTGGGAAATTAAAGCGGAGCTAAACCAAAGCGAAGTGACTCCGGATGCCTCCCGTCCCTCCTTAAACGGATGGAAAGGGAAGGGCGGCAGGCGAGAGGATGACAAGGGGCGAAGTAACCCATAAAACCGAACCACTTCGCCTCTAAATCCGAATCAAAAAGCCTTCGCGTTTGATTCTAAGATGGGGGGGGGCTCAGACATGAACCGTTTCCCTCCCCTTCTCCCCCCCCCCCCCGGCGGGACTGCAACTCACCATCTCCTAATAAATGCCCCAAAGTCACCTAGGCGGCTTTCATGTCTAAGGCAGAACTAGAACTCACCGCCTCCCCACTTTCTAACCCGGTACCTTAACCACTAGATTTAAAAAAAACTGCGTTGTGTTTGTTCATTATCATCAAGTGTCGTACCTTATGATTCTTGACCAACGTATCTTTTCTTTTATGTACACTGAGAGCTTCTGCACCAAAGACAAATTCCTTGTGTGTCCAATCACACTTGGCCAGTAAAAAAATTATATTCTATTCATTATGAGCAAAATTTGTTCATCCCAGAAAAATTTGGAGGGGATAACACCCCCTCCCCCAGCAACAGGTGCGGAGCAGCGGGTATTTGCATTATATTTTTGCACCCCGTTATTTGCACACCGACTCTTAAATCCGTTTTCCGCCCCTGAAGCTGGAAAGAAACCGAATTGTTTTCCAAAAAGAGGGGCCTCTACATACGGCCTCCCTCGAACCTTTCGCGTGCAAAATTCTTCTCAGATTTACAAAGCGGGGCGATATATAAACGCCGGGTTTTTAATCGCCTCGCGCTCCTTTAGGCGGTTTGAAAGCTCCGCGTTCGTTCCAGCAGGGTGCGTTTTTAAACCGAATTAAGTCTCCAACGATTCGGTTTTAACGAGGCCTGGTGCGGACCCTTTCCCACGGAAAGCAGCTTTTATAAAAACTGTAAAAAAATTAATAACGGGTTTCACAAACTGGGTTCCTGCGAAGGGGAAATTTAACACTTCTAAATCGCCTTTAAGCGTAATTTTTAATATATTATTTTCTCCATGGCCCCGTTTCGAAAGACGCTTATATTTTAATTGCATACAGGCATCCTTCAGGAAAACAATTCTCATCAGGGTCTAGATAACTGAAGTCATGTTTTCGATATTTGAAATATAATTCCTATGTCTCTTCTACCTAAAGGTGTTTGAAACACGTGTATCATATCTGGGGTGCCGTCAGAGAAACCGGAACGAAGGCACCCGACACGCGTTTATTGCAACGTAACGTGTGAGTGCCTTTATAGAGCTTTTATTGCAGCGAAATGTGTGAATGCCTTATCTATATTTATATATTATATATTTACACACACACACACATATATACATACACATATATACATATATATTTAAGAATATATATATTCTTAAATAAAATAAATAAAAAACCCAGTCCTTTAAAATAACCAATGATGTGTCGAGGTGAAATTTAAATAGGTCCGAATAGGGACACGCGCTGGGAAAGGCAGGCAGGCTTTAATATAATGCATTTTTTAAATAAATAAATAAAAAGCTTGGCTACTTTCGCACAGGTGCAGAGTTTAATTCCCGGAATTTAGCCTGGGGAATTCTGGGAGTTGAAATTCACACCTCTTAAAGCGGTCCAATTTGGGGGGAAAAAATTGACACAAGGCCAGCTTATCTAGAAGCATTAAAAAAAAAAAAGAAAGGAAACAGGTGAGTTCTATAGAGACCTTATCAAGTGGACGAGTTTTGCCTGGACTGAACCATTCACACACCTGGACTGGGGAGTGGGAGGAAATTTAGAAATTTCACTTTCTTCTTGACTTCGAGAGGCGATTTGCCCACGTGCAAACAGATGCCTTTTTTTTTCTCACGTTCTTCCCGCCTCCTTTTCTTCCTCCTCCCTCCCTCCCCTCCCCTCCCCTCCCCTCCCCACACCACACACACACACACCCGCAAACCGAAGTGGTCCAGCCCAGACAAGCTTTCGCTATTTGCCTCTGGTTCTCTAGCTTCCTTGCGTCTGTAAAGCTTCTTAAAGCAGCACCTGGAAAAGGGGGGGGGGGATATGGATAACACACGTGTTTGCGGATTTTCACAGCCCCTGACCTTGGGAAGCGGGACCCTTAGGAAAGCCCGGCTTGGGGCGGGGTGAGGGTGGGGGCGGCGAGATTGGCAAGAGAGCCCAGGGGAGGTGGGAGGTGGGAGGGGGGGGCTCCCCAGCCAAGCTGCAGAGAGTTCGCCTCGTTTTTCTCATCTCCAGCTCTCTGAAGTCTATAATTACCGCCGACCGACCGATTTGCCGCAACTTGCCCGTCCCGACAGCCTGCCAGGGCCCCCCCGCCCCCCCTTCCCTCGCGGGGCTCAGCCTGCGAAGGCAGGGAGGCGGCCACCTTCGGCAAAATAACCGGGCGAGCGAGTCGTCAAAAGCGGGGTTCAGAGACGCGCGAAGGCTTGGATGCGGGCAGAGAAGCAGGGAGGGGAGCTCTGCCTCCTGCCTTCCTCACCCCCCACCCCAGCCTTAAACAACCCCCCTCCCCGGAGGCTAAAGGGGTGGCTGCATCCCCTCCAAATCGGCCGAGCTCCCCGATTTCTGGACCGCAGCAAACCCGCTTTCGACAATGGCAATTTGCACCCCGCTTTCGACAATTGCGATTCTCCGGGCAGGGAGGGGCGGCTTCCAGGCCAGCAAGGGACCCGACGCCTCGCCGGAGTGGGGTGGGGTGGGGGGCAAGTCTTGGGGTGCTTTCCGAGGTTAGGAAGCTGCCCGACCGGTTGGACCCAATCGGATCGGAAAGACGCTTGCAGCCGGACCTCTAAGCTATAAAAAAAAAAAAGGATTGGGGTCGGGGGGGGGGAACCGGGCAGAGATGACCCTTTCACCTCCCCTCCCCTTCTCGCCCTACAAACCCCGAGAGCGAGGGCAAAGGAAACATCCCCGGTTCTCAAGGACGGAGTTTGGAAAGCCGGAATCGCGTCTGGCCAAGAAGCGAAGGCGAAGCACGCTTCATGCCGCGTTTACCAGCGAGTCGCGTAAAGCTTTACCCGAAGCTGCGGGGAGTTTGGCTTCCTCTTCACTGCCCCCCCTTCCCTAACAACACCCCCCCCTTCCCATCTATTTGCAGTTATAAGCCAGAAGGCAGAAAAACAAGCCCGGGCGACTGCCGAATCTCAATCATTTACCACCCCCCTTCCCAAAAAGAGACAGCAACTAGAGTCACTTTCGAGAAAATCCTGCATTTTTTCACTGGGATTTCGGGTTTTTTTTCCGGGGGGGGGGCATGAAGATGAGCGAAGACTCCCCCGCCCCCCTTTACAAAGCTAATCTTCTAAACAGAGAAGGGGGTAAACGGCGCAGAAAATAAAAATAAACCTGTTCTTAAGCAGAACATATTTTCTATTTTTACGCTTCTGGCATTTTTACGCTTCCTTCCCAAAGCCGCATTACTCTGCCCCTTTGAGTTTGCTTCTCTCAAAAAAAAATAATCATTTTTTTCCCTGCTCTTCTCCCCCCTCCCCATAATTAAGTTAAAATTACTTTATTTTTTCTTTAAAAAAAAAAAGAAAGGCAAGCAACACGCGTTGGCTTGTATCTTGATTTAATTTCCCCAGGAGAGCATCAAAACTGGATTCCTTAAAAAACAAAATAAAAATCAGCCAATCTCTTCTGCCTCTCATCCCCTTCCCCATCTTTTCAAAGTTCCCCCCTCTTCTTATAGTGTTCTTTTTTTTTTTTAAAGAGTTCATCCAGTCAAAACAAACACCGTATTGGAAAAATCTAAGACGCAAAATTACCCAGGTCTTAAAATTGTCGTAGGAACCACAATTCCCTAGGTGCCCAGTGACACCCAGTTCCTGACAACGGGTTAGAAATAAGAAAAAGGCGAAGCCCACCTTTTCTGGCCAGGCTAGCTTCGTCAGAAAGTGGGTCCCCCCCCCGAAATATTAAGGAATTAAGAAAACCAACTTACCACCAGATGGGATAACTCGAAAGAACCCGGGTCAATCCGCCAATAAACAGCAAATATCCTAGGAAGAACATTTTTGTCGCCTGGGAAAGTTGTGTGTGTGTTTTTTTTTAAATGCAAGTCGGAGAAAAGTCAGGCGGATAATAAAAATAAGAAGAACGCAAGAATTGCAATATTTTTTTCTCTCCTTCAGCGCGCGGGGTAGCCGGAAAAAAAAACCTACGCCACCCCTTGAAAATAAAATAAAAAATTAGCCTCAACAGGTAGCTGCGTTTCCGTCTCTCGCAGATTATTCCCCGGCGTCTCTCTCCAACTTTCAAGCAAAAAAAAACCCGAAATAAATCACCCCGAATTAATTTTGGAGAGGAGTTCCCCCTGTTTTTGGGGGAGTAGGTGGGTGGGAAGAGGGAATCTTTCCGGCCTCAGCCAAGCTAAAAAACAGAAAAGGAAAAAAGGAAAAAGGAAAGAAATGTTTAATAGGAAAAATAAGTTTTTAGAAAAATCAACCAGCAGATCGAGGAGGGGAGCGCAGAGGCTGCCTCTTTCTCAAATGCCAGAAGAGCGACTGAGCGACTTCCGAGAAGGTGCTTCTTTTAATACCCACTTAAAGACACGTTGGCCCACAAACCCGTGTGTGTGTGTGTGTGTGTGTGTGTGTGTGTGTGTGTAAGCTGAGCAGGGTGCGAAAGAGAGAGAGAGAGAGAGAAAGAGAGACGGAGGGAGAGGAATAAAGGAGACAAGGAAGGGGAAAAAATAGAATTACATTTTGGAGAAGGTGAATAACGCAGTGATGGAGCGAGTGAAGCCCAACTCTGGGTGTGGCCTCCATGTATTGCCCCCCCCCTTTATAAAATGGGGGTGATTTTAAGGCAGGCTGGTTTTTAAAGACCCCAGACCCTCCCAGTCACACCTTTTCTCTGCTCCGTAGATCCGACTTTGTGCCTCGAAAGCGGGTGGCAAAAATAGAAATTTGGGGATTTATTTGTTTTTGTTGTTTTTTTAAAAAAAATCATGGACCCCTACAGGGGAATTTATTTACAGTTCCACAAAATAAAAGGCGTCCCGGAAGTTCTCAATCCATGCCAGACATTCCGAGAGGGAGACGATGTCGGTAGAGACCTTCTGTCCAGCCCCCCCCCCCTGAATTTGACACGCTTGTCGCGTTCCCACGAGACGCTGAACCAGCGCAGAGGACGGACGCGGCTTGCGCGGCCCCCTCCCTCCCCCCCGATGCTTCTCTTGCTTAAAACAGATTCGTTTGGGGGTACTCCCAAAGAAAGAAGGGGGCGGGAGAAAGAGCGCTTTGGGAGGGAATTCAATTCGGAGGGGAGGGGGTGCAGGTTGAACGGGTCGTGTGAATGCGGTCCGCGGGGAAGACAGCTTTGCCGACTTGGGAAAAGCGATTGTGGGGGTGAATTTTAGCTTCGCTCTGCTGTATTCTGGTGTGACTACGGAGCGAGATCGGTCGGAGGCGGCTGCGCCTGTTAATCTCTGTGATCCGGATTGAGCCAGTTGTTTTTGCCAAGCGCCCAACTTGATTCGATTTCAGCCGAGGAGAACCGGAGGGGTGTCCTTTGTGGACAAGGACTGGTGTGTGTGTGTGTGTGTGGAAATGGGGGAGAACCTTACGCAGGTGTTAAGCGATGCGGTTTTCTTAGGAAGCGGGGAAAAGTCGCCAGACCGTTTCCCCGCGCAAATTCGGATTCAATGTCGTCGGAAGAAAGATCCTTTTCGCCGCCGAATCCGGCGCTTCGAAGTTGAGAGAACTGGGAGCCTCCCCTCCCCTCCCTCCCTCCTTCCCTCCCGTTTTCGGGCATAAAAGCCGTCTGAACAATGTTAAAAAAAAAAAAATCCTCCCTACACCGCGATCCTTCGCATAGACCGGTGAGGTTTGGGGGTGGGAGGTGGGATCTCATTTACGATCCTTCCTTACCGACTTTCTCGGGAGAAAACTCTTCTTTACGACCTCGTGGCCCATGTCCAGACAAATACACGCGTGCACAGACTGGGAGAAAAAGACCAGACTGAAACCACTCGCGTTTGGAGGAAGAAATGAAAAATCTGTGGATGTGCACACGCGCAAACGCGCGTTTGCTTTCACACGCGCGCGCGCGCGCGTGTGTGTGCAGAGATCGATACACGTGCTGATGCCCAGATGCACGTGCGGGTGTCTAGAGCTACCTATGCCCCTTCCACCCCTCCCCTCCGGGAAAAACGGAGCGCGTATATTTTCCCTATTCAAACAACATCCTGACCCTTCATTGAAGAAAGACGCGTGAAAGTGTAATCATGTTCAGCGCGGTAATTTCAAAGCCAGGAAATGTATATGCATCTTGAACGCGCGTGTTTCTGTCCGAGTGCCTTTAGACACTCGCGGACTTATTTGCTCACCTAGGCACCAACCAACGCGTGTATCTAAATCTCTGCTGGCGCACGTGTGAAAGCACCTTGAAAATCCGCGCAAACGCACAGGGATGTAGGTATTTATTCAACTGCGCGCCGTCCACGGCTGTTTCGTTGGTTTCCTCGCAGCGCCAGGGATTTTCCCTAGGTCTCTTTTCTTAACCTGTGTGTCCGTGCGCACGTGTATTTGTATGAACACCGATCACGCGCGTTTGTAGGAGAATACTTCCATTTTTCTCCCCGCATTTTCGATCCCCGAGGTCCGTCGGTCCTTCCTCCATAATTTGCTTCCCTCCTGGTTCCTGTCCGGACTTCCCGGGAGCCAGGCGACCGTCCCACGCAAACCCCGATGGAATCCCGCGACATTTGTCCCCGGAAAACATGCACCTGATTCTCACTATGTCTAAATCAGCCCATCGGGAGGTTTAATTTTTTGCACCGGATTTGATCCGGATTCAATCTTTCTCCTTTGCTGCCTCTTTCTTTTTCCTTCCTTCCTTCCTTCCTTCCTTCCTTCCTTCCTTCCTTCCTTCCATCCATCCATCCAGAGAATGGGAGAGAGAGAGAGAGAGAGAAAGAGAGAAAGAGTGAGTGAGAAAGATTGAGAAAAAGAAAGAGAGAAGAAGAGTTGGGGAAAAATACAAATGGTAGAAGAACACCGATTTGAAACTGTTGTAAAAAGGAAATATATGTTTAAAAAAAGAAAGAGAAAGTGAGAAAGAGAAAAAGAGTGAGAGAGAAAGACTGAGAAAGAGAAAGAGAGAGTGAATGAAAGGAAGAGAGGGGGAAAGAAAGAGGGGGCAGGCCTTTCCTTAGACTTCTAATTTAAAGATTGGATATAAGAATCTGCAGGAAAGTCAAAATCTGTTTTTCAGGGCCAGGAAGAATGGAGTTTGCTTTCTTCCTCACACATATTCTAGGCTGGCTTTCCTCAGGTTCAAATCCAAAGGGTTTTTTCCTCACTTTTCACCTGAAATACCTAGGCAATTTTGGAGTGTATTTTTGGGAAGACTGTCTGCAAAAAGTCCCTGTAGTTTCCTGGGCAAAATTTTCAGAAATTATTTGCCATTGCTTCTTTGTTGGAGCTTAAAGGGAGAGACTGGCCCAAGGTCAGCCAGCAACCTTTGTGCCTAAGGCAGGATTAGAACTCATGATTTCTGGATTTGGTGTTTTAAGCACTGTGCTGCAGCTGCCAAAAAATCCAACACTTGCATCAACAGAGGCATAGAATCAAGATCACGTGAAGTGTTAATACCACTTTATAAGGCCTTGGTAAGGCCACACTTGGAATATTTCCATCCAGTTTTGGTCGCCACGATGTAAAAAAGATGTGGAGACTCTAGAAAGAGTGCAGAGAAGAGCAACAAAGATGATTAGGGGACTGGAGGCTAAAACATACGAAGAACAATTGCAGGAACTAGTTATGTCTTGTTTAATGAAGAGAAGGATGAGGGGAGACATGATAGCAACCTTCCAGTATCTCAGGGGCTGCCCCAAAGAAGAGGGAGTCAAGCTATTCTCCAAAGCACCTGAGGGCAGGACAAGAAGCAACGGGTGGAAACTCATCAAGGAGAGAAGCAACCTGGAACTAAGGAGAAATTTCCTGACACTAATTTCCTAATTAGTGTAACAACTTGCCTCTATAAATTGTGAATTCTGCAATACTGGAAGTTTTAAAGAAGAGCTTGGAGAATCATTTGTTTGAAATGACATAGGGTTTCCTACTTGAACACAGGGTTGGAATAGAAGACCTCCAAGGCCCCTTCCAATTCTGCTATTCCATTCCATTCCATTCCACTCCACTTATTCCATTCTCTACCTTGACATTTACCACCCAAAAATTAGACCCAAGGACAGATTATTCACAATTAGGCCATGTTGAAGCATATCTGCTTTGTATAAATTGTATAAATCTGTGCTTCTCAGCCTTGTCAACATTACAATGTGTGGACTTCAACTTCCAGAATTCCCCAGTCAGCCAGTTTTTTTTGTTTTAGTCTTTGCAGGATTTATTGATCTCTTTCCAAGTTGTTGTTTCTTCTCCTTCTCCTTCTCCTTCTCCTTCTCCTTCTCCTTCTCCTTCTCCTTCTTTTTCTTCTTCCTCCTCCTCTTCCTCCTCCTCCTCCTCCTCCTCTTCTTCCTCCTCCTCCTCCTCCTCCTCCTCCTCTTCTTCTTCTTCTTCTTCTTCTTCTTCTTCTTCTTCTTCTTCTTCCTCTTCCTCTTCCTCTTCCTCTTCCTCCTCCTCCTCCTCCTCCTCCTCCTCCTCCTCCTCCTCTTCTTCTTCTTCTTCTTCCTCCTCCTCCTCCTCCTCCTCCTCCTCCTCCTCCTCCTCCTCCTCCTCCTCTTCTTCTTCTTCTTCTTCTTCTTCTTCTTCTTCTTCTTCTTCCTCCTCCTCCTCCTCCTCCTCCTCCTCCTCCTCCCTTCATTTTCCTCCTTTATGTATCTTCTCTTTCTTATTCTCTTCTCCTCCCTCCCTCTGCAATGTGCAGCAAAAGAAACCAAACTTCGTTGAATTGCTCAGGGTTGAATTGTGGGGCCCTCTGATGCTCTATGAGCTTGGTGGTTTTCCTGCAGAAATTTCATGACCCAACTAGGGAACATCATCAGTGCTAGGAGGGAGTGGGGTTTGCAGGGAGGAAGAAAGAAAAAGAAGAAAAAAGAAGGAAAGAAAGGAAAGAAAGAAAGAAGGAAAAGAAAGAAGGAAAGAAAGAGAGAGAGAAGGAAAGACAGGGAAAGAAGGAAAGAAAGAAGGAAAGAAAGGGAAGAAAGGAAAGAGGAAGGAAGGAAAGGAAGGAAGGAAGGAAGGAAGGGAAGGGAAGGAAGGAAGGAAGAAAGGAAGGAAGGGAAGAAGGAAGGAAGGAAGGGAAAGAAGAAAGGAAGGAAGGGAAGGAAGGAAAGAAAGGAAGGAAGGAAGGGTAGGAAGGAAGGAAGGTAGGAAAGAAAGAAGGGAAAGAAAGAAGGAAAAGAAAGAAAGAAAGAAAGAAAGAAAAGGATTGTGTGAGATCCTCAGTGCTCTCTGAGCTTGGTGATTTTCCTGCAGACATTTTATGACCCAACTATGGAACATCATCACTGCTAGAAGGGAGGAGATTTGCTCAAATCCTCAATTCTTGTCCAGACTAGTCTTAAGTCTTCTGGAGAAGGTGAATTCACAACCTTTGTAGTTAGAATGTTCCAGCATATCATAGTTCTTGCAGGTTCGTCCTTTTCAGTGCATCTTTGGATTCCATTGACCTGTTTCGATCACACATTTTCCTTACACAAAATCCTTCAGATTTTGCCATTTTGGGTATCTCAGAAGTCAGAGAATCGGGGAGGCTGAATGTTACGGACCAAGTCACCAACAGGAACTCTGTTCTGTTAACATGAAATCTTGTTTGACAGTGTGATGGTCGATATATTAATGGATGGAAGGAAGGAAGGGAAGAAGGAAGGAGAGTAAAGAGGGAGAGGGAGGTAAAATGGAAGGAAGGAGGAGGGAGGGAAGGAGGAAGGAAGGAAGGAAAGAAGGAAGAGGGAGGAAAGGAGGAAGGAAGGAAGGAAAGTATGGAGGGAGGTGAAATGGAAGGAAGGAAGTGGGAGGGAGAGAGGGAGGAAAAGAAGAGCGAGGGAGGAAGGAAGAGGGAGGAAAAGCGGAAGGAAAGAGAGTAGGGGGGACGGAGGTGAGATGCAAGGGAGGAAGAGGGAGGAAGGAAGGAAGTAGAGTAGGGAGAGAGAACGGGAGGAAGGAAAGTGAAATGGAAGGAAGGAAGGAGAATAGGGAGGGAGGGAAGAAGGTGAAATGGAAGGAAGAGATAGGAAAGGAGAAGGATGGAAAGTAGGGATTGAGGTGAAATGGAAAGAAGGAAGGAAGGAAGAGGGAGGGAGGAAGAAAGGTGAAATGGAAGGAAGGAAGAGGGAGGGAGGAAGGAAGGAGAGTAGGAGAGAGAACAGGAGGAAGGAAAGTGAAATGGAAGAAAGGAAGGAAGGAGAGTAGGGAGGGAGGGAGGAAGGTGAAATGGAAGGAAGAGGGAGGAAAGGAGGAAGGATGAAAAGTAGGGAGTGAGGTGAAATGGAAGGAAGGAAGGAAGAGGGAGGGAGGGAGGAAGGTGAAATGGAAGGAAGAGATAGGAAAGAAGAAGGATGGAAAGTAGGGATTGAGGTGAATGGGAAGGAAGGAAGGAAGGAAGAGGGAGGGAGGAAGAAAGGTGAAATGAAAGGAAGGAAGAGGGAGGGAGGGAGGGAGGGAGGGAGGAAGGACTCATTTGGGGGAGTTTGCAGAATATAACCCAATGCTAAGTGAAGCCAACTATCTGGGTTCATGATAATATTTAGCAATAATTTTGATTGGATGCCGATAATTCCTCAAGTTGCAACTGTTCATTTAGTGACCAAAATTACAACAGCACTGAAAAAAGTGACTTATGTCCGTTTTTCGTGCTTATGACCGTTGCAGCATCCGCAGGGTCATATGATCAATTCAGACGCTTAGCAACTGGCTATGACGGTTGCAATGTCCTGGGGATGAGAAATGTGGTCTCTTAGAGATACAGGGAGTCCTCAATTTATGACCACAATTGAGCCTAACAATTATGTTGCTAAGCAAGACAGGTATTAAGTGAGTTTTAAAACCTGTTTTAAAATCTTTCTTGCCAGAGTTCTTAAGTGAATCACTGCAGTTGTAAAGTTAGTCACCCAGTCGCTAACCAAATCTCTTGACTTTGCTTGGTCGCAAAGGGGATTAATTACGTGAGGCCTGGACTCTGTGACTGTCATAAATACGAGCCAGTTATCAAGAGTCCAAATTTTGATCCGATCAGCATGGAGAAGCCGCAACCAATGTTAAGTGTTGAAAAACGGTCATAAATCTCTTTTTTCAGTGCTGTTGCAACTTTAAACGGTTGCTAAGTGAGGACTACCTGTACAGTAAAGGAAATTTATTCCTGAATTGTTCCTCTTAAAAATTATGGATTTGCAAAAAAAAAAAAAGGCATGTGCGAATCTGCACTGCCATCTAGTGGTTGAAAATCTCATACAAATTTTCGTCCTGGTTTGGGATTTTAAACCTAGAATAACAGTTAGAAGGGCCCTTGGAGGACATCTAGTCCAACCCGCTGCTGGAGACAGTCTACACAGGCAGCCCTCGATTTACAACCATTCATCTGGCAATGCTTCGTGCTTACAAACGCACAGGAAGAAGTGACTTACGACCTGGTCCTCGCACTTACAACTGTCATGTGGTCAAAATTCCGGCACTTGGCATCTGGCATGTATTTACAATGTTTGGAGTCCTATGAATGCCATTTGTGTCTTTCCCCAGCCGGCTTCCGACAAGCAAAGTCAAGGTAGGGAAGCTGGATTCGCTTAATGACTGCCCAATTCACTTAACAACTGTGTTCATTCGCAGGGTGAATGAACCTTATGCAGTTCTGATGAGAACCAATTATAAAGACTTTTGGATGGGCTCGGAGGCCAAGAAGGATCACGTCCACGTCATCTCTGTGCGGGAGACCGGTGGGGACATCTTGAGGGTAGGGAATCCTGGGATTTGTAGTCCACACCCTTGAAAGTTGCTAAGTTTGAGGAAAAGTGCTCTGGGCATTGACCGCTGCTTGAAGGATTCAGAGTTGAATAGAGCTGGAAGGAACCTCAGAGGTCTTCTAGTCCAACCCCCTGCTCAAGCAGGAAGTCCCTATACCATTGCAGACAAGCGACCGTCCACTCTCTTCTTCGAAATCTCCAGCACCCACAACTTCATGAGGCAAGTTGTTCCACTGGTTAATTGTTTTAACTGTCAGGAAATTCCTCCTTAGTTCCAGGTTGCTTCTCTCCTTGATTAGTTTCCACCCATTGCTTCTTGTCCTGCCTTCAGGTGCTTTGGAGAATAGCTTGACTGCCTCTTCTTTGGGGCAGCCCCTGAGATATTGGAAGACTGCTATCATGTCTCCCCTGATCCTTCTCTTCATTAAACTAGACATACCCAGTTCCTGCAACCGTTTTTCATATGTTTGAGCCTCCAGTCCCCTAATCATCTTGGTTGCTCTTCTCTGCACGAATAGAATAGAATAGAATAGAATAGAATAGAATAGAATAGAATAGAATAGAATAGAATAGAAAATTGGAAATCCGAACTACTACCAACAGAAGCAAAAATAATTGCAAAAATAACCGAATGTGCAGAAATGGATAGACTCACTAAAGAGCTTCAAGAGAAGGAAGATACTGATTATTATATAGTTTGGCAAAGATGGTACTCATGGCTGGAGGGAAAGATAGGGCCAGTAAAATAAAATGGTAGGAAAACTCAAATAGGAGTACAGAAAGTGGTACATGACGAAAACAGTAGGATGGTAGTTATGAATAGTTAGTATGAATTGCAGAAAACTACGCTTAGAAATGCACAATTATGTTAAGGCATAAATAAGCAGAAATGCAAACTTTTAAATAAAGAAACAACAGGTAAATTAGAAAATAATCACCGATATGATAGCTTCTTAGGATGGTTTTTTCTTTTTTCTTCGTGTGTGTATTGTATTGATGTATATGTACGTGTTTTTACATGTATTCATGTTGTACATTTGTGTTTAAAAATAAAAAACTAATAAAAAAAGAATTAGAATAGAATAGAATAGAATAGAATAGAATAGAATAGAATAGAATAACAGAGTTGGAAGGGACCTTGGAGGTCTTCTAGTCCAACCCCCTGCCCAGGCAGGAAACCCTACACCACTAAAGACAAATGGTTATCCAACATATTTTTAAAAACTTCCAGTGTTGGAGCATTCACAACTTCTGGAGACAAGTCCTTCCACTGGTTAATTGTTCCAACTGTCAGGAAATTTCTCCTTAGTTCTAAGCTGCTTCTCTTCTTGATTATTTTCCATCCGTTGCTTCTTGTTCTGCCTTCAGGGGCTTTGGAGAATAGCTTGACTCCCTCTTCTTTGGGGCAGCCCCTGAGAGATCGGAAGATGCTATCATGTCTCCCCTGGTCCTTCTCTTCATTAAACTAGACACACCCAGTTCCTGCAACCGTTCTTCATATGTTTCAGCCTCCAGTCCCCTAATCCTCTTTGTTGCTCTTCTCTGCACTCTTTCTAGTCTCTCCGCATCTTTTTATATGGTGTCCAAAATTGGTTGCAGTATTCCAGGTGTGGCCTTACTAAGTCTTGGTGTGTGTGTGTGTGTGTTTTTTGGATAGGTGAAACTTTGTTTTTGTCATCTCAGCTGAACTCTCAAGCCAAGCAGAGTTGAATTTGAGGAGGGCTTGGATGGGAGACCACAAGGAGATCGACAGAACGCCTTGCACTTTCTGGACAGCTCTTTCATGCAGAATCACTGCCCCCTTGGAGGAAGGAATGCAGGTACTCCTGGACTTAAATGAATGGTTGTTTCATTTAGTGACTCTTCGAAGTTACTACAGCACTGAAAAAAGCGACTTATGACCGTTTTTCACACTTACGACTATTGCAACCTTCCCAGGGTCACATGAACAAAATTCAGATGCTTAGCAACTGACTCATATTTATGACGGTTGCACTGTCCCCGGGGTCACGCAATCCCCTTTTACGACCTTCGAACGAGCAAAGTCAATGGGGAAGCCCGATTCACTTCACAACCGTGTTGTTAACTTAGTAACTGCAGTGATTCACTTAACAACTGTGGTAAGAAAGGTGGTAAAATGGGGCAAAACTCACTTAACAACTGTCTCGCTTAGCAATGGAAATTTTGGGCTCCATTGGGGTCGTAAGGCAAGAACTGCCTGTACCGCTCCATCACTCCAGCCCATTTACTTGCGAAAACACATCGTCTCTAAAATAAGTCTGGTATAGTTTTTAATGTATCAAGACTAGAAACCAGGAGGCTGTGGGTTCTAATCCTGCCTTAGGCACAAAGCAAGCTGAGTGACCTTGGGCCAGTCACTCTCTCTCAGCCCTAGGAAGCAAGCAATGGCAAACCATTTTTATAAAACGTTGTCAAGAAAACTACAGGGACTTTTCCAGGCAGTTGTTTTTTACAGTTATACAGAAAATATCATTTTCAGCTATGATTTATTGACACCAGGGGGCGCCAAACTCCCATGACGTGACCGTTCAAAGTTATAACGGCACTGAAAAAAGTGATTTAGGACCATTTTTCACACTTATGACCGTTCAAGCATCCCTGTGGTCATGTGATCAAAATTCAGACACTTGGTAACTGACTCGTATTTATGACGGTCGCAGTGTCCTGGGGTCACATGATCCCCTTTTGTGACTTTCTGATGGACAGAGTCAAGGGGGAGGCTGGATTCACTTAACGACCATGGGACTAACTTAACAATGGCGGTGATTCATTTAACAACGGTGGCAAGAAAGGTCGTAAAATGGGGCAAAATTCACCTATCTTGCTTAGCCGTCAAGATCTGAGGCTCAATTGTGGTCATAAATCGAGGACTACCTGTGAAAGAAATGACTAAACAGGCCTCCCAAACCTTATTAATTGGCTTATTTATGTTTCAAATTTATATAGCGAGGTAACGTGGCTGTAAAATCCTAGTGATTTTATCCAATCCTCCTTTATAGATATTTTTCTCGAAAGCTACATTCATTTTGTTTCCTTTTAAAAAAATTGATCAAACTCATATACTGCCCATCCCACCGATTAGATGCCTCTGAGCGGTTTGCAAAATGGCAAGAATATAAATAGAAAAACAATTAACATTTAAAATACTTAAATAAGAATATATGCAAGTGTTTTGCCTTTTTTTAAAACTTCCAATATATTTTTTTCTTCAATGTCCCAACAGCTTGGAGCATCACCTGGTGGTCTCCCATCCAAGCGTCAATTAAATCTGATTAAGTTTAAGGTCAGATGAGATCAGCTAGGGATTACAATATCAGTGAAAATAAATTGTATTAGGATGGATTAAATGAGCAGAAAAATGTTGTCTGGGCGTGACTAAATGAGACCTTGCTAAACTCAGTTAATGTTAAGTCTGGTTTATTCTTTGCTGGCATTTGGGAAAACCAGAGATTGCGATTAAATATATTATGCAATCTTGAAAAAAAAAAAAAAAACAAAGACCAAATTCAGGAGCCAAGGAAAATCTTGTGATTTGCATGTTTCCTTCGTAGAAATAACTAAAAACGAATTTATAATCTTGGCTTGTCCATCGAGACATACCCAGCCCTTCAGCCAAATGTCTGAATTTTGCAATTTTTGGGAAGTATCTTTTAAGTCACTGGATCAGTCGAGAGACAGCCGGCTTTGACTGTGACTCCCCTTCCCATCAGGCACTGCCGAAGAGACGTGGCTTATGGTTTCAGTGGTCCAACCTGCTGATAGCTCCCACCCCGGAACTGCAAAGTTTGCCAAATCTTATTTCAGCATTCAGGCTTTCCAAGTCTCTGTTTCCAAATGAAACTGATGATAGTTCAGAGGTGGTGCGATGATGGTTTGTTTAGGGTCTGACCTCTGGACTCCTGGGATGCCTCTCAGCTGGAAATGATTTACACCTTGGTGTTTTTCCTGCTTGGACTTGCAACTGCTTTGCTACCTGGTGCAGACAAACAGAGGCCACAGACCACTGGCTGCACGGGGCAAGGAGGGGCTTCTATTCCCTGGAGGGGTCTTTGCTTTAAAGAGTGACACGCTTAGACAGCAGAGGAAAAAAGCAGAATGCCTCCTTCTCTCTTTCCCTTCCTTCTTCCTGCAGAAACAACATTTCCTCCCTCCATTTTCCTTGTTTTTTTCTTGTTTTTCTGCTCTTCCTCCCTCCCTCCCTCCCTTCTTCCTTCCTTCCTTCCTTCTCCCCTCCCTTCTTTTTTCCTTCCTTCTCCCCTCCCTCCCTCCCACCCTTCTTCCTTCCTTCCTTCCTTCTCCCCTCCCTCCCTCCCCTCCCTCCCCTCCTTCCTTCCTTCTCTCCCTCCCTTCTTTTTTCCTTCCTTCTCCCCTCCCTTCCCTCCCCTCCTTCCTTCCTTCTCTCCCTCCCTTCTCTCCCTCCCTCCACCTCCTCCCCTTCCTTCCCTCCCTCCCTTCTTTCCTTCCTTCTCCTCTCCCTCCCTCCCACCCTCCCCTCCCCTTCTTCCTTCCTTCCTTCCTTCCTTCCTTCTCCCCTCCCTCCCTTCCCTCCCCTCCCCTCCTTCCTTCCTTCTCTCCCTCCCTCCCTCCCTTCTCTCCCTCCCTCCACCTCCTCCCCTTCCTTCCTTCCTTCCCTCCCTCCCTTCTTTACTTCCTTCCCCCCTCCCTCCCTCCCACCCTGCCTTCCCTCCCACCCCTCATTTTCCTTCCTCCCTCCCCTCCCTTCCTCCTTCTTTCCTTCCTTCCTTCTCTCCCTCCCTCCCTCTCCCTTCTTCCTTCTCTCCTTCCCTCCCTCCCTCTCTGCCTTCCTTCCCTCTGTCTCTCTCCCACTTCCTCTCCTTCTTTATCTTTTCATTTTCCTCCTCTCTCTTTCTCTATCTCTCTTCCTCCTCACACCTCCTTTCTAGCACTGATAATGTTCCGTAGTTCGGTCATGAAATACCTGCAAGAAACGCATCGAGAGCCCCAAGGACCGCCCCTCCTCCTCTCTCCCTTCCACCAGAAACCTAAGAAGACAACCCTGAGATGTCACCATTTAGGCAGCCAAATCTTAAAGTGCCCACAAGTCCACATTCTCATCCTTCTATGAAAATATAATACGACCCAGTGAAGCCGCAGGCAACTTCCCGTGGTTTTTTCGCATTTTTTTGCGAAGTTCAGAAAATCTTTTTCAAGCTGGCCGAAGTCTCGTGATTTATTCCAGTGGACCACTTGGGTGCCTGTTGGAAGAAAAGAAAAAAACAATCTGTGCTTGAGGAGGGGGGGGGGTTGGACTAGATGACCTCCAAGGTCCCTTCCAACCCCTGCTATTCTTTTTTTCTGCTTTCCCATGATTAAAACAACCCTGAGCCACGTAGAGCAAAAGCAACCTGAAGAACGAGGAAATAGAAAGGGGGCGGGGGGAAGAAGAAGAACAGATTCACAGTTTTTATCCTTTTTCAAAAAGAACCAAGCTAGGAAGGAATCCAGCTCGCAGGTGTAAAGTTAGTCCCCGATTTACGACTGTAATTGACCCCAAAATAATTCTGTTGTTAGGGTGAGACATTTCTTAAGCGAGTTTTACCCCCATTTTACTTTCTTGCCGCAGTTGTTAAACGAATCACTGCAGTCGTTAAGTGAGTAACACGGTTGTTAAGTGAATCTGGCTTCCCCGTTGACTTTGCTTGTCAGAAGGTCGCAAAAGAGGATCACTGCAGCCGTCGTAAATAGGAACCAGTTGCCAAGTGTCTGGATCAGTGGTGAGTTTCTACCAGTTCGGCCCAGTTCGGGGAAACTGGTAGTGGCAGTGACTGGAGGCTCCGCCCACCTGCCCGGACGTCATCACAGAACCTCTGTGCATGCACAGAAGTGCCATGCGCGAGCGCGCTCACAGTCCCGAGCCGGTAGCGAAGGTAAGTAGAAGCCGCTACTGTTCTGGATTTTGATCATGTGACCATGGGGAGGCTGCAATGGTCGTAAGTGTGAAAAACGGTCGTAAGTGTGAAAAACGGTCGTAAGTCACTTTTTTTCAGTGCTGTTGCAACTTTGAACGGTTGCTAAATGGACTATCGTAAATCGAGGACTACCTGTAATCAGGACGGATTCCTTTATTTGTTTTTGCAAGTTAGGGTTAATAGGTGAGCACATACTATTGCCTTAATGGTTAATCATTGACCAACCTAGTTAAAAAAAAGCTGCGGACACTAAAAACCTCAGATGACGGTCCGTCCATCAAAGGATCAGCAGGAATCACTAAACCCGGTAAGAAACACAGGAAGTCCTTGACTTACAACCGTTTGCTTAGTGACGGCACTGAAAAAAGTGACTTAGGATTGTTTTTCAGACTTACGACAGTTGCACAGTCCTCACACTCAGTCATCAAAATTAAGACACTTGGCAACTGGCTCCTATTTATGACAGTTACAGTGTCCTGGGGTCACATGTTCCGCTTTTGCGACCTTCCGAGGAGCGAAGTCAACGGGGAAGCCAGATTCACTTAATAATTGTGTACTAACTTAATATCTGCAGCGATTCGCTTAACGACAGTGGCAAGGAAGGTCGTAAAGTGATGCAAAACCCACCTGTCTTGCTTAATAGCGGGCAGGTGCCAAGCATCTAAATCGTTTAGCCATGGGGATGCTGCAATGGTCGTAAGTGTGAAAAATCATCCTTTTTCCGGCGCTGTTTTAATTTCGGTCATTACCTTATCTTGCTTCTCCAAAGTCCAATTTTGGCTTCTTTAAAAGGTCAGCCTGGCAGCCCTCATCCGGACGATGCTATGGTCAGGCGCCTTATATAAGAGGATTAAATAAAAAAGAAAGAAACACACACCCACGCGAAATAGTGATAATAAAACTCGAGCCCTACACGCCGAGCGAAATCTTTTCTGTAGAACACCTGTTCTGCTTTCTAATTTTTCTGAAAAATCCCCGAAAACTTTTGCCAAGTAAGAGATTTTCGTCTCACGAAGGATTCGGCTTGCAATTTTCAGCATCTTCCTGCAAATGCTGAAAGCGGCAGATTTAGGGCGGAAGAGAGATGGTCCTCCACTTACAACGGTTCAGCTAGCGACCCTTCAAAGTTAGAAGGGCACTGAAAACAGTGACGTGACCGTTTTTCACACTTACGACCGTTTCAGCTCTCGTCAGCGGTCAGCTGGTCAAAATTCGGACGCTTGGCAACGGACTCATAGTTATGACGGTGGCAGTGTCCCTGGGTGTGTGTGTGTGTGTGTCGTCACATCATCGCCTTTGCGACCTTCTGACAAGCAGAATCCCGATTCACTTAATAACCATGTGACGAAGTTAACAACTGCAGTGACTCATTTAACAACGGTGGAAAGAAAGGTTTTAAACGTGGGGCACAAAGAAATGTCTCACTTAGCAACAGAAATTTTGGGCTCTACTATGGTCGTAGGTCGAGGACTACCTGTACTATAAATGCACCAAGTGGGAGATCTTGCTAGAGGTAGGGCTCGATTTACGACCAAAATGGGGGTTAGAATTTCCATTGCTAAGCAAGGGTTGCAAAGCAAGTTGCCCCCTAATTTTATCAACTTTTTTTCCTCATGGTTGTTAAGTGAAACACTGCGGTTGTTAAGTGAGTCACTTCACTGGAAAGAATTGAGCCCAACGTTTCTCTTGCTAAGCAAGGTGAATATTAGCTGAGATTGAACAGATTTTATGACTTTTTTCGTCATGGTTGTTAACTGAATCACATGGTTGTTAAGTGAATTGACTCCCCTGTTGACTTGGCTTGTCGGAAGTCAGCTGGGAAGGTCATAAATGGGGATCACGTGACCTCAGGATGCTGAAACCACTGTAAGTGTCTGCCAGCTTCCCGATAACCTAGTTTGATCATGTGACGGTGGGACGCTGTGATGGTCGCAAAGGCGAGGACCGCTTTTCAGTCACTTTTTCCAGGGCTGTCATAACTTCAAAACGGTTGTTAAATGAATGGCCGTAAGTTGAGGATCTTATCTTATTAGGCCCGATGAGAGGGCATGAAATGGAAAAATTTTAAGAAATAAATTGCATAAATAATAAATCACCAATGAATGAATGAATAAACAACTTCGAGAACTTTGAGGCGAGGTAAGAAAGTCTTCTTCAAAGAGAAGAACCAACAA
Organism: Pantherophis guttatus; assembly: GCF_029531705.1. Next base: position 1,063,263 of record NW_026844112.1, read on the forward strand.
CCCAGAACTTGTTTGTTTGTTTATCACATTTGGAAATTGCCTACATGACTCACAGGGTGAGTCTAAATCCATTTCCTTTACTGAGCAGGGGGCTGGACTAGATGACCTCAAGGGGACTCCTTCTAATCCTAGGATTCTATGGCTCCCAAAATGTAGAGATAATTTAGGAAGCGCTTGAAGTTTAACTGTGATATCAGGCCTTCCACTGATCTGGGATACTGCCTCAGGGTTTTTTTTTTTTAATTTTAATTTTTAAAAAAATTTTTTTAGGTTTCCAATCATTGGAAAATATGCCCAGCAGAGACTGTGCAAATGCCAGATGCTGAGATGTTTCCAGGGGAATTCTGGGAGCTGAAGGCCATACTTCTGAAATCCCATCTGATGAAATAAAATTACAAAACAAATCTTAGACAGTTTGGATGGGAGACCACCAGGAGATCACATAACCCCTTGCAATTTTTGGAGACTCATTGAGGGAAAATATACACCAATGGCTGGCTGGGGAATTGTGGGAGCTCAATCCCATATGCCTTAAATCCGTCTGATATAATAAAATTATAAAATAAGTTTTAGAGGACTTGGATGGGAGACCACCAGAAGATCACACAACACCTTGTAACTATTCTACAGCTCTCTCACGGATGCTCATCATCACCGTTGGAGGAACGAATACACCACGCTAGTAGCTGGCTAGGGAATTATGGGAGCTGAAGTTCAGACATACCGACTGTGGGATTCTGGGAATTGAAGTCCACCTCTCTTCAAGTCGCTCTGTTCGAGAAACCCTGGTGTAACACCCACTTACCTTCTCCGAGAAGTGATGCCAATTTGCACACACCTCCTTGATGGTGCCAATGGATTCCCGGCATGACATAAGCAAGAATAGCAACAGAACTTAGCACTTAGACTTATATACCGCTTCATAGTGCTTTTATATCCCTCTCTAAGCGGTTTATAGACTCAGCTTATTGGCCCCAACAATCTGGGTCCTCATTTTACCCACCTCGGAAGGATGGAAGGCTGAGTCAACCTTCAGCTTGGTGAGATTTGAACCATCGGCAGTCGGCAGAGTTAGCCTGCAATACTGCATTCTAACCACTGTGCAACATGGAAGGGAGGGAGGGAGGAAGGAAGGAAGAGCAATAGCACTTGGACTTATATACCGCTTTATAGTGCTTTTACAGCCCTCTCTAAGCTGTTTACAGAGTCAGCCTACTGCCCCCCCCTCAACAATCTGGGTCCTCATTTTACCCACCTCGGAAGGATGGAAGGCTGAGTCAACTTTGAGCCAGTCAGGATTGAACTCCTGGCAGTGAGCAATGCTGCATTCTAACCACTGTGAAGGAAAGAAAAAGAAGGGAGGGAGGGAGGGAGGGAGGGAGGAAAGAAGGGAGAAAGGGAGAAAGGAAGGAAGGGAGGGAGGGAGGAAAGAAGGGAGAAAGGGAGAAAGGAAGGAAGGAAGGGAGGGAGGGAGGGAGGGAGAAAGAAGGGAGAAAGGAAGGAAGGAAGGGAGGGAGGGAGGAAAGAAGGGAGAAAGGGAGAAAGGAAGGGAGGGAGGAAGGAAGGAAGGAAGGAAGGAAGGAAGGAAGGAAGGAAGGAGAAAAGGAAGAGCAATAGCAATAGCCCTTAGACTTATATACCACTTCACAGTGCTTTTACATCCCTCTCTAAGCGGTTTATAGACTCAGCCTTTTGGCCCCAACAATCTGGGTCCTCATTTTACCCACCTCGGAAGGACAGAAGGCCAAGTCAACTTTCAGCCTGGTGGGATTCGAACTGGCAAATTGCAGGCAGCCAGCAGTCAGCTGAAGTAGCCTGCAGTGTTGCACTCTAACCATTGCGCCACCGCAGAGAATACCGCCATAAAGCAAATCACAGCATCTCATTGGGCTGGCGGGTTTTGTCTGTTTTGAAAACGTTAGCATGATCCCAATGCTGGTTTGTTATGGCCAAGGTTGGGACCCCCAGCGGTCAATCAAAGTGCCTGGTTCTCGCTGGACTGTCCAACTGGGCAGTGCTCACGTCTGGCTCGATCAGATTTGGTTCGCCCCAAGGGGACCGGCTGAAGCTGGTTGGTTAAACCTGGTTGGATGAACTGAAAAGAGTGACGGGCTTAGCCAAAGCTGGTTAATTATTGACAAAGTCATCTTAAAGGGAAAACCAGATTCAAACTTTCAAATGGAATGATGCAGGATCACCCAAAGACTTCCCCACTCCCGCCTGAGTCCTTTGAATGAAAGTCCTCGATTTATGACCCAGAATCGGAAACAGGATTTCCCTGGCTAAGCAAGACGGTTGGTTAAGTGAGTCCCGCCCAATTTTACAGCCTGATTTTGCAATGGTTGTTAAATGGGTTGCTGAGGTTGTTAAGTGAATCGCGTGGTGATTAATATGAATCCGGCTTCGCCACTGAGTTTACTTGTCAAAGCCAGCGGGGAAGGTCACAAATAGGGATCACACAACCCCGGCACGCTGTAAATACTTGCCAGTTGCCAAACACCTGAATTTTGATCACTGACTGTGTGAGGAGGCTGGAATGGTCATAAGTGCGAGGACTCTCATAAGTCACTTTTTGGAATGCCATTGTAAGGCCACAAGTGCTGACGATGGAATTCTGGAAGTCCTCACAGTTGCCAAGGTTGAGTAACCCTGTCCTAAAGCAAAGCAGTTTGCTTGAATACTTGGATGGGAGGCCACTCAGAGATCCTAGGACGGAAAGTCAAAACACCCTTCCCGAGAATAGAGAAGCAAGCCAGTTTGCAGCTTATAGTTTTGAAGGTGAGGAGTCTGGCTGGGTGTTTGCCTTGGATATCGGGGTGATGATGGGGTCCCCCTTTTTTTGCCTGCCATCCCCATCAGGGGTGGGGGGTCCCCATCCCCATCAGGCAGAGTGGTGAGGGGTCTGGTTGCTAAAGGGGTCTGGATCTGATATATGTCAGAATCTTTGCATTTGTTTAAACTGAGATTTAGCTGTGGTTTGAGGAATATGCCACGAGGGTGCGATTTGGGGTGGGGGTACCATCAGGTTTCCTCTTTCCTTTTCCCCTCCCTCTTCTGTTCCCTCTCTCCTTCCTCCTTTTTTTCCTCCTTTTCCATTCACTTTCCCTTTCACCCATTCTCTTCTGCTTCCTTCCCTTAGTCTCTCCATCTATTTTATTTCTTCTTTTATCCTCCCCTTTCCTTCCTTCCCATCTCCCTCTTTTTCATTCACTGTCCCCTTTTCTCTTCTCCTCCATCCTTCCTTCTCTCATGCTCTCCTTTTCTTCCTCCCCTTTTCCTTCCTTCCTTACTCCCCTCTTCCTTTTCCATCCTCTTCCCATTTCCCCGCCCCCCTCCCCTTTCTCCTATGCGCTCCTTCTCTTATATTCCTTCTTTCCTTCTCTCGCTCCTTCCTCCCTTCCCTCTTTCTTCTCCAGACACTTTCCCTTTCTCCCTTTCCCTTTCCAACCCTCCTCCTTTCCTTTGCCCCCTCTCCTCTTGCGCCGCTCTCCCCCCCTCCTCCAGGGCCTCCCCCCCGGGGGGGGGGCGGCCCTTCCCCGAGCCCGCCCCCCAGCTGGGCTCGTCCCCCTCCTTCCCCAGTCGGCTGCTTATAAAGGGGGCGTCCCAGCCGGCCGCCGCCGATCCGGCTCAGCGGGAGGAACGCGATGATCAGCGCCAGAGGCGAAGCAAAATGCTGGATGGACACCCCCGGCAGAGACGGCTCTTCTTCTCCTCTTGCTGCGCGATCCTAGTTCTGCTCTCCTGCGCCCCGGACCTTTCCGCCGCCTACTTCGGGTGAGCGCCCCTCGCTGCGCTGCGCTGGAGGATCCTTGCCCTGCGCGGGTGGCAGCCTCTGCTTCCCTTCTTCGGGATTGCGCGTCTCATCGTCTCTCTTAGGAACAGCGGTTCCCCAGGAGAGGTGCATCTTTCCAGAACCCCACTGGCGGCGGCGGGGGGCGACCTACGCTGCCCCATTGCCAGCCGGCGCCCCCTCCCCAGGTTGCCATCCAAGCGCGCAGCCTCACCTTCCCTTCTCCTTTCTGGGGCGCGTAGGGCAGATGAGTTACCTTGCGCGGGGCATTTAGAATCACAGTCATTCTAGTGCAGCCCCTTGCCTCGATCCTACGTCGAGAAGCCCCCTCCCAAATCTGGCTTCTCCTGTTCCCTCCGGAGCGCAACAGGTCTCAAGAAACAGGTCCGCGCCTCCGAGTCCTTTTCAGCACCCCGGCCGTCGCTGAGCCCAGTTCTCCCCCCTTCTCTCTGCCTCCCACTAACTTTGGCAAACTTTCTATATCCTCTTCCCTCTGCGCCCCTCTTTCATGGGGGTGTCGGCCGATCCTGTGGGACTACAAAATCCATCGCATCCAGCCTCCCAGGGGTAGGCGAGGGTGGGGGATGCACTTTGAGTCACCTGTGATCAAACTTGGGGACTGTGAACAGGTGGGTTGTGGCCTTTTTTTGAAATGGGCTGGGGATTTATCAGGGAAGCAGGAAAGGAAGAGAATTATTAATAGAATTAATTATCAATGGATCAGATTTTAAAAGAAAAGAAAGTTTGGCTTAAGATGACAAGGCTGGCTAAGGCGTTTCAAGAGAATGGGGATGTTCTTGTTCTAAAGGTTTTTAAATCTTTAAAAACTGATATTTTATGTTCTGCGACATTCTCCTCTAACTTGGTTAGGTGTCTGGGGTGACAATTCCTAGATTAGAAGCAGAGGATAAAAATTAAAACCCAGGCAGTTTGGCAGGACAATTTCAAAGTTCTGATTCCATTTTAAGAAGAAATTGGCACTTTAAATCTATTCATATCTGAGCTAAACTGATGGGAAGCGCCTGGTTGAGACATGAGTATGAATACTTAATCTTTAATTGATGTTAAATGTTTCTTGGAGATTCTTTAATGCAGTTCATTTTCCAGCCTTGCCTCCTGCTGATTCAAAGAAAAATAAAATATTCTTTTCTCATTATTTTGCTGTAAGATATTCAACATGTAACAATACATGTGGGATTAATTGTCCTGAACTCAGCTGTTTGATGCATTTTGGAACTGATATATATATATATATCAGAAGAAACTATGACATAAATGATAAACAATGTCCCAGTTTGATATTGACTCCTTGAACAAATCTTGAAAGATGTTGGTTAATATAATGATCTTATAAAAAGATCCAGCATATTAGTAAACTATTATATTTGATTAGACTTTTAAGAAATTTAATATTCATTCAACCTTAAATGTTTTGCAGCTTTAAGACATTTGAACTTCAACTCCCAGAATTCCCCAGCTACTTGGCTGGGGAATTCTGGGAGTTGAAGTCCATACATTTAAATAGTATGTTTGGGTTTGCCTGTTAAGGGTTTGGATATGACATTTTCTTAGAAGTCAATAAAACTAACAGCATTTATGATTTTTTTTTTTGCTTTTTTATAAAAACCCATTCTTCAAACACGGTTTAACTTCTCAGTTGATAAGAATTGAGTTGCTAGGTCGCTTCTTCTTTTGGCTTTCTGTGGCATGTGGGGTTGCTGTGCATGATGGTTTGTGAAGTCCAGACCAAACCATCACATTCTTGTCTGGAGGATAGGAGAAATGACAGATTCGCAAGTGGATGGTTTTGGAATAATGAACCTAAATGTGATGTGTCCTGGGGAGGTTTTTAAGAAGACCATTTTTTATCTTGAAACGGTGTAAGGTTTCTTGCTTGAGCAGGGGGTTGGACTAGATGACCTCTGAGGTCCCTTCCAATTCTGTTATTCTGAAATGAGAGTTTTTTTTTAAAAAAAAAGTCTGTTGCGTTTTTAAACTTTGCATCTGTTTAGGGGCGAGCATACTCAGGTGTGTCAGGAGGATGGTGGCTTTTCACACTGAAGTTTTCCTGTACTTTTGTTCATGTCTCATGTGGAAAAAAGGGTTGGGGGCTGCTGCTGGCTGGTTTAACATGGTGGAGGGGGGAGAGGGGGGCAATATTGAAAATCAATAATCCGTCTCTTCATATTCCCTGTGCATCTTCTTCAGAAAAGTTTCAACAGTATCTTTCCAACTACCTAAGCATTCCAGAAGCAGCAGTTTGCAAACAGCTGGAGAAAAGTTGATGATGGGGAGGGGTCTTAGTTTGGTGTGGGCGTATATGCACGGGTGTGCAAGGAAGGAACTGAGACAAAAGAGGTACAAAGAGTGGAGGCAGCTGAAAGGAATTTGGTATTATTAATGGTGAGGTGTCCTTACTGTGGGTGTGCAAAATGGTAACTGAGACCGCAAGAGGTACAAAGAATGCCACCAGCTGGAAGGGATAATGGTGAAGCCTCCTCTTTGGTGTAAGCGTGTACGTGGGTGTGCAAGGAAGAAACTGAGACCACAGAGGTGCAAATAATGAACACAGCTGCAGGGAACGTGATAGTTATAATGGAAAGGTCTCTCTTTTGTGTGGGCTTGTGCATGGGTGTGCAAGGAAGGAACCGAGACCGCGGAGGTGCAAATAAGGAAACCAGCTGGAGGGCACAATGCTGAAGTCACTCTTTCAAATGTGGGTGCGTGCATGAGTGTGCAAGAAAGAAGCTGAGATCAAAGACCTGCAAATGATCTTGTCTAGAATATCTATTTTTGCCTCCTCTGTCTGATCTGTGCCTGGTCAGTTTCTCTCATCATAAATGGGTGGGGACCTTTTTTTCCCACCCCCCCTCCCCTTATCCTGTCGGCAAAGATCAACTCTTGTGCCCTGCCTTGTCTTTTAAATTATTCCATTTTTATTTTCCTGGATAGAATTTCCCTCCATCTAAGAAAGCCCTCTTCTTCTAATTAAATTGAGTGACATTTTGAGTGTCTAAACCAATGTTTTCCAAATTGGATATTTCAAGCATCTAAAATAAGATTTGTTCAAATTTGGCAACTTTAAGAGGAATGGACTTCAACTCCTTCAAGCTGGCTGGGGAATTCTGGGAATTGCAATCCACCTTCTCTTAAAATTTCCAAGTTTGACCAACACTTATCTAAAAAATCCCTGCACAAGTTTTGCCACTTGCTAAAATCTGTGATTGGAGTTTGGGGGAAGGGCGAGTGTGGAAAAATATTGTAATTCCCATCGCTGCCAGCAGAGGGATCCATTAAACCATCAATTAATGGGGAGGGGGGGGGAGGCTGAATTTCTTATTTTAAAACTTTGCAGGTGTATCCTGTCCTTTAAGAAAATAAAATATTTTCATGGGAAAGTTATTTTACCCTCTTTCTTCCCTCACACCCCTGTTCATTTCTATTTATTTTTTTTTCCTCCCTGGAAGGATCCAGGGAGAGCTCGTCTGGAGGAAAACAGAGGGAAAAATTGCAAGAATTAGCTTGAAATTTTTTTCCCCCCTCTCTCTTGCTAAGCTGGCTTCGAAACTGGGCCTCTGATCTTCTTCCTATGGCCCGGTTTTGCAAACTGGGGCTTGGGAACGGAATGGGGAAACCTGGTTTTGGCTCGAACCAAGAAAGAAATGCCAATTACTGCAACCTGTAAAGAGATTGGTATAAAGGACAATGTTTGCAGTTCAGGGTTGGAGTGAAAAGCCCTCGGTGCGTTCTCTGAATTTGGTGGTTTTCTTGCAGACACGTCATCAGTGCTAGAAAGGAGAGGGTTGTGGGAGGAGGAGGAGGAGGAGGAGGAGGGAGAGGAAGAGGACTGTGGGGTCTTTGGTGTCCTCTGAGCTTGGCTGTTATTTTGTAGACATTTCATAACCCAACTAGTTAACATCATCAGTGCTAGCAGGGAGCGGGGTTGTCCTCTGTTTATATACTAGTAGCTTATTCTATATATAAAATAGAGCAAAGCATATTCCCTTTTTAGCCCTGATGATGTTACCTAATTGGGCCATGAAACGTCTGCAAGAAAACCACCAAACGGTGAGCTCCAAGGACCCTAATTTCAACCCCCAGCTATACATTTTCCCTGTTTAATCATTACAAAACTGTGTGCTTTATCTCTTTTATTTTACGTTTTCTCATTAGAGCTGCAAGCGATTGAATTTGCGGGAAGCCGTTTGGGCTCGGAAGCACGGGCTGTGGGTGTAAACCAGGATTGAGGGGAGCCACAGGGGCTGAGCTATGTTTGGGGCATACCAATGCTGCCAGACCCCTTTTATTTTGTGCAGAAACGGACTCAGTCCTTTGTGATTCCTGCATTAGTCTACAAACCTAACATTCGTTTACGAACCCTCCATTCCCGGCTAAAAGTTTCTGGTGTGAAACTCTCCCATGGTGATTTATTGAACAAAACGTGGTTTAGCGCAGGGCAGGAGGCTTTCCATGCAGCTGGGAACCATATAGGGAGTCCTCAACTTATAACCATTTGTTTAGTGACCATTTGAAGTTACAACAGCACTGACTTACCAGTTTTCACACTTACGACCGTCACAGCATCCCGAAGACTTGGGCGTTTGGCAACTGGCATGGGTTTATGATGGTTACTGTGTCCTGGGGTCATGTGATCACTTTTTGCAACCTGCCGAGAAGCAAAGTCAGAATTCGGTTAACGACTGTCAAAAGTACAGGCAGTTCTCGACTAACGACCAAAACTGAGCCCAACATTTCTGTTGCTAAGCAAGGCAGTTGTTAAGTGAGTTTTGCCCCATTTTACGACCTATATTTGCCATGGTTGTTAAGTGAATCAATGCAGTTGCTACGACAGGGTTGTTGACTGGGGAATTCTGGGAGTTGAAGCCCACCCAACTTAAAGAAGCCACGTTAGAAAAATCCAAGGTTCAGTGGCTGGCTTTATGAGTGTCAAGGAAATACCATGTTTCCCTGAAAATAAGACAGGGTCTTATATTAATTTTTGCTCCAAAAGATGCATTAGGACTTATGTTCTGGTTAGGTCTTATTTTTGGGGAAATACGGTACTAATTGCATCCATCTGGGAGATGATCTTAACTGGGGCTTATTTTGGGGGTAGGGCTTATATTACGAGCATCTTGAAAAATCATGCTAGGGCTTATTTTCCGGTTGGGTCTTATTTTCGGGGAAACAGGGTACTTAGAGATGATGCAGTAGTTTTAGGAACATATCTAAGGCTGCTGAAAGAAAATTAAAAATAACGTTGAAAGTCTTTGAGGGTGATGCCCTCAAAGACTCAAGTAAGCAGATGTATTCTGGGTTAAGCTTAGATTGACTGGGATCTAAGGTGAGCCCCTTTATTTGAGGGTAGTGGGGTGCATGGATGGATGGATGGATGGCACTATAGATGGATGGATAGATAGAGGGAGGGAGGCATAGATGGGTGGAGGGCTGGAGGACTGGTAGATAGATGGATTGAAAGACGGATAGAACAATGGATGGATGGATGAAACAATAGGATGGATGGATGGATGGATAGATAGATAAATGGATGGATGGGCTATAGATGGATGGATGGGATGATCAATGGATGGATGGAGGGATGGAGGGATGGAGGGAGGGAGGGAGAACTGTAGGGTTGGTAGATTTAGGGATGGAGAGATGGATGGATGGAACTATAGACGGATGGATAGATGAATGGAGGGAGGGAGGCATAGATGGGTGGAGGGCTGGAGGACTGGAAGATGGATGGATGGAACAATAGATGGATGGATAGATGAATGAATGGAGACTATAGATGGATGGGATAATCAATGGATGGATGGATGGATGGAGGGAGGGAGGTATGGAAGGAGGGAGGGCTGGTAGAGATGGATGGATGGAACAATAGATGGATGGATAGATGAATGAATGGATGGACTATAGATGGATGGGATAATCAATGGATGGATGGATGGATGGATGGAGGGAGGGAGGGGAGGTATGGAAGGAGGGAGGGCTGGTAGAGATGGATGGATGGAACAACAGATGGATGGATGAAATGATCAGAAAAAAATAGAAAACAAGAAAGAAAGGAAGGAAGGAAGGAAGCAAGGAAAAGAAGAGAGAAGAGGCAGATGTTTCCCTGCTTGCCTGCCTGCCTGCCTTGGCAAAGGAGAGGGGGGTCTCCAGGGCCCCTCAAAGGCTCACACCACGAGATCCTTCCTGGTCCCCTCGACGTGAGCTGGCTCGCCGATCATCCCTTACAGCCAAGCCACCTTCAAGTTCTTGGCTGCCCGATGCTTAGCTCTGGAGGCCTCCTTTGGCACGCAATCCACCTGTCCTTCCCAAACTGGGTGTCCTACCCTGGGTGGGCTCTTAAGACGACCCACCAAAGAAGCCACCCCACTCCTTCCTAGCAACCCCTCTCTCGGATGCCGAGAACTGACCCTCCAGATGTTTCATGCTGCCCCCAGCGTGTAGGTTCACCCTTTGCCCTGATGAAGTTGCCTTCCTTGCAGCTTAAAAGGTGGCCTAAGCCCAAATCACCCTACTTTATTCCACAAACTCTGATTAATATAACTAGTCCTCAATTTATGACCACAATGTCATTAAGCATCACGGCCGTTAAGCGAGGGAGCATCCATCCATGACCTGCAACCATCTCTTCTGGCTTACTCATTGACTTGGCTTGTCAGAAGCCAACTGGAAAACTTGCAAAAGTCCATCACACAACAGGAGGCTGCTGTGATGTTTGTAACAGTGAGGACCAGACAGAAGTCACTAAATGAATGCCGCTAAATGAATGTCATAAATGAAGGACTACCTGTAGTGGTTTAGAAGAATAATAAATATCATTACTTGTGTGCATTACAAAGATTTCAACCAACACACTGTCTCAACTCTGGCAGTCCTCAACTTATGACCACAATTGAGCCCAGCATTTCTGTTACTAAGTGAGACAGTTAAGTGAGTTTTGCCCCATTTTACGTCCTTTCTTGCCACCGTTGTTAAGTGAATCACTGCAGTTGTTAAGTTAGTCACATGGTTGTTAAATGAATCTGGCTTCCCCGTTGACTTGGCTTGTCAGAAGGTCGCAAAAGGGGATCACGGGACACTGTGACCGTCGTAAATGTAAATCAGTGGCCAAGCAGATGCCCAAATGGTTGCAAGTGTGAAAAATGGCCATGTCACTTTTTTTTCAGTGCTGTTATAACTACTAATGGTCACTAAACGAATGATTTTAAGTCGAGGACTACCTAAACTTGAGAAATTCTGGCGAATTCATGACCCATAACCCCAAATTCAGGAATGTATTTGGCTCAATAGCAGTAACTGTGAGAGGGATCTTGGAGTCCTAGTGGACAACCAGCTAAATAGGAGCCAGCAATGTGCAGTGGCAGCCAAAAAAGCCAATGCAATCCGAAATTGCATTAACAGAGGGATACAATCAAGATCAAGGGAGGTAATAATACCACTCTATAAAGCCTTAGTAAGACCACACCTAGAGTACTGCATCCACTTTTGCTCACCACGCTATAAAAAAAGATATTGAGAAATGAAATTCAATGGTGAAAAAAGGAAGGTTCTACATTTAGGCAAGAAAAACAAAATGCAGAGGTACAGCATATGTCAGAGGTGGGTTTCAGCAGGTCTTGACCAGTTCTGGGGAACCGGTAGCAGAAAGTTTGAGTAGTTCGGAGAACCGGTAGTAAAAATTCTGACTGGCCCTGCCCCCATCTATTCTCTGCCTCCCAAGTCCCAGCTGATCAGGAGGAAATGGGGATTTTGCAGTCACCTTCCCCTGCCATGCCCACCAAGCCACGCCACGCCACGCCACGCCACGCCACGCCACGCCACGCCACGCCACGCCACGCCACACCCACCAAACCACACCCACAGAACCGGTAGTAAGAAATTTTGAAACCCACCACTGGTATATGTGGTACCTTGCTCAATAGTAGTAACTGTGAGAGGGATCTTAGAGTCCTAGTGGACAATCATTTAAATATGAGCCAGCCATGTGCTGCAGCTGCCCAAAAAGCCAACACAGTTCTAGACTGCATAGAATCAAGATCCCGTGAAGTGTTAATACCACTTTATAAGGCCTTGAAGATAAGGCCACTCTTGCAATACTGCATCCAGTTTTGGTCTCCATGTAAAAAAGATGCTGAGACTCTGGAAAGAGTGCAGAGAAGAGCAACAAAGAGGATTAAGGGATTGGAGGCTAAAACATATGAAGAACGGTTGCAGGAACTGGGCATGTCTGGATATGAAAAGAAGGACTAGGGGAGACATGATAGCAGCCTTCCAATATCTCAGGGGCTGCCACAAAGAAGGTTTATCTCCCCTATAACTTTGTAATAGAATTATAATTTTCTGAGTCTTTCCTGCAGGAAGTTCAGCCAGGGAAAACATCAATAGTTCCATGCAAAAGTCTGCTGGTTTTGCTAGAGTAAGGAAATAAACAGACTTAGAGGTACGGACGCCACAGGAAATATTAACTCAGGAGAACACACACAGAGCCCAGTTCTTCAGGCCCCCCCCCCACCCCCCGGGCCCCCCCTTATAATCTCCCCGATAAAAAATATTGCGTATGCAGATGGCGAGAAATAAATCAAACGAGCAACCCAGAGGTTGCAAAGCGAGCCAACGAAAGGGCCTCGTGCCGCAGAACTGGAGATGTGGAGGTTGAAACCGGAGCCGGTGAGCCCAACTCCTGCCAAGAATTTGGACGTGGTCTGTGCTTTTGGGAGGGGTGGTATGACAACGTTGCGGTCCAACACATGCTTCGCAAGCAGGCAGGGTTGAGTTCAGCGGCCGGTCTTTCTTCCTGAAGGCCTGGGGAAATCCAGGAACCTCCAAGAAATGGAGATACCAAAACTCGAATTGTGGCGTCTGTAGAAATGTTGTAGCGTTTGGAAAGGAGGCAGGAGGAATCATTTCAATTCCAGCTGGCTTAGGGTGCCTAGGGTGGGGCTAGAACTCCCAGGCGCTTTGGTGATTGGGCCTGAAGTTGCCCTGGTGGGTTTGGTGCCTAAGGTGGGACTTGAACTCGATGCCTCGTGATAATTAGATCAACGTCACCCAGCTGTCTTTCTATGGCTAAGGTAAGACTAGAACTCACCGTCTCCTGGTGATCAGCCCCAAAATTACCAAGACAGCTTTCCTAGACAAACTCACCATTTCAGAATATCTTTAAGTCTAAAGAGATCAACTAAGGAGTTTGGGCAGGAATATAACTGGTTTCTTCCTCCTTCTCCACCATCTCCTCCTCCTCCTCCTCCTCTTCTTCTTCCTCCTCCTCCTTCACCTCCTCCTCCTCCTCTTCTTCTTCTTCTTCCTCTTCCTCTTCCTCCTCCTCTTTCTCCTCCTCCCTCTTTTCTCTCTTTCCTCTTCCGCTTCTCCTCCTTCTCCTTCTTTCTCCTCTTCCTCCTTCTCTTTCTCTTCTTCCTCTCCTTCCTCTCCTCCTCCTCCTCCTCTTCCTCCTCCTCCTCCTCTTCTTCTTTTTCTTCTTCTTCTTCCTCCTCCTCCTCTTCCTCCTCCTCCTCCTCCTCTCCCTGCTCCTCCTCCTTTTCTTCTTCTTCTTCTTCTTCTTCTTCTTCTTCTTCTTCTTCTTCTTCTTCTTCTTCTTCTTCTTCTTCCTCCTCCTCCTCCTCCTCCTCCTCCTCCTCCTCCCTTCATTTTCCTCCTTTATGTATCTTCTCTTTCTTATTCTCTTCTCCTCCCTCCCTCTGCAATGTGCAGCAAAAGAAACCAAACTTCGTTGAATTGCTCAGGGTTGAATTGTGGGGCCCTCTGATGCTCTATGAGCTTGGTGGTTTTCCTGCAGAAATTTCATGACCCAACTAGGGAACATCATCAGTGCTAGGAGGGAGTGGGGTTTGCAGGGAGGAAGAAAGAAAAAGAAGAAAAAAGAAGGAAAGAAAGGAAAGAAAGAAAGAAGGAAAAGAAAGAAGGAAAGAAAGAGAGAGAGAAGGAAAGACAGGGAAAGAAGGAAAGAAAGAAGGAAAGAAAGGGAAGAAAGGAAAGAGGAAGGAAGGAAAGGAAGGAAGGAAGGAAGGAAGGGAAGGGAAGGAAGGAAGGAAGAAAGGAAGGAAGGGAAGAAGGAAGGAAGGAAGGGAAAGAAGAAAGGAAGGAAGGGAAGGAAGGAAAGAAAGGAAGGAAGGAAGGGTAGGAAGGAAGGAAGGTAGGAAAGAAAGAAGGGAAAGAAAGAAGGAAAAGAAAGAAAGAAAGAAAGAAAGAAAAGGATTGTGTGATCCTCAGTGCTCTCTGAGCTTGGTGATTTTCCTGCAGACATTTCATGACCCAACTATGGAACATCATCACTGCTAGAAGGGAGGAGATTTACTCAAATCCTCAATTCTTGTCCAGACTAGTCTTAAGTCTTCTGGAGAAGGTGAATTCACAACCTTTGTAGTTAGAATGTTCCAGCATATCATAGTTCTTGCAGGTTCGTCCTTTTCAGTGCATCTTTGGATTCCATTGACCTGTTTCGATCACACATTTTCCTTACACAAAATCCTTCAGATTTTGCCATTTTGGGTATCTCAGAAGTCAGAGAATCGGGGAGGCTGAATGTTACGGACCAAGTCACCAACAGGAACTCTGTTCTGTTAACGTGAAATCTTGTTTGACAGTGTGATGGTCGATATATTAATGGATGGAAGGAAGGAAGGGAAGAAGGAAGGAGAGTAAAGAGGGAGAGGGAGGTAAAAAGGAAGGAAGGAGGAGGGAGGGAAGGAGGAAGGAAGGAAGGAAAGAAGGAAGAGGGAGGAAAGGAGGAAGGAAGGAAGGAAAGTATGGAGGGAGGTGAAATGGAAGGAAGGAAGTGGGAGGGAGAGAGGGAGGAAAAGAAGAGCGAGGGAGGAAGGAAGAGGGAGGAAAAGAGGAAGGAAAGAGAGTAGGGGGGGACGGAGGTGAGATGCAAGGGAGGAAGAGGGAGGAAGGAAGGAAGTAGAGTAGGGAGAGAGAACGGGAGGAAGGAAAGTGAAATGGAAGGAAGGAAGGAGAATAGGGAGGGAGGAAGGAAAGTGAAATGGAAGGAAGGAAGAGAATAGGGAGGGAGGAGGGAGGTGAAATGAAGAAGAGATAGAAAGGAGAAGGATGGAAAGTAGGGATTGAGGTGAAATGGAAGGAAGGAAGGAAGGAAGAGGGAGGGAGGAAGAAAGGTGAAATGGAAGGAAGGAAGAGGGAGGGAGGAAGGAAGGAGAGTAGGGAGAGAGAACAGGAGGAAGGAAAGTGAAATGGAAGAAAGGAAGGAAGGAGAGTAGGGAGGGAGGGAGGAAGGTGAAATGGAAGGAAGAGGGAGGAAAGGAGGAAGGATGAAAAGTAGGGAGTGAGGTGAAATGGAAGGAAGGAAGGAAGAGGGAGGGAGGGAGGAAGGTGAAATGGAAGGAAGAGATAGGAAAGGAGGAAGGATGGAAAGTAGGGATTGAGGTGAAATGGAGGAAGGAAGGAAGGAAGGAAGAGGGAGGGAGGAAGAAAGGTGAAATGAAAGGAAGGAAGAGGGAGGGAGGGAGGGAGGGAGGAAGGAAGGACTCATTTGGGGGAGTTTGCAGAATATGACCCAATGCTAAGTGAAGCCAACTATCTGGGTTCATGATAATATTTAGCAATAATTTTGATTGGATGCCGATAATTCCTCAAGTTGCAACTGTTCATTTAGTGACCAAAATTACAACAGCACTGAAAAAAGTGACTTATGTCCGTTTTTCGTGCTTATGACCGTTGCAGCATCCGCAGGGTCATATGATCAATTCAGACGCTTAGCAACTGGCTATGACGGTTGCAATGTCCTGGGGATGAGAAATGTGGTCTCTTAGAGATACAGGGAGTCCTCAATTTATGACCACAATTGAGCCTAACAATTATGTTGCTAAGCAAGACAGGTATTAAGTGAGTTTTAAAACCTGTTTTAAAATCTTTCTTGCCAGAGTTCTTAAGTGAATCACTGCAGTTGTAAAGTTAGTCACCCAGTCGCTAACCAAATCTCTTGACTTTGCTTGGTCACAAAGGGGATTAATTACGTGAGGCCTGGACTCTGTGACTGTCATAAATACGAGCCAGTTACCAAGAGTCCAAATTTTGATCCGATCAGCATGGAGAAGCCACAACCAATGTTAAGTATTGAAAAACGGTCATAAATCTCTTTTTTCAGTGCTGTTGCAACTTTAAACGGTTGCTAAGTGAGGACTACCTGTACAGTAAAGGAAATTTATTCCTGAATTGTTCCTCTTAAAAATTATGGATTTGCAAAAAAAAAAAAAGGCATGTGCGAATCTGCACTGCCATCTAGTGGTTGAAAATCTCATACAAATTTTCGTCCTGGTTTGGGATTTTAAACCTAGAATAACAGTTAGAAGGGCCCTTGGAGGACATCTAGTCCAACCCGCTGCTGGAGACAGTCTACACAGGCAGCCCTCGATTTACAACCATTCATCTGGCAATGCTTCGTGCTTACAAACGCACAGGAAGAAGTGACTTACGACCTGGTCCTCGCACTTACAACTGTCATGTGGTCAAAATTCCGGCACTTGGCATCTGGCATGTATTTACAATGTTTGGAGTCCTATGAATGCCATTTGTGTCTTTCCCCAGCCGGCTTCCGACAAGCAAAGTCAAGGTAGGGAAGCTGGATTCGCTTAATGACTGCCCAATTCACTTAACAACTGTGTTCATTCGCAGGGTGAATGAACCTTATGCAGTTCTGATGAGAACCAATTATAAAGACTTTTGGATGGGCTCGGAGGCCAAGAAGGATCACGTCCACGTCATCTCTGTGCGGGAGACCGGTGGGGACATCTTGAGGGTAGGGAATCCTGGGATTTGTAGTCCACACCCTTGAAAGTTGCTAAGTTTGAGGAAAAGTGCTCTGGGCATTGACCGCTGCTTGAAGGATTCAGAGTTGAATAGAGCTGGAAGGAACCTCAGAGGTCTTCTAGTCCAACCCCCTGCTCAAGCAGGAAGTCCCTATACCATTGCAGACAAGCGACCGTCCACTCTCTTCTTCGAAATCTCCAGCACCCACAACTTCATGAGGCAAGTTGTTCCACTGGTTAATTGTTTTAACTGTCAGGAAATTCCTCCTTAGTTCCAGGTTGCTTCTCTCCTTGATTAGTTTCCACCCATTGCTTCTTGTCCTGCCTTCAGGTGCTTTGGAGAATAGCTTGACTGCCTCTTCTTTGGGGCAGCCCCTGAGATATTGGAAGACTGCTATCATGTCTCCCCTGATCCTTCTCTTCATTAAACTAGACATACCCAGTTCCTGCAACCGTTTTTCATATGTTTGAGCCTCCAGTCCCCTAATCATCTTGGTTGCTCTTCTCTGCACGAATAGAATAGAATAGAATAGAATAGAATAGAATAGAATAGAATAGAATAGAATAGAATAGAAAATTGGAAATCCGAACTACTACCAACAGAAGCAAAAATAATTGCAAAAATAACCGAATGTGCAGAAATGGATAGACTCACTAAAGAGCTTCAAGAGAAGGAAGATACTGATTATTATATAGTTTGGCAAAGATGGTACTCATGGCTGGAGGGAAAGATAGGGCCAGTAAAATAAAATGGTAGGAAAACTCAAATAGGAGTACAGAAAGTGGTACATGACGAAAACAGTAGGATGGTAGTTATGAATAGTTAGTATGAATTGCAGAAAACTACACTTAGAAATGCACAATTATGTTAAGGCATAAATAAGCAGAAATGCAAACTTTTAAATAAAGAAACAACAGGTAAATTAGAAAATAATCACCGATATGATAGCTTCTTAGGATGGTTTTTTCTTTTTTCTTCGTGTGTGTATTGTATTGATGTATATGTACGTGTTTTTACATGTATTCATGTTGTACATTTGTGTTTAAAAATAAAAAACTAATAAAAAAAGAATTAGAATAGAATAGAATAGAATAGAATAGAATAGAATAGAATAGAATAGAGATCAAATCTCTCCTGTCGACTTCATTTGTACAGGAATTCATACATTTTCTACCATTCTTGTTTTCCTTCCCCATTCCTTGTTCGCAAGCTAGAAGAACGGATGAGAAGGCCACCTGAATTTTTCATATTCATAAAGCTGTTCTCTGAAGATTAATTTCTCCCCACATGGATTAGCAAGAGGGCACAATTTTTTAAAAAAAAAATATTGCATTTTTTCTCTTTACATATCTCTATTACATATTTAACAGATCTATGACATTATTCATACAACTAGAACCAATATTCAGTACTGTATATACATTCTATTTCTAAACATATACCTTTATGTACATTTCCATTCCTTATTTCTATTATCTATCCATTCATACCATTTCTCCCATACCGTATAAATATTCCGAGTCATCCTTTCCTTTAACTCTAATGTGAGTTTATCCATTTCTGCGCAATCAAATATTTTTTAAATAACTAATTCCTCTGGCGGTATACTTTCTTTCTTCCAATACCCCACAAAAGCAATCCTTGCCGCCGTTAATATATGTAACATCAAATATTTTATCTTTTTTATTATATTTCACCCTAAATATCCTCTGAAGAAATAATTCTGGTTTTAACATTTAGTTAGATCCTGCAGCCATTTCTGTATCTTTGTCCAATTCTTTTCGCTTCGGGCATGACCACCATGAGTGAAAGAAGGTACCTCGTCCCTATTTACATTTCCAGCATTTTGGATTTAAATTTGGATACATCTTGGCCAGCCTCGCTGGTGCTAAATGCCAACAATAAAATTAAATAAATAAGTTAAATCTTATATTGGTTTTCCTTATAGGCCACAGATTTAGTTATTGTATAATTTTTATTCCAGATTTTTTCCCAGTCTTCTAATTCTATATTGTGTCCTACGTTTTTAGCCCAGGGCACAATTTTTATCAGGTCAGAACTTTTTTTAAAAAACTCTCCCTTGCAACCAAAATATTTGCATCTGATAGTGCAGTCTATGACTAATGAGCTTGGTCATTTCCATAAAGTCCTCCTCACCAAGACACCAGGAACCTTGACCGATATCAGAGAAGATACTTTGCATGCAGAAGTTCTCGAGTTACTTTCTGGAAACTTTAGTAATCAACAAAGCCACCAAGGCTTACCAATCAATACACAGTTAATAGAATAATGATCTGATTCTCAATACATTTTTTTGCCAACTCCTTTTAAGTGGACAGATTATGATAAGGTAACAAGTTGATGCCTGTTGCACATGCTTCAGTTCATATCTTATCTTCTATACATTATTCCTAGGATCTGAATTAGACTTCAAAGACCCTGAGAAACCCACATTCTAGACATTTAGACATGGAGTAACTTACTAATGGTCAACAGTGCATGGGGGTCTCCAAAGCACCTGAGAGCAGGACAAGAAATAATGGGTTGACATCCATAAAAAGTGATCCAACCTAGAACTAAGGAGAATGTCCTAATCGTGAGAACAATTAATTACAAAACTAAATCCAGTTTTGTAATTCATTAATTAAATTAATTTTAAAACCCAGAACTGAATCCAGTTTTGAAAAAAAGATGTTGAAAATTTGGAAAAAGTGCCCCCATCTATTCTCTGCCTCCCGAGTCCCAGCTGATCGAGGAAATGGGGATTTTGCGGTAACCTTCCCCTGGAGTGGGGAGGGAATGGAGATTTTACGGTATCCTCCCCTGCCATGCCCACCAAGCCACGCCACCAAGCCATGCCATGCCACGCCCGTCGAGCCACACCCACAGAACCGGTAGTAAAAAATTTTGAAACCCACCACTGAAACACATGTCTAATCCACCATAGCTATTTTATACAACAAATCTGGCAAACCCTTTGCACTGCTTATTCCTTTCCCTTTTAGTATTAAACTGACAACTGGACACACAGTTTATGGATTGTAATTTAGTATAGTTAGACCATGTATAATAAACAGACTGGATTTTATCGTAGATTTTAGTTGTTATTTATTATTTTATACTAGAATTTTCAATTGTATATTTACTGAGTGTTTTTATTTGTTCTGGCCTCTGGTCCATGACTGTAATTGCTAATGAAGATTATTAGGACAGTAAACAAAAATAAGTCAGTTTGAAACCCCCCTGGTATGTTTGCAGAAATTTCTTGCTTGATCTCAAAATAAAAAACCAAAGTGAAACCAAACCTGGTGAAAACTACCTCCAGAAAATCCCAGGAATATTCAGATGGAAGAATCATCTTCAGAAAAAAAACAACACCAATAGTAAATAATTTCTATATCGCTACTGAAATAGCTCAATGGATTGTCCATGAGACACATCAAGTTGAAGGCAGACTTTGTCCAAGTAGATAATGATACCAATAGCACTTCATAGTGCTTTACATCCCTCTCTAAGCAGTTTACAGAGTCAGCATCTTGCCCTCAACAATCTGGGTCCTCGTTTTTCCAACCTTGGAAGATGGAAGTCTGAATCACCCTTGAGATGGTCAGGATCAAACTGCTGGCATTGAGCAGAGTTAGCCTGCAATACTGCATACTAACCACTGTGCACCATGGAAGGGAATGAGTGAGTGACTGAGGGAGTAAGTGACTGAGTGAGTGAGGGAGTGAGGGAGGAAGGAAGGAAGGAAGGAAGGAAGGAAGGAAGGAAGGAAGGGGAAGAGCAATAGCATTTAGACTTATACACTGCTCAAAAAAATAAAGGGAACACAAGCAGAAGACATCCGAGATCTGAATGAATGAAATAGCCTTATTAAATACTTTGTTCATTACATACAATAGTTTTGTGTTCCCTTTAGTTTTTGAGCAGTGTATAAACTACTGTATTAAAGACAAAGTATTTAATAAGGCTATTTCATTCATTCAGATCTCGGATGTCTTCTGCTTGTGTTCCCTTTATTTTTTTGAGCAGTATATATCGCTTCATAGTGATTTACATCCCTCTCTAAGCAATTTACAGAGTCAGCATCTTGCCCTCGACAATCTGGGTCCTCATTTTACTGACTTTGGAAGGATGGAAGGCTGAATCAACCTTGAGATGGTCAGGATCAAACTGCTGGCATTGGGCAGAGTTCGCCTGCAATACTGCATACTAACCACTGTGCACCATGGAAGGGAGTGAGCGAGTGAGTGACTGAGGGAGTGAGTGACTGAGGGATGGAGGGAGGGAGGGAGGAAGGAAGGAAGGAAGGAAGGAAGGAAAGGAAAGAGCAATAGCACTTAGACTTATACTGTATACTGCTTCATAGTGATTTACATCCCTCTCTAAAGCAGTTTACAGAGTCAGCATCTTGCCCTCAAAAATCTGGGTCCTCATTTTACTGACTTTGGAAGGATGCAAAGCTGAGTCAACCTTGAGCTGGTTAGGATCGAACTCCTGGCATACTAGCACTACTCAACATATCTGAGCTTGGTAGGGTTATCAGGAAGTCCCACAAATGTCAATCAGGAAAGAAAGGCTAAAATAAGAGAACAAACTAACAACAGGCATGAGAAACACTTCTGTTGATGTGTCCACGCCTCATCACCAACACCAGAGGCCAAGAACAGAATGTCTTGTTTTATCTCAGCGAGTAAACCAATAAAGTAAACCAATTGAACGGTTAAAGTGGGCTTTCTGGTAATATTTATTCATTTATCCATTTAAACACTCTTAATATTGATATCCCATTTAGTAATAACAGTTCCCTGAGCAGTTATATGCAAATCTGTGTATTCACACACATATGCGCACACACACAAAAAATGCAACATGAAAATAAAACTAACGGTAACATAAAACCCTCAGCACTTCCATATAATCAGCCTGAATTCATTTTGCAAAAATTGCTTTCCCATCCTACTTCCACCCCCTGATTGGTCTCTCTCTCTCTCTCTCTCTCTCTCTCTCTCCTCTCTCCCTCCCTCTCCTCTCTCTCTCTCTCTCTCTCCCTCCTCTCCCTCCCTCCCTCCCTCCCCCTCCCTCCCTCTATTTTTTTTAATGTTCCGTTGTTTTTCTGCTCTCTCTGTCTTATTTGGTTTCCCCTTTTTTTGTCTGATTCCTTTTCCTTCAGGGAATATAGCAAATAGGTAATAAATCTATAAAGACATTCCGCTTGGCACTTACACCGAAAGCGTTATTGAGCCCGGGCATCATTTCCTGTTAGAGATTTTTTTTTTTTAAAAAAAAGAAAGAACTGGAACAGTAGGACTGTGCAATAAATAAATAAATAAGTGCAACTTTTATTGTGGCTGGTTGGGGGCAGAGAGAGAAACTGTGCCGGGCTTCATTTCACCAGCTGCCGTTTTAGCCATCCAGCTAAGTTAAAGATTGAAAACGAAATGAAAGGTAATTGAAGAGAGTTCCTTTTTATTTCTTTTATATATTGAACAGCACATCTTTCCTGTATTTCTGAAGGAATAGAACTGAGAATATATACTCACACTTTCTCTGTCATTATCATCACCAACAACAACAATCACAACTCTACCCACGCTGAGAAACCCACGTATGGAAACGATGGGAAATCTAAACTAAACTCCTAAAATGAAAGAGATTTCCTAAAAGCAGGTCACTCAAATATGTCATCCGTTTCTGGCAGAATGAACAGAACAGAACAGAACAGAACAGAACAGTACAGAACAGAACAGTTGTTTCTGTTTTGAGGGTAGGAGTTGAAACAGTTTTATGCCCAGGATGCGAGGGGTCTGTAGATATTTTCACAGCCCTCTTTTTGACTCGTGCAGTATTCAGGTCCTCCATGGAAGGCAGGTTGGTAGCCATTGTTTTTTCTGCAGTTCTAATGATCCTCTGAAGTCTGGGTCTGTCTGTTTGGGTTGCAGAGCCAAACCAGACAGTTATAGAGATGCAGATGTAATATCCTCAAGGAAACCAAAGTCCAGTTTCCTTTTGAAAAAGGACCTTGGGAACAACCCATGACCTGGATGACTGAGATCTCGATAGACATTTATTGTTATAATCCTCATAGTGTCATTATTTAAATATACCTTTGTGTTCCATAGTTTGGTAAATAGATAACTATAGACAGATACTGCTTGTTTTTAAGATTTGTTATGAACCCATCAATTGTGACTTGTCAGGTGGTTGGAAACAGCAAGTTGCTACCATCTTGCTACTTGCCTTGAAGGAGGCGATGGTGAGACCCCTCCTCAAGACGCTGACCCCTGTATCCGGCTACTTTGAACAACTTTCGTCCTGGCTCCAACCTTTGCTTTATGGTGAAGGTTGTTGAGAGTGTGGTGGCACATCAGTTCCCGTTGGTTCTGGATGAAACATCATATCTGGACCCATACCAGTCGGGTTTCAGCCCAAGTACAGCATCGTCTTGCAGTGGTTTCTCTCCTTTCTCTCTGACCGGTCGCAGTCTGTGTTGGCAGGGGGGCAGAGGTCGACCCCGAGCCCCTTGTATGTGGAGTGCCACAAGGTCGGTCCTCT
This sequence comes from Pantherophis guttatus, assembly GCF_029531705.1. The sequence continues at coordinate 1,086,406 of NW_026844112.1, forward strand.
TGCCCTTTCTGTTCAACATTTATGTGAAGCTGCTGGCAAGATCATCTGTGCTTTCAGGTGAAGTACCACCAGTACGCTGATGACACCCAGCTGTACATCTCCACCCCGGACCACCCCAATGATGCCCTTGAAGTGATGTCCCAGTGCCTGGAGGCTGTACGGATCTGGATGGGAGAAACAGACTCAGGCTCAACCCATCCAAGACCGAGTGGCTGTGGTTTCCCGACATCCCAATATAGTCAGTTGGTGCCATCACTGACTATTGGGGTGAGTCGTTGGCCCCCACGGAGAGGGTCCGCAACTTGGGTGTCCTCCTGGACTCACAGCTGTCTTTAGAAGGACATCTGATGGCTGTGGCCGGGAGGCATTTTATCAGGTTCGCCTGATTCGCCAGTTGCGTCCCTTTCTGGATCGGGACTCGTTAAATTCGGTCACTCATGCCCTCGTCACTTTCTGCCTGGACTACTGAAATGCTCTCTACTTGGGGCTCCCTTTGAGGAGCACCCAGAGGCTCCAGCTGGTCCAGAATGCGGCCACGCAGGTGGTTATGGGAGCGACATGGCGCTCCATGTGACCCCCCTCCTGCGCGAGCTGCACTGGCTCCCGGTGGTCTTCCGGGTACGCTTCAAGGTTTTGGTTACCATCTTTAGAGCGCTCCATGGCCGGGGTATCTACGAGTCCGCCTTCTGCTACCAGTAGCCTCTCACCGACCAGTAAACTCCCATAGAGAGGGGCTTCTTAGGGTGCCGTTGGTCAAACAGTGTTGACTGGCGGCCCCCCAGGGGGAGAGCCTTCTCTAAACTTTTTGGTATGTCATAGGGTAATTGCAATGTTGTCTTAATTAAGTAGGTGAGTCAGTGAAATTTAATTCATTTCTATGAAGAGCTTGTGACTTTATCTACCAATTGTATCTGGAATTATGGAGCTATATAAATATATAGTAACTATAGCTGTACCCTAACTATATTTTTCTTTAAACAATAGAGTACAAAGTCAATTTTTTTCAAGAATAAAAATGTAAAATATCCTCTGCTGCTTTTTACTGTCCAGTGAGATTAGTTTATGTATCCCTCAGTCTCTCAACAGCTTGTTAAGTAATTTCCTCTGGACCTCTACTGGATTCAAAATACCTGACAACCCATTTATGAAATTCATAGGGACATCATGCAAATCAGTTTTTGGAGTTACACTGAGTAACTGCTTAATACTTAAAACAAGGTAGTAGCAATATACGGTACATATATCAAGGGAAGGAGACAAACCTCTGGCCACCTTCTGATTAGAGTGAGAAAAAGTAAAGAAATAAATAAAAAGACATTGAGATCTAAGAAGCAGAGAGAGAGAAATATGGGAAGGAAATTGCCTTTGAAGCTTTAGGATTTTTGAAGATATTTTAGAGGTTATTCAGAACTGGAGATTTGCTTGTTTATTGTTTATGCTACCCAAATCCCAATGAGATAGATGGAAAAATAGAAAAAGATAGATAGGTAGAGAGAGATGATAGTGATAGAGATAAAGAAATAGATAGAAAGAGAGAGAAGAGAGAGAGAGAGAGAGAGAGAGAGAGAGAGATTGATATATATAGAGAGAGATATGATAGACGGAGGATGGATGGATGGATGGATGGATGGATGGATAGATGATAGATAGATAGATAGATAGATAGATAGATAGATGAAAGAAAGATAGAGATAGGTAGAGATAGACAGAGCTAAAGGCAGAGATAGAGAGAGATGAAAGACAGAGATACATCATAGATAGATGCATGTGTGAGACAGACAGACAGACAGATAGATAGATATAGAAATAGAAATAGATAGATGGATGATAGACAGACAGATAGACAGATAGACAGATAGACAGATAGACAGATAGACAGATAGACAGATAGACAGATAGATAGATAGATAGACAGATAGACAGATAGACAGATAGACAGATAGACAGAGAGAGAGAAGAGAGAGAGAGAGAGAGAGAGAGAGGTGTCATGGTTGGAATCAGTGGTGAAATCCAAATTTTTTTACTACGGGTTCTGTAGACGTGGCTTGGTGGGTGTGGTGTGGCTTGGTGGGCGTGGCTTGGTGGTCATGGCAGGGGAAGGATACTGCAAAATCCCTATTCCCTCCCCACTGCTGGGGGAAAGGATATTGCAAAATCACCATTCCACCCACTCCTGGGCCAGCCAGAGGTGGTATTTGCCGGTTCTCCGAACTGCTCAAAATTTCCGCTACTGGTTCTTCAGAACCTGTCAGAACCTCCTGAATTTCACTCCTGGTTGGAATCACAACTCCAAAAGTTGTGTACCAACCATAAGGGATGTGAGAGCCTTTGAGTTGGCTGCCTTTACCTCCAACACGGAAGGAGAAGGTGGCAGTTATTGTTTCCAAGAGAAATCCCTGTCAGATCAAGATGTTGAAGCCTCAGTTTAGAAAATGAAACAACGGAAACTCTTTAACAATTCAGGTTGGTGCCTTCATTTTCAATCTCTTCGTGTACGATGGCAATATTAAATGCCATCACGATTTAATGATGTACTTAATTACTGCTGAGAATAAGAATCCTGAAATGTTTAGGAGAAGCCAGGAAAACAGACAAGGCTAAAATGCATGGATACCCTTTCTATTTAGCGAGGGTTGGGGGTGCCCTTTAATTTCGTTTTGTATTCTTCCTTTCAGCTTCAGTCTGAAAGGGTTTAGCGCTTGCCAATAGTCGTCTTCGCATTTAATTGATTCTTTCCAATTTCTACAGCTGTGAGCGCTTTAATCAATTAAGAATCTTCATTGAACTGTGTCCTTCTGATTTATATTGTCTGATGTCGCTCATGGGCCACCAATGCACAAATGTTCATGTGCATTCACTTGCTGGGTAAATTTGAATTTAGTTCTTACTTTGGCCTTGTTGGTTCCCAGGCCGGCAGATAGAGTTAGCCAAAGAAGATAACTGAAGCGATAGAATGGACAGAATCGTTTTAGATAAAATTCATATTGTTGTGCAAACATAAGTTTTCTGAATGTTTGAATTATTTTTTTTTGTAGAGAACATTAGACAGTTCTTGGTTCTGAAAACAATTTCTTCATCCTCTCCCTCCTCCTCCTCCTCTCCTCCTCCTCCTCCCCTCCTCCTCCTCCTCCTCCTCTCCTTCTCCTTCTCTTTCTCCTCCGCCTCCTCCTCCTCTTCCTCCTCCTCTTCCTCCTCTCCTTCTCCTTCTCCTTCTTCTCCTCCTCTGCCTCCTCTTCTTCTTTTTCCTCCTCCTCCTCCTCCTCCTCCTCCTCCTCCTCCTCCTCCTCCTCCTCCTCCTCCTCCTCCTCCTATTCTTCTTCTTCTCCTCTCCTCCTCCTCCTTTTCCGTATAATATAATATTAAAGTATGAGTCTGTAAAGGCAGGACTTTTTTCATGAAATGTTGACTAATATGTAATTTACATGCATATTTTAAAAAAATACTTCCAACATCTATTAACCATTTCTAGTATCTTTGACCTAACTCAACTCCTAGTTTCTAGTCTAATCCTTAAGCACTACAACAAATTGTGGCTTTACAAATTCTAGACAAACATGGTAACAATTTGTTGTTCTTTCAGAGGTCCTCCAGAGCTGATATCTTCTGATCTTTCCTGCCCCTTGAGAGATGGTGGCATTAGAAACATCCACAGGTTAGTTACAAGCATGCAACAACATCCCTTCGCTGCTCCTTTCCTCTCTCTTACTCTTGTAATTAGTAATATGCCCAACAAATTATTCTTTTGTACCTCCGTGTTGGTTTTCCTCTCTCAGATGCTTTTTCATCACGCCCTTACAAAACCTTGCTGTGAACAAAAGAGGGAACCAATAAGCCTTCAATTATGTAAATGGAGATTATGCAGCAATATTTCTAAAAGAGCAATAATGAAGTCAGCCCTGCTGTGTTACTCAAAAGGCACTTCGCCACGGACAGACAAACCATTGTGTATTCATTTCCTCAGAACATGTTACGGTTCAGTTTTCCCTTGTTACAACTCTGACCGGTCTCTTCTCTTGACCAAGCTAGATGGCAGGGAACATCCGAAGTAATCCTGCCGTTATTGTGCAGATTTTTTTAAAAATATATTCCTTCCTTCCTTCCTTCCCTCTCCTTCCTTCCTCCTTCCTTCCTTCCTTCCTTCCTTCCTGCTGCCTGCCTTCCTGCCTTCCTGCCTTCCTGCCTTCCTGCCTTCCTGCCTTCCCTCACTTCCTCCATTTCCTTCTCCTCTCCTCCTCCTCCTCCTTTCCTCTCTCCCCCTCCCTCCTCCATTCCTTCTTTTTCCTCCCTCCCTCCCTCCTGCCCTTCACTTTCCCCTTTCCTCCTCCCCTCCCCTCTTCCTTCCCTCTCTCCATTCCTCTTCCTCCTCCTCCCTCCCTCCTTCTTCCTTCCCTCCTTCCTTTCTTCCTCTCCTCTTCCCCTCTTCCTCCTCCTCTTCTTCTCCTTCCTTCCTGCCTGCCTGCCTGCCTTCTTGCCTTCCTTCCTTCTTGCCTTCCTGCCTTCCCTCACTTCCTCCTTTTCCTCCTCCTCCCCTCCTTCTCCTCCTCCTTCCCTCTCTCCCTGCCTCCCTCCATTCCTTCTTTTTCCTCCCTCCCTCCCTCCTGCCCCTCACTCCTCCCCTCCCTCCCTCCCTCCCTCCTTCTCCTCCCTCCTTCTTTCCCCTCTCCTCCTCTCCCTCTTCCTCCTCCTCTTCTTCTCCTTCCTTCCTTCCATTTGAACGAATAAACTGCCTCCTAAGTCCTCTTTCCAAAGTCAAAAGAACTTGCAGGTAGCCTAATTTGGCAGATGGTTGAGCTACAACAGCTTGTCTTCCCCTATTTTTTAAAAAAAGATTGCTTACAAGGAAAAAAAAAACCCACAAAGTTGCTGTGGTATAGTAATTAAGGCACAACACTAAAAATCCAGTGGAGTTCAGTTCAAGTACTCCTTAGATAGAAAGTCAGCTTTGGGTCAGTTCCTTTCTCTCAGCCTTGGGAAAGAGGTAATGGCAAAAAGAATGCAGAACGATGATTAGGGAGACTGGAGGCTAAAACATATGAAGAACGGTTGCTGGAACTGGGTAGGTCTAGCTCAATGAAAAGAAGGACTAGGGGAGACATGATAGCATCTTCCAATATCTCAGACTGCCACAGAGAAGAGCGAGTCAACTTATTTTCCAAAGCACCAGAAGGCCAGACAAGAAACAATGATGGAAATGATTGTGGTGCAGTGGTTAGAATGCAGTACTGCAGGCTACTTCTGATGATTGCCGATTACCACAGTTTGGCAGTTCGAATTCACCAGGCTCAAGGTTGACTCAGCTTTCTATCCTTCCGAGGTCTGTAAAATGAGGACCCATGTTAAGGATATGGTGTTGTGTTACCAACACAGCAGAGTAAATGCACAAGGAAACGTTGCTGAGAGTGATGAATATGAGATATGCAAACTGGTTTTATCAAAAGCTTACTTTATTAGTAGAAAAACAGTCTCATAGTCTTTAAACCAAATTCAAGTCTTTACCATTTAAATCAGTCCCTTATTAATTATCACAATCTTTATCTATATCTCTTTTTTAACCAATCATAAAATTTCCCCTATATCTTATAATAGTCCATATCCTCTCTCTCTTTAATCATCAAAGTTAATCTGTTCATTTCTGCACAATCTAAGATTTTTTTTTAATGACTTTCCCCTTCCAAAGGGATTTTCTCTGCTTTCCATCTTTGTGCGAATACTATCCTCGCTATTGTTATTATATGTATAATCAAATATATATTTTCTCTTACTAATTTTTCTGGTAGTATACCCAATAGGAACAGCTCAGGTTTTAAATCAATATGTTGTTGGACCAAAGCACCTGAGGGTAGAAAAGAAGCAATGGGTGGAAACTAATCAAGGAGAGAAGCAACGTAGAACTAAAGGAAAATTTCCTGACAGTAAAACAATTAATCAGTGGAACAACTTGCTTGCAGAAGTTGTGGATGCTTCAACACTGGAAGTTTTTAAGAAGATGTTGGATAACCATTTGTCTGAAGTGGTGTAGGGTTTCCTGCCTAAGCAGGGGGTTGGACTAGAAAGACCCTCCAAGGTCCCTTCCAACTCTGTTATTCTATTCTATTCTATTCTATTCTATTCTATTCTATCTATTCTATTCTATTCTATTCTATTCTATTCTATTATTATTCTATTCTATTCTATTCCATTCCATTCCATTCCATTCCATTCCATTCCATTCCATTCTTCTAACCATGTCTTAATTCTGCTCCAATAGTCTCTAGCTTCTGGCATGTCCACCACATATGATAATAAGATCCTGGTATTCGATGGCATTTCCAACATTTAGCTGATTTGTCTTTCAACATTTTTTCAATTTTTTCCGGAGGCATATGCCATCTATAAAACATTTTATATTGATTCTCTTTATATGCAGTGGACATTGTTAGTTTATAGTTCCTTTCCCATAACACTTTTTTCAGGTGCCGTTATAACTTTGAACCGTCACTAAATGAACGGTTATAAATTGAGGACTACCTGTAATTTGTCATGTTGCCTTTTAGTGAGGATTATAGCCAGGCAGCCCCAGCATCTTTGCCTGAGAGAAGCAGGTGGAATTACTGACATCCTGATATGCCATGCAACATTAATTAATTAGATCAGTGAAAATAATAAGAGATCTATTTGTAGCACAACCAAAGCGTGGTTACTTTCAGATTGGATAATGCTTTTGTGGTTTGGTGTGATCTTTTTGGAGTAATTTTACAATTTGAGTCATTTGCAAAATAGGCTACTCACCATGTGAATGAGCACAAGCTTCGGCTGGATGACAAAATCTAGCTAAAGCAACATCTGAGATTTATTTATTTTTCCTGGAATTAATATCCATCCTGAAATTATCTTTGCTGCAGGGAAGCCATCAACCGACTGTATGAGACAGTCCCGGAGTCAGAGGGAACTGGAAGAAAAAGTGAGTGTGTTTGGATCACTGGAGCCCCCCCGGTGCACATGAGTAAAAAGTAAAGAAATCCTTGCAGATTTTACTCCGCTAATCATTGCCAACTGTAAGGGCTGATGCTCATCTCCGTTCAAGACCATTGAAGCAGCATAGCCGAAGACAATTCTGTGGTCATCTGCAGAGCTGGGCTTCAAAATTTTTTGGAAAGGGTTTCTCTGCTCGGTTGCTGGTTGGGCGTGGCCATGGTGGCGTGCCTAGTTGCCCTCCTGCACCATGGGGGGGGATTTTGCCCTCCCCAGGCTCCAGAGGCTTTCTTTGAGCCTCCGGGAGGGCGAAAACAGCCTCCCCAGGCTCCGAGGCCCTCTGGAGGCTGTAAAACGGGCCCATTTCTGGCCTTCCCGAACTTCCGATAAGCCCGGAAGTTTTTTTTTGCCACCCCCAAGCTTCCTGTGCGCCCTGCACTTATCTGCATCCAAAACAGGCTGTGTGGGACTCCTGGGAGGGGCAAGTTGGGGTGGGGTGGGGCCAGCCAGGAGTGGGATTTGCTATTACCTTCCCACCATAGTGGTACCTATTTATATACTCGCGTTTTCATGCTTTTGAACTGCGAGCTGAGATGAGGACAGGAGCTCACCCGGTCCACTCGGGTCTCGAACCTGGACTCCTGGCTTTCCATCCGAGAAGCACAGCATCTCGTCCACCGATCTGCATCACGTGCCTCCCCTCCGCCTGCTGCTGATGCCGCCGCTGCACCCTGCTTGGGCAGCCAGCCCAGTGGAAGAGGGTTCTGGAGCTGCACAGTGCGCTAGCTGAGGGCCAGCAGGCTGCGGCTGCTGCCGGAAACCATCAGCCCCCGCACACAAAGGTCGGCAAGCGCGTGATGGTCGATGGCTTCTGGCAGCAGCTGCCCCCACCCTCTGCCTTGCCTCACCTCATCTCGTCCTGTGGGACGAGCCTCCTGCTACCTTCCCAACCCACCGGAGACCCCTGGATTCCCTCCCCAACCCCCCGCTTGGCCCCCACAGGAGCCCTCCCACGTGAGCAACATTGAGCTGGCCACGCCCAGTCGGCCGTGACCACCCCGGCCACCCCCCACCCCTCCACTGCCCTCCCCCACAAGGACAACCACAATGTTGACACGGTCCTCAATGAAATCGAGTTTGACAACCCTTGATTTAAGTGAATCAGTCGTTAAGCTGCCCCATTGACTTTGCTGAGTTGACAAAGGTTTGAAGAGCTTTCATAGATCGGATGGTCCTCTGATTCTGTTTTCCCAGGCGCCAAACAAAAGCCTGTTTTCAATCCTTGGCAAGAGCAATCTCCGATTTGCTGGCATTAGCATAGCTGTCAACATTTCCATCGATGGTTTGAACCTGATGATCCCCACCACTCGACAGGTGAGACCTCCATCCTCCTCCATTTGGGTTGTTCCATCTGCCATCTGACTCCTCCTCCCTCAGGTATGTGTTGGAAGAAGGCAAATCTGAAAACCTCCACTTCAAAACACATCTTGCTGAGATTAGGAATTTGTAGGAGAAAAGCAGGCTGAGCCCAAGGAGGGGTCAAACACATCATAAGTCACGAGTCCCTGCGCGCCCAATCTAAATCCAGCCCACTGTCAATGCCTTCTTATCTCCCGTTCATTTCCCTTGACTGTTAGTTGGTTAGATTCTTGTAGAGAGCTTAAGCTTGCCATAAATCTTTATACTAATTTAATTGCCTGAATCTCCTGCTTGAATCCACCGAAACATAAAACATAGGCCTATGTTGCCAATTTAGAGTGAGATTCTTGGATTGACCGTATGGATGATCCCAGTCAATTAGGGATCCTTTCTTGAATGGGTAAAATCAGAAAGCACTGCCTTGCAGTAAAATCAACTTACAGGCAGTCCTCAACGTACGACCATTCATTTAGCAACTGTGTGATGTTACGACAGCGTTGACTTACAATTGGTCCTTGCACTTACAACTGTCGCATTATCCCCATGGTTACCGATTGTGAGCTGAGTGCTTGGCAATGAATTCACATTCATGACGATTGTGGTATCCTGGGATCACGTGATCGCCATTTGTGACCTTCCTAGCTGGCATCCAACAACGGGAAATCGGTAGGGAAGGACGCAAGTTGTGGACATACGATGTCTCGCTTAATGACTGCTGAAAAAAAGGTTGCAATGTTGGATGCAGTCATGTGGTATTTCACTTTAATAAGTGCATTGCTTAACAGTGAATTTTCTGTTTCCAATTGTGGTCGTAAATCAAGGACTGCCTGTATAGCAAACACCTGGTTTTTTCAACTGGCTGCATGGGGTGATCCCAGCCAATTAAGGATTGGGGAATTCTGGGAGTTGAGGTCCACAACAGAGATGAAATGCTATCGGTTCAGACTGGTTCGGGCGAACCAGTATTTCCGACGATCAGCTGGGCGACGATCAGCTGTGTCACGCGATTTATATTAGCTAGAATCGTCGGATTTCCTGCTTTTTAGCTAATCTAAATCACGTGGCACAGCGGATTCCCCCCCCGCTATTCTACTTATCTTTGCAGACTTGGAAGGCTTCAAAATGTTTATCTTTTAGCGCTGCGCAGCGCGCACTCAATAGTAGACTCGAAGAACTGGTAGTAGACTTCAGAGGATTTCACCACTGGTCCACTAGTCTTCAAGTTGCCAAATTTGCAGATTCCTGTTAATGAACAATATGATCCAGCCAATTTGCTGAGCAATGCCCAAGCCTTTTTATGGCCTTTCCCCCTTCTTCCTCACAAAGCTGATCATACCTTCCCTTCCATCTCTATCTGTCTGTTTCCATTGTAGATCATCGCGAATCACCACATGCAATCTATCTCCTTCGCTTCGGGGGGTGACACGGTAAGGGGAACGTTGAATGTTATGTGTTCTGTGCACGGGAGGGAATGTGGGTGCTTAGATCCATAGAAAGAAATGCAGAATTATTATTAATTCTCGTGAGCCTTGGTGGCGCAGTGGTTAGAGTGTGGTACTGCAGGCTACTTCTGGTAACTGCCGGCTGCCTGCAATTTGGCAGTTCAAATCCCACTAGGCTTAAGGTTGACTCAGCCTTCCATCCTTCCGAGGTGGGTAAAATGAGGACCCAGATTGTCAGAGGCAAGAGGCTGACTCTGTAAACAGCTTAGAGAGGGCTGTAAAAGCACTGTGAAGCCATATATAAGTCTAAGTGCTATTGCCATTGCTAATGTTTTTATGGTCGGTTGCACAGTCAGCCAGATGTTCAACCTGGATTTATTTATTTATTATTTATTGTGTTCGATTTATATGCCGCCCTTCCCTGGAGACTCAGGGCGGCTTACAATGCGTTAAGCAATAGCCTTCATACTTTTGTATATACCTGCTTAGTAGGGCTTTCGGGCCCCTAAGCGGTGTTCTTTTTATACAAAGTCAGCTTATTGCCCCCACAATCCGGGTCCTCATTTTACCTACCTCGGAAGGATGGAAGGCTGAGTCAACCTTGAGCCTGGTGAGATTTGAACTTGCAGTAACTGCAGGCAGCTGGTGCTACTTAACAGCACTTTAGTCTGCTGCGCCACCAAGGCTCTTTGGCATTTGGATTTGGCATTTTTGTCCACCTATTGAATCTTCCCCAAGGACGTGGGATAGGCAGATGTGGTTTTTTGGTTTAATAATATTTAAGGCATTGTAGCAGCATGTCCCAAAGGTGCTTTTTCAGGAGGCAACTGGTTGTCTGGCCCTCTTTAAAAGCCATCCCAGTTGGTGGCCATTCCTAGCCATGATTTCCACAGGGTATTGATGAGGCATTGTGTGAGAGTGGTGCGGTGGCCTAGAGGGGGAGCTCTTGCCTCACAATCAGGAGGCTGTGAGTTCGATCCTAGGTAGAGGCAGATATTTCTCTATCTGGGCACAATGAGAATTTATCTGCTGAACAAAACTCTGCATTGGCGACAGGAAAGGCATCCGGCCATTAAAACACTCTGCTAGCTCCATTCAGTTGCCCAGACTCCCACCCCTCCTGCAAGGGATTACGGGGTCATTAAATGATGATGAATGAGGCATTATGTGAAGAAATGGTGCCTACATGGCAGTCTGTGTCTCTGTGTTACTGAGTTATGATCCTTCTTCAGGTCATTTATCTCAGAATCTAACAAAGCTGACATTTTCAAAGCAGCAGATAATATAACCTTGGCAAGGAGATTTTTTTTTTTTTCCAAACTCCACTGCTGCAAGAAAAGATGATTAAAATAATGTCTAAAAGGCAACAGTAAAGGCAAGGCAAAAGGGAAGGGGAAGAAAAGGGGAAAGGAAATAAATGGATAATAAAAAGAAAGGAAGAGAAGGAAATAGATAGGGGAGGAAGGAAAAAAAAAAGGAAGTAAATGGTGAAAAAGGAGGGGAGGGAGGAAAGAAGGGAAAAGGAAGGAAAGGAAGGAATGGATGAAGAAGAGAAAGGGAAGAAAGTAAATAGATGAAAGGAGAGGAGAGGAGAGGAAAGGAAAAGAGAAAAAGGGAAAGGAAGAAAGGGAAGAAAAGGGAAGGGAAGAGAAGGAAAGGAAAGGAGAAATGGAAAGGGAAAAGGAGGGAAAAGAAAGGAATAAAGGAAAAGAGGAAGGAAGGGAAGAAAAGGAAAAGAAACAGAAAGGAAAGGAAAAGGAAATGGAAAGAAGGAAAGGAAGAAAAGGAAGGGAAGAAAAGGAAAGAAACAAAGGAAAGGGAAAGGAGGAAAGGAAGAAAAGTGAAGGAAAAAAGAAAAGAAACAGAAAGGGAAAGAGAAAGGAAAGGGAAAGAAAGGAAAGGGAAAGGAAGGAAAAGAAAGGAAAGGAAAGGAAGAAGAGGAAGGGAAGGGAAGAAAAGGAAAAGAAACAGAAAGGGAAAGGAAAAGGGAAAGTGAAAGAAAGGAAAGAAGAAAAGGGAAGGAAGAAAAGGAAAGAAGGAAAGGAAAGGGAAGGAAGAAAGGAAGAAAAGTGAAGGGAAAAAAGAAAAGGAACAGAAAGGAAAGAGAAAGGAAAGGGAAAGAAAAAAAAAGGAAGGGAAAAGAAGGGAAAGAAAGAAAGGAAGGAAGAAAGGAAGGGAGAAAAGGAAAGAATCAAAAGGGAAAGAGAAAGGAAAAGGAAAGGAAGTAAATGGATGAAAAAGAGAAGAGAAACTCGATCACTTGAACCCTAACCTCATAGTAAAGAGACTCTTCACCTCTTCCCCTTATTTAATTAAGAAAATATGTTCAACAGCAAAACAATTGCCTTCCTGCTAAATAGAGGCCCAATCCATAGAGTTTTTAGTCTAAAACCAGCCTTAGTCTAAAATCAGAGATCAACACTCTCTTAATTAACAAAATGATACTACAGATAATCCTCGGCTTACAGCTATCAGTTTAACAATTGTTCAAAGTTACAACGGTGCTTTGTTTAAGACAAATACAGCATCCAGGATCACTGGATTGCCATATGTGACTTCCCAGCATACTGTCGACAAGCAAAGTCAAATCCGGGAAGCTGGATTCGCTTGGCAATCGCATGACTCACTTAAAGACCATGGCAAAGAATGGGGTGTAACTCATTAAACAACAAGTCCCTGGCCCAGTTGTGGTCGTAAGTCAAGGACTCCCTGTAATTCTCCTGCTGCAGAACATGACGATAACGTCTTTTCGAAATAATAATGGTGAGGATAATAATTATGATGATAGTGACGATGTGGTATTACTTGGTACAGATAGTCTTTGACTTACAGCCATAATTGATCCCAAAATTTCAGTTGCTAAGCGGGACAGTTGTTAAGTGAGTTTTGCCCCATTTTACGACCTTTCTTGCCACAGTTGTTAAGTGAATCACTGCACCTGTTAAGGTAGTAACATGGTTGTTGCTGGAATCTGGCTTCCCCTTGACTTTGCTTGTCAGAAGGTCGCAAAACGGGGATCACGTGACCCCCGGGACAATGCAACCGTCGTAAATATGAACCAGTTTTTATTTATTTATTTATTTAATTTTTATACTGCCCTTCTCCCGAAGGACTCAGGGTGGTGAACAGTCAAACATATATACATATAAAAATGTGAAATAAAAGCAATTTAAAATAATTAAGACAATTTGGCTCATCATTAAGTTAAGATCTTCAGCATAAAATTTAGACAATTAGAAAAAATTTATGCCAGCCCGGTTTGGTGAAACAGAAAGGTCTTAAGTTCACGACGGAATGTACGGAGATCTGGATCATTCGTATCCCTGGGGGTATCCTGTTCCAAAGGGTAGGTGCCCCCACAGAGAAGGTCTCTCCCCCAGTCGACATTGCTTTAGTGACGGTACCCTGAGAAGGCTCACTCTATGGAGCATACTGGTTGGTGGGAGGTTATCGGTTGCAGAAGGTGGTCTCGTAGGTACCCAGGTCCTAAGCCATGGAGCACTTTAAAGGTAAGAACCAACACCTTGAAGCGCACTCGAAGAAGCCACTGGGAGCCAGTGCAGTTTGCGTAGGAGAGGTGTTACATGTGAGCGCCATGTCGCTCCCAATATCACCCCGCGCGCCCGCATTCTGGACCAGTTGGAGCCTCCGCGTGCACCTCAAGGGGAGCCCCATGTAGAGAGCATTGCAGTAGTCCAGTCGAGAAGTTGACAAACATCCAAATTTTGATCACGTGACCATGGGGATGCTGCAATGGTCACTGGTGTGAAAAACGGTCATAACATAAGTAACTTTTTTCAGTGGCGTTAGAACTCTGGTCACTAAATGAACTGTTGTAAGTCGAGGATTACCTGCATGGTGTTTTTATAAAGATGTCTCTGCTAAAACATTTCCCTAGATGGGGATGAAATGCAGGCAGAGGTATGAAGGTAAGAAAGGATGTACATTTGTGTGTGTGTATGTGTGTGTATGTAGACACACAAAACACAACACCTGCCCAACACACAAACACACACACACACACACACACACACACACACACACACACACACGATAACAAAAGGCTTGTTTCCAGGCTAGAGAAAAGCTTGCCGCTTGCTCAGGTGTCAAAATTTCAATGTGTTTGTCTGGGCTGTGTAAATGTCACAGAAAAAGCGAGCGAGAGATTCTGCCTCGCAGGAAATGAACAAAGGCAATTTAACAACTAATGAGCTGGATTTTTTTTTTTTTTTTTTGGCCTCCGTAGAAGCTAGGAAGCAGCTTCTGCGCCCTGCGAAATGCTAGCCAGATTCACAAGATGAATCTGTTTAGCCAAGTTGAGTTAAAAAGCCAGCGGCTCCATTCTCACAACCATTTAGCTTTTAATCTTGGTTAGGTTATTTTTTTCTGAGGCAACATATAGGGCGAAATCTAACTCGTTGGGTCAGAATAAGAGAAGAACAGAGTTGGAAGGGAGTTATATATCAAGCAGGATATATAACGTTTCACCATCAGTGAGCTGTTGGGCAGCATTACTTGGTCTGTTGTGTGGATGTTTGGGTGGTTTAGGGGTGAGGAATTTGTGGTGGGTGAGTATGTTTGGGGATTGTTATGTGTGTTGGACCTGGTCTTTGTCCTCCTCCTCCTCCTCCTCCTCCTCCTCCTCCTCCTCCTCCTCCTCCTCCTCCTCCTCCTCCTCTCCCTGCTCCTGCACTTGGGATACATACTCCTTTGAGGTGTCCTATATTCATGTCAGCACAATTTATGATTTTTTTTTGCTGGCCATTGGCATTTATTTCTGATTTCAGGGGATAAAAAATGCCCCCCCTAGCAAATCCCGAGTTTGCTTCACAACCCCTTTTGTTCGCTTAATGACTGCCAGATTCACTTTCTGACCGCTGCCTCTGCTTAACGATTGCTGCCATAAAGCTCAGGAAATCAAACTATGAGGAGACCACATGACTTCCAGTGGAAGTTGCACGCTCAATGACAGTCGTAAGTCGAGGACTACCTGTGCAGCACAAACTCTGAAGTGGCATCCATCAAATACACCACCATTAAAAATGGCACAGCTTTTACCGCAGTTTTTTTTTAAAAAATAATAATTGCAATTTGTACACCAAACTCAACAGTGTGATTCGACAACCAGAACGAAATGTGGAGTGGTTGAAGAGTGGTCAGGCACGGGTTCAAATCTCCGTTTAAACTTATGTTTGTCCAATGCTGGTACTTCTCTTCCAAATGTACTCATTTCCAGAATTGGCTAGATTTCCTCATCATTTCTGGAATTAGCGGTCTAGTGAAGTTGGAGACTGTCGTGCTCTGAAAACAAAACTGGGGGTTTTTCCTATATTTTGTTTCTTGGCTAGAATTTGCAAACCCCCCCCCCCCTTTTAATTGAAGATGATTTGGCCCAAGGTAGGAGACCAGAAATGAATGTAAAATACTATTTTCTTTTTTCTTTTGCAATTTTCCTCTTCCAGATTGCCCTATTCTGTCTCGATTTTAAATTACCTGTTATTTGGATCGAGATAATTCAGTGTAGAGGCAGTCCTCGACTTATGACCACAACTGAGCCAAAAATTTCTGTTGCTAAGCGAGACAGTTGTTAAGTGAGTTTTGGCTCATTTTACCACCTTTCTCGCCACAGTCGGTAAGTGAATCACTGCAGTTCCTAAGTTAGTCACACGGTTGTTAAGCGAATCTGGCTTCCCCATCAACTTTGCCGTCATAAGACACAGCAACCATCATAAATACGAGTCAATTGCCAAGCGTCTGATTTTTGATCGGGTGGCTGTGGGAAAAAATGGTCCATTTTTTTTCAGTGCCGTTTTAACTTTGAACAGTCACTAAACGAATGGTTGTAAGTTGAGGACTACCTGTATCTGGATCAAGATAATTCAGTGTACAGGTAGTCCTCGACTTACAGCCATTTGTTTAGCAACCATGTTACCACAGCAAACGTGACTTACGGTGTGTCCTTGCCTCTATAACCATCACAATGATTTATGGCTTTTTCATACTTATGACGGTTGCAGCATCCCAGTGTCACATTATGAACTTTTGCAACCTTCCTGGTTGACTTTTGGCAAGCAGAATCCATGGGGGAACCTCCTCCTCCATTCTGCAACCTCCACTCCCTTCTTGCACTGATGATATTCCATAGCTTGGTCATGAAGTGTCTGCAAGAAAATCACCAAGCTCAGGGAGCACCCAGGACCCCCCCCCACAGTCCTTTCCCTTTCCCGCCTCCTCCTCCTCCCCCCTAGCACTGATGATATTTCCTAGTTGGGTCATGAAATGTCTGCAAGAAAATCATCTAGCTCAGGGAGCACTGAGGACCTCCCCAATCCTCCCCCTCCCGCTCCTCCTCCTCCTCTTCCTCATGAAATGTTTGCAAGAATACCAAAAGCTCAGACAACAAGGACCCCACAGTCTTCCCCACTCCTCCTCCTCTTCCTGCTCTTCCTCCCACAAACACCTCTTCCCTTTGACACCTGATGATGTTCCTTAGTTGGGTCATGAGGTGTCTGCAAGAAAACTGCCAAGCTTAGAGAGCACCAAGGACCCTACTGTCTTCTTCTTTTCCTTCTCCTTCTCCTTCTTCTTTCTTCTCCTTCTCCTTCTCCTTCTTCTTCTTCCTCCTTCTCCTTCCCATCTTAATCTCTTTCTCCTTCTCCTTCTCCTTCTCCTTCCTCCTTCTCCTCCTCCTCCTCCTCCTCCTCCTCCTCCTCCTCCTCCTTCTCCTTCCCATCTTAATCTCCTTCCTCCTGCTCCTTTTCACAAACACCACTCCCTTCCAGCACTGATGACATTCCCTAGTTGGGTCATGAAAGGTCTGCAAGAAAACCACCAAGCTCAGGGAGCACTAAGGACCTCCCCAATCCTCTCCCTCCCGCTCCTCCTCCTGCTCCTCCTCCTCTTCCTCCCCGCTCTAGCACTGATGAAGTTCCCTAGTTGGGTCATGAAATGTGTGCAAGAAAACTACGCAGCTCAGGGAGCACTAAGGACCCCACAGAAAGAGAAACCCAGATAAGCAGGGATTAACACCAGACAAACTATCAAGCAGAAAAGCATACCCTAATCAAGGAACTCCCAAGGAGAAAATCACAACCTCCGCCAACACTGGCAGGGCAACCCACCGTATGTAAACAGGAGGAAATCCCACCCTCAGTAGCATTGATGATGTCGCCTAGTTGGGTGATGAAACATCTTCAAGAAAACCACCAAGCTCAGAGACCACCAAGGACCCCGTTGTGCTGATGTCACCTGGCATGCAAAGAAGCTCTCCAGCGTAGAGTTTGATTTATTTGGACAGGCAACCGACAGGGTGGCGAACTCATATCCAGTGATTGTTTTCCGGCTGGTTAAAGAGTTGAAGCGAACAATTAAGTTTCCGACTTGACTTTCCATCTCTGTTGAGTCAACAGTCTGTGACATTTCAAGTCAGGTTGGCCCACGGAGGTTTCCTTGCTGCCTTTTAAATCTTTCCTTTTTGACGGCAAGGCTGGTTGGGCGATCTCAGCAGAGGACAACTGGCAAACTCGTGCCTGGATGACCTTTTAAAATAAATAAATAAATAAAGTCGGGTTCCAGCTGAGGATCACAATTTGAAAAGACATCACCGTGTAACGTAATAACTGGGTTTGTACAGCTTGCTAAACCCTAATTTCTCTTCTCTTCTCTTCTCTTCTCTTCTCTTCTCTTCTCTTCTCTTCTCTTCTCTTCTCTTCTCTTCTCTTCTCTTCTCTTCTCCTCTCCTCTCCTCTTCCCTTCCCTTCCCTTCCCTTCCCTTCCCTTCCCTTCCCTTCCCTTCCCTTCCCTTCCCTTCTCCTCCCCTCCCCTCCCCTCCCCTCCCCTCCCCTCCTCTCCTCCTCCCTTCTCTTCCCTTCCCTTCTCTCCCTTCCCACTCCTGACCACTGCCTGCAGTTTTCTTGGGAAAGTTTTTCAGAGGTGGTTTGACATTGTCTCCTTTCTAGGACTGAGAGAAAGTGACTGGCCCAAGGTCACCCAGTGACACTTGTGCCTAAGGAGGAACTAGAACTCACTATCCTCTGGTGATTGGCTCAAAGTCACCTAGTCGGCTTTGAACTCACACTCCCCTGGTGATTGGCCAAAGCTTTTCGCCTAAAATGGGACTAGAACTCACCTTCTCCTAGCTTCTAGCCTGGTGCCTTCACCACTTAGACCAAACTGGCTCTCTTTAACCCCCATCCCCAAAATATGTCCTCCAGACAGAGGACCCCTTCCTCTTCGGGGGTAGCTATAAACACAATGCGGGAAGTGCCTAATTTTTTAATAAGTGAGCCAAGCCGTGTTCCAAAGTGCCCCAAGTAACTTTTCTCTATTCCTGATTTTTTGTTTGTTTGTTTATGGGCTGCCCACCCACTCCCAAATTAGGGAGGGAGGGTACGACTCCCCCCCATTTTTTTCTAGCAGCCCTGGCTTCCTGAAAACGCGAGGTCCTTAAACTGCGAAGCATGATTGGCTTCGGAGTAGAAGCTGAGCCAGGGACCAGACGCCCCATCCATCACCGAGCTGTTGAAAATGAGAAGGTGAGACTTATAGGACTGTCTGTGGTGTTAGGGAGACAAACGGGCGACGGATTACAACAGTCAGTTGTGTCTCTCTCTCTGTGTGTGTGTGTCTTTTGTGCACTTGCTGGGAGCTAACCGAAACTGATAGGCGCACATATTGTGGGATGGGGGGCGGGAAAGAGTCTTGCAAAGGATATGGAAGTTTTGTAAACTTGATCCCTCCCTGTTAGTTTCTCCCGGGGGCAAAGTTTCCAAAAGATTTTGCAAAGAGTCGGCTTGGTGCAATTCTCAAATTTTGGAATGGGGTTGGAAGTGATAGTGGGTTTAGGGCAGGGGTCTCCAACCTTGGCAACTTTAAGCCTGGCGGACTTCAACTCCCAGAATTCCCCAGCCAGCTTTGCTTTGCTGGGGAATTCTGGGAGTTGAAGTCCGCCAGGCTTAAAGTTGCCAAGGTTGGAGACCCCTGGTTTAGGGCATCCAGAAGTACTTGGAGCCAGGAAGGGAGATCGGAGAGGTGGGTGGGTGGGGGGGAGCCATTGGCGAATGAGAGAAGGTGCTATTTAGTGGGAATCTAGCTGACTAAACACAGTCCTCTATGTATGGCCATAGTTGTTGTTGGAGGTGGGGAGTGGGCTTTCTTTTGTCACTCAGGAATGCAACTGTTCAGTTGTTTGTGTAGAGGGTAAGGTGTCGGTTTAAAGGCCAGGAGGCTGTGAGTTCTGGTTCCGCCTTCAGTGTGTAAGGTGGCTGGGTGAATTTGGGCCAATTACCAGGACATGGTGAGTTGTAGTCCCGTTTTAGGCAGATTCTCCCCTCCCTCCTATCTATTATCTGGTCTGTCTATCATCTCTCTCTCACCCCCCTCTCATCTACCCGTTATTTCATATCTCTCCTTATCTATCTATCTATCTATCTATCTATCTATCTATCTATCTATCTATCTATCTATCTATCTACCTACTACCTACCTACCTACCTCCTACCTACCTACCTACCTATCTATCTATCTATCTATCTATCTATCTATCTATCTATCTATCTATCTATCATCTATCTATCATCTATCTATCTATCTATCTATCATCTATCTATCTATCTATCTATCTATCTACCTACTACCTACCTACTATCTATCTACCTACCTACCTACCTATCTATCTATCATCTATCTATCTATCTATCTATCTATCTATCTATCTATCTATCTATCATCTATCTACCTACCTATCTATCTATCTATCATCTATCTATCTATCTATCTATCTATCTATCTATCTATCATCTATCTATCTATCTATCTATCTATCTATCTATCTATCATCTATCTATCTATCTATCTATCTACCTATCATCTATCTATCTATCTATCTATCATCTCTCTTTCTCTCTCTCCCTCTCTGTCTCTCATCTACCCGTTATTTCATCACTCTCATCTCTCTTTTATCTATCTGTCTGTCAACTCTCTCTCTCTCCTCTCTCTCTCTCTCTCTCATCTACCTGCCTACCTACCTACCTACTGTACCTACATTTTCCTCAAAAATAAGACCCTGTCTTATATTTTTTTGAACCCCAAAATAAGCGCTTGGCCTTATTTTCAGGGAGGTCTTATTATTTTGGGGTGCGTGGAACAAGATGGAGCTCCTCTTGCTGTCTTACCTGATTTCCAGCTCTGTTGTTTAAGTATTTTTGGGGAGGGCTTATTTTCGGGAGGAGGCTTATTTTAGTGCATGCACTCAAAAGCCCAATTGGGGATGTCTTATTTTTGGGGTACAGGGTATCTATCTATCTATTCTATCTATCTATCTATCTATCTATCTATCTATCTATCTATCTATCTGATATTCCCCCTCCTCTCTCCCCCCTCTCTCTATCAGTCTCTGGTGTAAAGATTCTTCCTAGCATGGCTGCCTGGCAAATTCTGGGAGCTGAAGCCCTCCCATCTTCCAGCTGCCCCGAAAATTGAGAAGTCCTGGCAGGGACCTTTTTTTACAAGATCACTTTGCAAGGCCAGCCATGCCTATGAACCTAAGAGAACAATCTGTCCAGACCTCCTCGCCGGCTGATCTGTTTTGCTTTCCTAAAGCTGAGCTGTTGGTGTTGAAATAGGAGGGAGCGAATTCAAAACCGGGCGCGGTGGATGAAAAATCAACAAATTGTTGCCATCCTTGCAGCCGCTGCTGGTCTTGTGTGGGTCTTGCCCTGGCCCACAACTGTTGTCTGATGGAATCCTTGGGTGGGAAGCTTGGATGGGATCACAAGGAGAACTATTGTCCTTGGCTGGCACTTCGGCTGGAGACTCCTAACTGCCCTTCTGCCAAGATTGAGGAGGAAAACTTGGCAACTGGCAAAATCTGGTGGACCTCCAACACCATGTGACCTTAGCTGCCCTTCCTTTCTCATTCCTGCTTTCCGTTGCATAAAAGGAGCCCAGAGGCCCAAATCACCCCAGACTCAAGTCTTAAACCGTGGAGGAGAGCTTGAGTTAGATGATTCAGAAGGTCAACACACGTCTAAGCGATTGTCCACTAGGACTCCATGGCAAAGCTGGCTGGGGAATTCTGGGAGTTGAAGTCCGCCAGATTAAAGTTGTTAAGGTTGGAGACCCTTGCACTAGGATTCCAAAATCCCTCTTGAAGTTACTTATATTGAACCAGGTCTCACCTCATCTTGGTTCAACAGCAGTAACTGTGAGAAGGATCTTGGGAGTCCTAGTGGACAATCACTTAAACAGGAGCCAGCCGTATGCAGCAGCCACCAAAAAGTCCAATCCTATCCTAGGCTCCATTAACAGGAATCTGAGTGGCGTAGGAGGCTAATGCCTCCTAAAGGCAGCATTTAACATCCAGCTGCCTGCAATTACTGCGAGTTCAATTCTCACCAGGCTCAAGGTCGACTCAGCCTTCCATCCTTTCTAAGGTAGGTGAAATGAGGACCCGGTTTGTGGGGGCAATAAGCTGACTTTGTATAAATATATACAAAAGGATGAAGGCTATTGCTTAACGCATTGTAAGCCGCCCTGAGTCTCCGGAGAAGGGCGGCATATAAATCAAATTAAAACAAACAAACAAACAAAAAAAAAACATAGAGGGATAAAATTAAGATCATGTGATGATTTAATACTGCTTTATAAAGCCTTGGTAAGACCATAGGGTGAATATTGCATCCAGTTATAAAAAAGAGGTTGAGTTATAAAAAAAGAATTGGAAAGAGTGCAGCAAAGATGATTAGGGGACTGGAGGCTAAAACATATGAAGAACAGTTGAAGGAATTGGGTATGTCTAGTTTAATGAAAAAGAAGGACTAGGGGAGACATGATAGCAGTCTTCCAGTATCTCAGGGGCTGCCCCAAAGAAGAGGGAGTCAAGTTCTTCTCCAAAGCACCTGAAGGCCAGAAGAAGGAATAATGGATGGAAACTGATCAAGGAGAGAAGCAACCTAGAATTAAGGAGAAATTTCCTGGTACAGAGGACAATTAATCAGTGGAATGACTTGCCTTCCAGAAGTTAGAACAGAATAAAGTAGAGTGGAAGGGAACTTAGAGGTCTTCTAGTCCAGCCACCTGCTCAAGCAGGGGAAGCTGTATCATTTCAGATAAGTGACTATCTAGTCTCTTCTTAAAAACATCCAGTGATGGAGCGCCCACAATTTCTGGTGGCAAGCTGTTCCACTGGTTAATTGTCCTCAATGTTAGGAAGTTTCTCCCTAATTCCAAGTTGCTTCTCTTTTTGATTAGTTTCCATCCATTGTTTCTTATCTTGCCTTCTAATGCTTTGGAAAATAAATTGACTCCCCTCTTCTTCATGGCAGACCCTCAAATACTCAAATACTGCCATCATATCACCCCTAATTGTCCTTTTCTTCAGACTGGCCCAGCCCAAATCCTGCAGCTGTTCTTCATATGTTTTTAATCTCCAGGCCTTTGAATCATCTTAGTTGCTCTTCTCTGAACATTTTCCAAAGTCTCAACAACTTTTTTGTATTACGGTGACCAAAACTGATTGCAGTATTCCAGGTGTGGCTAGACTAGAGTTTTTGTAAAGCGGCACTAATATTTCACGTGATCTTGATTCTATGCCTCTGTTTGTGCAACCCAGGAGTGTATAAATGTACCCATGTTGTGGTTGATCCCAACACTGAAGGGTTGTTGTTTTTTTAAGAGATTGGACAGCCACTTGTCTGGAATGGCATAGCAGGGGGTTGGACTAGAAGACCTCCAAGGTCCCTTCCAACTCAGTTTTTCTGTCCTGCAGGATCAGGTCATTTGCTCCGCTAATGCAGTGTGCTGGTTCTCCAGTGGCCAATGAGATAAGTCCATAAAATTGGCCCGGTGGATAAAACTCTCTCTTTTTAACGTCTTTTTGGAGCAAACCATGTTTTAGAAACGTGACTGAGAATTCAGGAGGTCCAACTAACTGTCAGGAGTAGCTTACTCCTCTGACCACCAGTCCTCTCTACTTCTTAAAACCATCCAACTTTTTTTTTTTTTAATTTGATTTATATGAAGATTTTATCTTCTCCGGAGACTCAGGGCGGCTTACAATGTGCTCAGCAATAGCCTTCATCCTTTTGTATATTTATACAAAGTCAGCTTATTGCCCCCACAACTGGGTCCTCAATTTACCTACCTTAGAAAGGATGGAAGGCTGAGTCAACCTTGAGCCTGGCGAGATTCGAACCTGCAGTAATTGCAGGCAGCTGGTCTTAATAACAGGGTGCTTAGACCACTGTCCTACCAAGGTTCTGACAACTTGGTTATCATCGCTGCGACACATGGCCTGGGACCTCCCTGTCTTCCAGCTGACTTGGTTATCTGTCCATGGCAAAGATTGGGGTTCATTGCAGGTCCATCTTCCTAAAAATGGCATTTACGGGGCCCACAAATTCTTCAGAACACAATTTGGCACGATTTGACAGCCATCTGCAGGTGGGGGGAATGTCTGACCCATCGGATGTGATGCTTTCTTGCTGCATGAAGTCGTAAGTGGTAGTCCTCCACTTACGACAGTTATGATGGCCTCCCTCCGCCCCCTAAGGTCACGTGACCTCATTTAAGGCACCTGGGTAATCAGCCCGCAATGGCGGCTGTTTTCACCTGTAAATCACGTGACCCTGATCGATGACGTTTTTGCCAACATTTGGCATTATATTTATTTGTATATCCAGCACATGTTCCTCCTCCTCTTTCCCGCCCCCTACAATGACAACCCTGTGAGATGGATTGGACTGAGAGAGAGTGACAGGTCCAACGTCACCCAGCCGGTTTTCATGCCTAAGGCAGGACTAGAACTCACCATTTCCTGGTGATTGACTCAAAGTCACCTAACTGATTTTTATGGCTAAGTTGGGACTAGAACTCACTGTCTCCTGGTGATTGGCTCAAAGTCACCTAACTGATTTTTAGGGCTGAGGTGGGACTAGAACTCACCGTCTCCTGGTGATTGGCCTAAAATCACCTAACTGATTTTTAGGGCTAAGGTGGGACTAGAACTCACATCTCCTGGTGATTGGTCCAAAGTCACCCAGCTGGCTTTCATGCCTAAGGCAGGACTAGAACTCACCATTTCCTGGTGATTGACTCAAAGTCACCTAACTGATTTTTAGGGCTAAGGTGGGACTAGAACTCACGTCTCCTGGTGATTGGCTCAAAGTCACCTAACTGATTTTTATGGCTAAGTTGGGACTAGAACTCACCGTCTCCTGGTGATTGGCTCAAAGTCACCTAACTGATTTTTAGGGCTGAGGTGGGACTAGAACTCACCGTCTCCTGGTGATTGGCCTAAAATCACCTAACTGATTTTTAGGGCTAAGGTGGGACTAGAACTCACATCTCCTGGTGATTGGTCCAAAGTCACCCAGCTGGCTTTCATGCCTAAGGCAGGACTAGAACTCCCCGTCTCCTGGTGATTGGCTCAAAGTCACCTAACTGATTTTTATGGCTAAGGCGGGACTAGAACTCCCCGTCTCCTGGTGATTGGCCTAAAGTCACCCAGCTGGCTTTCATGCCTAAGGCGGGACTAGAACTCACCGTCTCCTGGTGATTGGTCCAAAGACACCCAACTAGGTCTAGAACTCACCGCCTCTTTTGCTTTGTCCCGATCACCGACATGAAGAGGGGGGGGGGGAAAGATAATTTAGGAAGCTCAACATCTTTTCTGCCTGCCAGGTCTGGTCCCATTCTAGGTTCCCCTCCATGCCTTTTCAAAATCAATTTCTGAAATCTGAAACCTGCTTCTGTCTGCTTGTCTTTCAATTTCCGTAAGATCGTTCATTCCCTGATCCGGGGTGGTTATCTTACGCGAAAAAAACTGCAGGTAGTCCCTGACTTACAACAGTTCATTTAGTGACCATTCAGCGTTACAACGTCACTGAAAAAAGTGACCGGTGACCCATTTTTCGCTAACTTACAACCATGGCGACATCCGTGTGGCTATGGGATCAAAATCCAGGCCCTTCGCAGTTGACCCACATTTATGACGGTTTGCCATATCCTGGGGCCATGTAATCCCGTTTAGCGACCTTCTGAAGAGCAAAGTCGATGGGGAAGCCAGATTCGCTTAACAACCTTGCAACTTATTTAACAGCTGGGTGGGGATTCACTTAACAACGGTGGCAAGAAAAGCCATATAATGGGGGCAAAACTCACTGCCTTACTTGGCAGCAGAAACTTTGGGTTCAATTGCCGTCGTAAGTCGAGGATGGCCCACATCTAAGAAGGAAGGAAGGCTGGGGAAAGACTTCAAAATGACGTGTCTTTTTTTCCATCCCGATTTTTCTTGGGCTGGATTTTTCTTGTTTCTTGGCACACAAAAGGATCATTTCTGGGTTTTCCTCCCAAAGGAAGGTCCCTGAGTTTTGATATATTTTTACTGATTCTCTGCCCACATGGCCCCTGCCTGGACGCCAGCCTGGAAGCTGCAGTCAACTAAGCCAGGAATCCTGGTTAGTGGGAACCCCTCCAGAGTGACCGCTCCAGCTCCCTGCAGCTCTAGCGGGGCATTAAGGGGTGTGCAAGAGGCTGGTTTTCCTTGCACGCCTGTGCACAGAGGGACACCGGGCAGGGTGAGCAAGAGTTCTCATTTATTTTCTTGGAACGCCAGCTTGCCAAGCAAGCGCCTGACCCGTAACGGCAGAATAGGACTTTATTTTCATAGTGTCAATTTGCTGGCAATTGGGAACTTCTGCCCAGCCTGTTGGAACCCGGGTGCCGAGTTCGAATGCTGCCAGCAGCGCGCACGCTGGGCCACCGCTTCTCGGTTTTGGAAGTGCAGAAGCTCCGCCCACTCATTCCAAGAAGCGCCCGTTGCCTTCCCTATTGGCTAAGAAGGGAGGAGTGGGTGTGGCTTGGACTCAGCAGCCAATCAGTATCGAGGGGCGGTTTTCTACCCTACTAGAGATGGGAGGAGTGGGTGTGGCTTGGACTCAGCAGCCAATCAGTATCGAGGGGCGGTTTTCTACCCTACTAGAGTTCTGTAATGGAGAAACCAGTAGGGTTTTTTTTTTTTTTAATCCTCTCCCCCCACCCCCCACCCCACCAGCCTCTCTGGCCACCCAACTCTTTTTCTTGGAGGTCTGGAGACTGGAAAACAGTACATGTATTCCTCGACTTACAACCATTTATTTAGTGACCGTTCAAAGCTGCAACGGCACCGAAAAAGGTTACTTGTGACCGATTTTCACACTTATGACCATTGCAGCAGCCCCAACATCACGTGATCAAAATTCAGACGCTTGGCAACGGGTTCCTATTTATGACGGTTACGGCGTCCCATGGTCATGTGATCCTCTTTTGTGATCTTCTGACAAGCAGTGGGGAATTCACTTAATGACCATGTGATTCACTTAACAACTTCAGTGAAAGCATGAAAGGCACAAAAGCCACCTGGGTGACTTTGGGCCTATCACCAGGAGACGGTGAGTTCTAGTCCTCCCTTAGAAATAAAAGCCGGCTGGGTGACTTTGGGCCAATCACCAGGAGACAGGGAGTTCTAGTCCCGCCTTAGGCATGAAAACCAGCTGGGTGACTTTGGGCCAATCACCAGGAGACGGTGAGTTCTAGTACTGCTTTAGCCAGGAAAGCCAGCTGGGTGATTCAGGGCCAATCACCAGGAGACGGTGAGTTCTAGTCCTGCCTTAGGCATGAAAGCCAGCTGGGTGACTTTGGGCCAATCACCAGGAGACAGGGAGTTCTAGTACTGCTTTAGCCAGGAAAGCCAGCTGGGTGATTCAGGGCCAATCACCAGGAGACGGTGAGTTCTAGTCCTGCCTTAGGCATGAAAGCCAGCTGGGTGACTTTGGGCCAATCACCAGGAGACGGTGAGTTCTAGTACTGCTTTAGCCAGGAAAGCCAGCTGGGTGATTCAGGGCCAATCACCAGGAGACAGGGAGTTCTAGTCCTGCCTTAGGCATGAAAGCCAGCTGGGTGACTTTGGGCCAATCACCAGGAGACGGTGAGTTCTAGTACTGCTTTAGCCAGGAAAGCCAGCTGGGTGATTCAGGGCCAATCACCAGGAGACGGTGAGTTCTAGTCCTGCCTTAGGCATGAAAGCCAGCTGGGTGACTTTGGGCCAATCACCAGGAGACGGTGAGTTCTAGTACTGCTTTAGCCAGGAAAGCCAGCTGGGTGATTCAGGGCCAATCACCAGGAGACAGGGAGTTCTAGTCCTGCCTTAGGCATGAAAGCAAGCTGGGTGACTTTGGGCCAATCACCAGGAGACAGGGAGTTCTAGTACTGCTTTAGCCAGGAAAGCCAGCTGGGTGATTCAGGGCCAATCACCAGGAGACGGTGAGTTCTAGTCCTGCCTTAGGCATGAAAGCCAGCTGGGTGACTTTGGACCAATCACCAGGAGACGGTGAGTTCTAGTACTGCTTTAGCCAGGAAAGCCAGCTGGGTGATTCAGGGCCAATCACCAGGAGACGGTGAGTTCTAGTCCTGCCTTAGGCATGAAAGCCAGCTGGGTGACTTTGGGCCAATCACCAGGAGACAGGGAGTTCTAGTCCCGCCTTAGGCATGAAAACCAGCTGGGTGACTTTGGGCCAATCACCAGGAGACAGGGAGTTCTAGTCCCGCCTTAGGCATGAAAGCCAGCTGGGTGACTTTGGCCAATCACCAGGAGACGGTGAGTTCTAGTACTGCTTTAGCCAGGAAAGCCAGCTGGGTGATTCAGGGCCAATCACCAGGAGACAGGGAGTTCTAGTCCTGCCTTAGGCATGAAAGCCAGCTGGGTGACTTTGGGCCAATCACCAGGAGACGGTGAGTTCTAGTACTGCTTTAGCCAGGAAAGCCAGCTGGGTGATTCAGGGCCAATCACCAGGAGACGGTGAGTTCTAGTCCTGCCTTAGGCATGAAAGCCAGCTGGGTGACTTTGGGCCAATCACCAGGAGACGGTGAGTTCTAGTACTGCTTTAGCCAGGAAAGCCAGCTGGGTGACTTTGGGCCAATCACCAGGAGACAGGGAGTTCTAGTCCCGCCTTAGGCATGAAAACCAGCTGGTGACTTTGGGCCAATCACCAGGAGACAGGGAGTTCTAGTACTGCTTTAGCCAGGAAAGCCAGCTGGGTGATTCAGGGCCAATCACCAGGAGACGGTGAGTTCTAGTCCTGCCTTAGGCATGAAAGCCAGCTGGGTGACTTTGGACCAATCACCAGGAGACGGTGAGTTCTAGTACTGCTTTAGCCAGGAAAGCCAGCTGGGTGATTCAGGGCCAATCACCAGGAGACGGTGAGTTCTAGTCCTGCCTTAGGCATGAAAGCCAGCTGGGTGACTTTGGGCCAATCACCAGGAGACAGGGAGTTCTAGTCCCGCCTTAGGCATGAAAACCAGCTGGGTGACTTTGGGCCAATCACCAGGAGACAGGGAGTTCTAGTCCCGCCTTAGGCATGAAAGCCAGCTGGGTGACTTTGGGCCAATCACCAGGAGACGGTGAGTTCTAGTACTGCTTTAGCCAGGAAAGCCAGCTGGGTGATTCAGGGCCAATCACCAGGAGACGGTGAGTTCTAGTCCTGCCTTAGGCATGAAAGCCAGCTGGGTGACTTTGGGCCAATCACCAGGAGACGGTGAGTTCTAGTACTGCTTTAGCCAGGAAAGCCAGCTGGGTGATTCAGGGCCAATCACCAGGAGACAGGGAGTTCTAGTCCTGCCTTAGGCATGAAAGCCAGCTGGGTGACTTTGGGCCAATCACCAGGAGACAGTGAGTTCTAGTACTGCTTTAGCCAGGAAAGCCAGCTGGGTGATTCAGGGCCAATCACCAGGAGACGGTGAGTTCTAGTCCTGCCTTAGGCATGAAAGCCAGCTGGGTGACTTTGGGCCAATCACCAGGAGACGGTGAGTTCTAGTACTGCTTTAGCCAGGAAAGCCAGCTGGGTGATTCAGGGCCAATCACCAGGAGACAGGGAGTTCTAGTCCTGCCTTAGGCATGAAAGCCAGCTGGGTGACTTTGGGCCAATCACCAGGAGACGGTGAGTTCTAGTACTGCTTTAGCCAGGAAAGCCAGCTGGGTGATTCAGGGCCAATCACCAGGAGACGGTGAGTTCTAGTCCTGCCTTAGGCATGAAAGCCAGCTGGGTGACTTTGGGCCAATCACCAGGAGACGGTGAGTTCTAGTACTGCTTTAGCCAGGAAAGCCAGCTGGGTGATTCAGGGCCAATCACCAGGAGACAGGGAGTTCTAGTCCTGCCTTAGGC
Organism: Pantherophis guttatus; assembly: GCF_029531705.1. The sequence continues at coordinate 1,115,414 of NW_026844112.1, forward strand.
ATGAAAGCCAGCTGGGTGACTTTGGGCCAATCACCAGGAGACAGGGAGTTCTAGTACTGCTTTAGCCAGGAAAGCCAGCTGGGTGATTCAGGGCCAATCACCAGGAGACGGTGAGTTCTAGTCCTGCCTTAGGCATGAAAGCCAGCTGGGTGACTTTGGACCAATCACCAGGAGACGGTGAGTTCTAGTACTGCTTTAGCCAGGAAAGCCAGCTGGGTGATTCAGGGCCAATCACCAGGAGACGGTGAGTTCTAGTCCTGCCTTAGGCATGAAAGCCAGCTGGGTGACTTTGGGCCAATCACCAGGAGACAGGGAGTTCTAGTCCCGCCTTAGGCATGAAAACCAGCTGGGTGACTTTGGGCCAATCACCAGGAGACAGGGAGTTCTAGTCCCGCCTTAGGCATGAAAGCCAGCTGGGTGACTTTGGGCCAATCACCAGGAGACGGTGAGTTCTAGTACTGCTTTAGCCAGGAAAGCCAGCTGGGTGATTCAGGGCCAATCACCAGGAGACAGGGAGTTCTAGTCCTGCCTTAGGCATGAAAGCCAGCTGGGTGACTTTGGGCCAATCACCAGGAGACGGTGAGTTCTAGTACTGCTTTAGCCAGGAAAGCCAGCTGGGTGATTCAGGGCCAATCACCAGGAGACGGTGAGTTCTAGTCCTGCCTTAGGCATGAAAGCCAGCTGGGTGACTTTGGGCCAATCACCAGGAGACGGTGAGTTCTAGTACTGCTTTAGCCAGGAAAGCCAGCTGGGTGATTCAGGGCCAATCACCAGGAGACAGGGAGTTCTAGTCCTGCCTTAGGCATGAAAGCCAGCTGGGTGACTTTGGGCCAATCACCAGGAGACAGGGAGTTCTAGTACTGCTTTAGCCAGGAAAGCCAGCTGGGTGATTCAGGGCCAATCACCAGGAGACGGTGAGTTCTAGTCCTGCCTTAGGCATGAAAGCCAGCTGGGTGACTTTGGGCCAATCACCAGGAGACGGTGAGTTCTAGTACTGCTTTAGCCAGGAAAGCCAGCTGGGTGATTCAGGGCCAATCACCAGGAGACGGTGAGTTCTAGTCCCGCCTTAGGCATGAAAGCCAGCTGGGTGACTTTGGGCCAATCACCAGGAGACGGTGAGTTCTAGTACTGCTTTAGCCAGGAAAGCCAGCTGGGTGATTCAGGGCCAATCACCAGGAGACGGTGAGTTCTAGTCCTGCCTTAGGCATGAAAGCCAGCTGGGTGACCTCAGCAGCCAATCAGTATCGAGGGGCGGTTTTCTACCCTACTAGAGTTCTGTAATGGAGAAACCAGTAGGGTTTTTTTTTTTTTAATCCTCTCCCCCCACCCCCCACCCCACCAGCCTCTCTGGCCACCCAACTCTTTTTCTTGGAGGTCTGGAGACTGGAAAACAGTACATGTATTCCTCGACTTACAACCATTTATTTAGTGACCGTTCAAAGCTGCAACGGCACCGAAAAAGGTTACTTGTGACCGATTTTCACACTTATGACCATTGCAGCAGCCCCAACATCACGTGATCAAAATTCAGACGCTTGGCAACGGGTTCCTATTTATGACGGTTACGGCGTCCCATGGTCATGTGATCCTCTTTTGTGATCTTCTGACAAGCAGTGGGGAATTCACTTAATGACCATGTGATTCACTTAACAACTTCAGTGAAAGCATGAAAGGCACAAAAGCCACCTGGGTGACTTTGGGCCTATCACCAGGAGACGGTGAGTTCTAGTCCTCCCTTAGAAATAAAAGCCGGCTGGGTGACTTTGGGCCAATCACCAGGAGACAGGGAGTTCTAGTCCCGCCTTAGGCATGAAAACCAGCTGGGTGACTTTGGGCCAATCACCAGGAGACGGTGAGTTCTAGTACTGCTTTAGCCAGGAAAGCCAGCTGGGTGATTCAGGGCCAATCACCAGGAGACGGTGAGTTCTAGTCCTGCCTTAGGCATGAAAGCCAGCTGGGTGACTTTGGGCCAATCACCAGGAGACAGGGAGTTCTAGTACTGCTTTAGCCAGGAAAGCCAGCTGGGTGACTTTGGGCCAATCACCAGGAGACAGGGAGTTCTAGTACTGCTTTAGCCAGGAAAGCCAGCTGGGTGACTTTGGGCCAATCACCAGGAGACGGTGAGATCTAGTCCTCTCTTAGGCATGAAATCCAGCTGCGTAATTTGAGGTAAATCGGAGGATGATTCAATACTTTCGCTACCTTGAGTTTTTGATAAAAATAATAAGGGTGGGAAAGAAAGAAAGAAAGAAAGAAAGAAAGAAAGAAAGAAAGAAAGAAAGAAAGCAAGAAAGAAAGAAAGAAAGAAAGAAAGCTTTGCAAGATTGGCCCATCGGATTTAGGGATGCTCTTTGGATGATTCATCCCAATTTCCTTTCTCCCACCCCTCCCCCCCAGGTTGACGGGCAACGAGCCTCTGACCATCCTCCCTCTGACCACGGAAATGGAGGAAGCAGCCATCAAAGCCCACTACAAAGTCTGCGACCGTTTGAAGCTGGAAAAGAAACAGCGCCGGATGTGTCGGAGAGACCCTGGCGTGGCGGAGACCCTCATGGAAGCCATCAGCATGAGCGCCCTGGAATGCCAGTACCAGTTCCGCTTCGAGAGGTGGAATTGCAGCCTGGAAGGCCGCTTCAGAGCCAGCCTGCTGAAGAGAGGTTAGTGGAGGAGGAGGGCAGGCAGTCCTCAACTTATGACCGGAGGAGGAGTAGGAGGACTGTAGGGGTCCTTGGTGCTCTCAGACCTTGGGGATTTCCTTGCAGACCTTTCAGGACCCAACTAGGCAACATCATCAGTGTTAGAAGGGAGTGGGGTATGTGGAGAGGAGGAGTGGAAGAGGAAGAAGAAGATGACAGAAGATGCAGGGTCCTTGGTTTCCTTGCAGACATTTCATGGTCTAACTAGCTAATATCATCAGGGCAGGAAGGGAGTATGGTTTGCAGGGAGGAGGAGGAGGAGGTGGAAGAGGAGGAAGAAGAGGAAGAAGAAAGAAAAGGGAAGAAGAGCAAGAGCAAGAGGAGGAGGAGGAAAAGGAGGAAGAAAAAGCAGAGAAGAAGGAGGGGAAGAAGAGGAGGAAGAGGAAGAGGAGGAGGAGGAAGAAGAAGGAGGAGGAGGAGAAGGAGAAGAAGAAGAAGAAGAAGAAGAAGAAGAAGAAGAAGAAGAAGAAAGAAGAAGAAGAAGAAGAAGAAGAAGAAGAAGAAGAAGAAGAAGAAGAAGAAGAAGGGTCCTTGGTTTTCTTGCAGACATTTCATGGTCCAAAGTATGGTTTACAAGGAGGAGGAAGGGGAGGAGGAGGAGGGGGGAAAGGAGGAGGAGGAGGAGGGGGAAGACAAGGAAGTAGAGAAGAAGAAAGAAGAAAAGGGAAGAGGCAGAGGAGGAAATAGAAGAAGTAGAAGAGGAGAAGGAGAAGGAGAAGAAGCAAAAGGAAAAGGAGGAGAAGGGGAAGGGGAAGCATAACCAAAAGAAAAGAGGAGAAGAAGAAGAAGAAGAAGAAGAAGAAGAAGAAGAAGAAGAAGAAGAAGAAGAAGAAGAAGAAGAAGAAGAAGAGAGGAGGAGGAGGAGGAGGAGGAGGAGGAGGAGGAGGAGGAGACTGGTAGCTAATATCATCAGGGCAGGAAGGGAGTATGGTTTGCAGGGAGGAGGAGGAGGAAGACGAGGAAGACAAGGAAAAAGAGGAAGAAGAACAGGAAGAAGGAAGAAGAAGCAGAAGAGGAGGAGGAAGAGGTTTGTAGAGAGGAGGAGGAGGAGGAGGAGGAGGAGAGTTGTGGGGACCTTGATGGTCTCTGAACTTGGTTGTTTCCTTGCAAAAATTTCATGACCCAGTTTGGTAACGTTATCAGTGCTAATGAGTGTATTGTTTTATCCTATTTACCTATAGTAGGTTGCTCTGCCAATGTTGGCAGAGGTGTGATTTTTTCCTTGGGAGTTCCTTGATTAGGATATGCTTTTCTGCTTGATAGTTTGTCTGGTGTTAATCCCTGCTTATCTGGGTTTCTCTTTCTGTGGGGTCCTTAGTGTTCCCTGAACTTGGTGGTTTTCTTGCTCACATTTCATGACTCAACTATGGAAGATCATCAGTGCTAGAGGCGGGAGGAGGAGGAGGAGAAAGAGGAAGGGAAGGAGGGAGTGGGGGGAGGGGAGGATTGGGGAAGTCTTTAGTGTTCTCTGCGCTTGGTGGTTTTCTTGCAGATATTTCGGGGCTCAACTAGGTAACATCATAAGTGCTAGAAATGAGGGGAAGGGATTCTCTCTGTTTATATAGGTAGTCCTTGATTTACAACTATTCATTTAATGACCATCTGAAGTTACAACCAACCCCAAAAAGGGGATTTATGACATGGATTCCAACCTCTCTGCAGTCCTGTATCTGAACTTTGTGTACAAAGTTCTCTGCCATTTTTAGCAGCCCGCGGTCATCGTCTCTCTTGCTAAAAATTGACATGTCTAGTTTTCAGCAAATTTGCATCCTTTGCTGCATTTAACAGCCTGCTACAAAAAAGCTACAAAATGTTTTAACCTGTTTTAGGACTGCTACAACAAATGACTGTAATGGGAAGACTTGATTACAGTCGTTTGATGAGGACAACCTGTAATCAAGAGCTTCTTGACTTTGGCTAACACTAGCCAGGGAATTCTGGGAACTGAAGTCCATCCATCTCCAAGCAAGCTGGCTGAGGCATTCTGGGAGTTGAAGTTCACCCATCTTCAATTGCTGGCTGGGGAATTCTGGGAGTTGAAGTCCACCCATCTTCAAGCTTGCTGGCTGGGGAATTCTGGGAGTTGAAGTCCACCCATCTTCAAGCTTGCTGGCTGAGGCATTCTGGGAATTGAAGTTCACATCTTCAAGCTTGCTGGCTGGGGAATTCTGGGAGTTGAAGTCCATCCATCTTCAAGCTTGCTGGCTGGGGAATTCTGGGAGTTGAAGTCCACCCCTCTTAAAGCTTGCTGGCTGAGGCATTCTGGGAGTTGAAGTTCACCTATCTTCAAGCTTGCTGGCTGGGGAATTCTGGGAGTTGAAATCTGCCTGTCTTCAAACACGCTGGCTGAGGAATTCTGGGAGTTGAAGTCCACCCATCTTCAAGCTTTGCTGGCTGAGGAATTCTGGCAACTGAAGTCCATCCATCTCAAAATTGTCAGGGCTGGGCGATACCCCTCTAAGAGAGAAGTTCGGTGTGCTAACAGCATTGTCATCTTCCTCCACAGGGTTTAAGGAAACTGCCTTCCTTTACGCCATCTCTTCGGCGGGGCTGACCCACGCCATGGCCAAAGCCTGCAGTGCCGGACGTATGGAGCGCTGCACTTGCGACGAGGCCCCCGACCTGGAGAACCGCGAAGCGTGGCAGTGGGGCGGATGTGGGGACAATCTCAAATACAGCAACAAGTTTGTTAAAGAGTTCCTTGGGAAGAAGTCCAACAAGGATCTACGAGCTCGGGTGGATTTCCACAACAATTTGGTGGGGATGAAGGTAAGTGCTCACGATGGTTGTAGGCTGTAGCTGTGGAGAAGTAGGTCCTTGAGGGACTGGAGAAGACTGCTAGGTAAAGATTGTTGAGGGCCACCCAAAAATCTAGGTGGAGGAAAGATTGGCCGAGCAGCCTGCTATCATGAAAGGGCAGGAGAAAGGAACGTTGGAAGACATGGCCATGTTCATGATTCTTCATTCAGCTCTTCTTGATCAAAGATGTGCTTTCAAGTCAGTGTTGACTCTTGGCAAGTACCTAGTCAGATTTTCTCCAGGCACACCCATGGCTACTGCCATGGAGCCCTCCTCCTCTTCCTCTTCTCCTCCTTCTCCTTTTCCTTCTTTCTCTTCTTCCTCTTCTCCTCTTTCTCCTTCTCCTCCTCCTCCTCTTCCTCCTCCTCCTCTTCTTCTCCCTCTCCTTCCTCTTCTTCTTCTCCTTCTCCTTCTCCTCCTTCTCCTTCTCCTTCTTCTCATCCTCCTCTTCCTCTTCCTCCTCTTCCTCATCTCTCTCTTTCCTCTTCCTCTCCTCCTCCTCCTCCTCTTCCCCTTCCTCTCCTTCCTCTTCCTCTCCTTCTCCTTCTTTCTCCTTCTCCTTCTTCTCCTTCTCCTTCTCCTCCTCTTCTCCTCCTCCTTTCTCCTTCTCCTCCTCCTCTTCCCCTTCCTCCTTCTCCTTCTCCTTCCCACCTCCTTCCCCCTTCCCCCTTCTTCTTCTCCTCTTCTTCTCTTCCTCCTCCAGCTCCCCAGCTTGCTTCCATCAAGCAAATTCAATGGGGAACTCCAACTCACTTAAGGATTGTGTGATTCCCTTAACAATTGCAGTGATTTGTTTAATGCCAGTAGTAAAAAAGAAGGTCATAAAATCAGATGGATCTCACTTCACCAACATCTGGTTTCGCGTGGGAATTCTGCTTCCATTGTGGTCATAAATCAAGGACCAGGTCTGGTACCTATGTAAATGTATGACTGTGATTTTCTCATCTGGTGTTGAAATGGCTAAATACAAGGACATCCTACAGTCTGCAGGAGTTCCTGCCATTACTTTATGGAAGAAACTTATATTAACCATAAATACTGCAGCGAGCCTTGATTGTTGAAATAATCCTTGATTTACGACCACAATTGACCCTAAAATTCCTGTTGCTGAGACAGTTGTTAAGTGAGTTTTGCCCCATTTTATGAACCTTTCTTGCCACAGTTGTTAAGTGAAACACTGTGGTTGCTAAATTAGTCACACGGTTGTTAATTGAATGGGTTTCTCTCTTGACTTTGCTTGTTAGAAGGTCGTAAAAGGAGATCACGTGACCCTGGGACCGTCATAAATATGAGTCAGTTACCAAGAGTCTCAGTTTTTATCATGTGACCACAAGGATGCTGCAGAGGTTGTAAATGTGAAAAAAATGGCCCTAGGTCCTTTTTTAACTTCAGACGGTCACTAAATGAATCATTGTAAGTCAAACACTACTACCTACCTGTTTTTTTGTTTGGGGGCCCTGCGTTCAGCTCCACGCTTGAAGCCCACCCAATTTACAATTTCCTCCCCTGAAAACTCAGCTCTTCTCGGGATTAAAGAATTTAGCAACGCTCCAGAGAGACTGAGTTAAAAATGTCAATTTTAATTAAGCTTAGCAGAAACCCCCAGGGGGGAGCCTTTTTTTCCCTTTTTAATTAAAGCTTTTTCTGAACTTCGAGTCTGCTAGAAGACGGTATTTTAATGTACTCGAATTTTCATGAAGGGTGTACCAAAAGAGAATGTGATCGAGAAAGGGGGAACGGAGGGGAGAAAAAAAAAAGGAATTACAGCAAGAAAAGGAAGAAAGAAAGAAAAAATGCAGAGAAGACCCAAAAGTGCTTTTTTGAAGAGGCAACTGAACTTTCTGGTTTTTCCTTTGAAGATGTTTCGCTTCTCAGCCAAGAAGCTTCTTCAGCTCTGACTGGATGGAGGGGAATGGAAGGATTGATACTCCTTGCAGACATTTGCATCCTTTTTAGAGAGTCATTGAGGCTGCTTGGAGGCTTATCTGTGTCCTCAGGGTCACCCGAGTGGTGCAAATGATTGTGGAACAAAAGGACTATGCAATTCCAAGGAGGCTCCACACCCATTTGCACTACTCAGTCGATCCTGAGGACACAGAGAAACCTCCAAGTGGCCTCAATGACTCTCTAAAAGGATGCAAATGAACCAGCTTTGTCTGCAAGGAGTATCAATCCTTCCATTCTCTACCATCCAGTCAGAGCCGAAGAAGCTTCTGGGATGAGAAGCGAAACATCTTCAATGAAAAAACAAAAACTCTGATTGCCTCTTGAAAAAGCACCTTTGGGACAAGCATGATTTGGATGACTAAGTATCTCCAAAGACTTTTAGCAATCAAGAGAAGAGCAACAAAGTTGATCAGAGGGCTGGAGGCTAAAAAACACGAAGAAAACAATTGCAGGAACCGGGTATGTCTAGTTTAATGAAAAGGAGGGCTAGGGGGTGATATGACAGCATCTGAGGGGTTGCCACAAGAAAGAGGAAAGGGTCAACTTATTTTCCAAAGCATCTAAAGGAGAAGAAGAAGCAACGGATGGAAACTAACCAAGGAGAGAAGCAACCTAGAACTAAGGAGAAACTTCCTAAATATGAACAATTAACCAGTGGAACGACTTCCTTCCAGAACTTGTGGATGCTCCATCACTCAAGATTTTCAAGAAGAGATCGAACAATCATTTGTCTGAAATATTATAGGGTCTCCTGCTTGAGCAGGGGGTTGGACTAGAAGACCTCCGAGGTCCCTTCCAACTCTGTTATTTTGTTATTCTGAATAAAATAGAAAACAATCACTGGGTTTCATATCACTCGTGTCTCGTTCTTCCTCCTGTTTAATCCCTTCTTCTCCTGCCCCGAACGGCTCCAATGTAAAGAGGAAAAATTGCTTTTTTAAAAAAATCTGATCCTTATAACAAAGCCACCTCTCCCACCCCCCAATTCCCCACCGCGATACCCCTTAAAGGAAGCAAAAGTTTTGCAGAAGTCCTGCTAACTAATTAGCTCATGTTGCATGCCAGATAAACTGGTCTTGGCACTGGGAGTTGAAATGCATACCATAAAGAGATTGGGGGGGGGGGTTAATCTGCTCGCTGCCAACTTGCCATCTGAGACCAAGAATGTTGCAAAAAAAAACAACCCAAAAAAATCGGAGAAGTCTGGAGGAATCTATCCAGACATTTCTTGCAGCATTTGGTGAAACATTGCCTCTCAGGAAAGTTCCATTATCCAAAGAAGATTTTAACATTGCCGAAATTCAGAAGCAAACCTCATCCAGAAGAAACAAAACAATACAGGGAATCCTCGACTTACGGCCATTTCTTCAAAGTTACAACGGTGTTGGATAAAGGGACCGTTCACACTTACAACCGTTGCAGCCATTCCTGTGGCCACGTGATCAGAATTCGGATGTTTGGCACAATTGACTTGTATTTACGATGCTCCTGGGGGTGGGATGGAGGGGAGGTCACGTGACCCCCCCTTTTGACAAGCAATGTCAGTGGGGAAGCCAGATTCACTTAACAACTGCGTGACTAACTTAACAACCGAAATGATTCATTTAGCAACCCTGGCGAAGAAAGGTCGTAAAACGTGGGAAAAGTTCACTTAATCATTGTCACGCTTAGCAATAGAGATTTTGGGCTCAAATGTGGTTGAGAAAGGTGCCGCATTTGCTCGTTTCTGATCTAGTCCAATCCCAATTTTAGGTCAAAATCCACACCCGCATTTAAGCCTCCTGGAGTCACCAATGTGTAATGGGATGGCTATGTACAATTGTTTAATAAATACATGAAAAGTTTTGGAAAACTTAAGCCAGGGAATTGGGCACCGACTTCCAATTTTTGGAAAGAGTGCCGAAGGGCTTGGTTGGCTGATAACGTGGAACAGAATAGGTAGTCCACAAATTATGATTGGTTGTTTAGTGATCTTTCAAAGTTATAATAGAACCCCCCCAAAAGATACAAGATTTGAAGTTATGTTGTGGAGCCTTGGAATAGATTGGCAATCAGTCTCTCTCTCTCTTTCTCTCTCTCTCTCTCTTTCTTTCCTTCCTCTTCTTTTTTCCTTCCTTCCTCTTTGTTTTCCTCCCTCCCTCCCTTCTTTCTCTCTCCTTCCTTCCTTCCTTCCTCTTTGTTTTCCTTCCTTCCTCCCTTCTCTCTCTCCCCCCTTCCTTCCTTTCTTTCCTTCCTTCCTCTTTGTTTTCCTCCCTCCCTCCCTTCTCTCTCTCCTTCCTTCCTTCCTTCCTTCCTTCCTTCCTTCCTTCCTTCCTTCCTTCCTCTTTGTTTTCCTCCCTCCCTCCCTTCTCTCTCTCTCTCTCTCCCCTTCCTTCCTTCCTTCCTTCCTTCCTTCCTTCCTTCCTTCCTTCCTTCCTTCCTTCCTTCCTTCCTTCCTTCCTGTCTGCCTTTCACCATTCATCTTGAAACAAAACAACTCCAGGTGGTTTTATAACTGTTTGCGGCATCCTGTCATCACTTGACCCTGATTTACGATGCGTTTTTTTTGCTGGAAATTGATGTTTACCCCATGAATCAGTGTGGAGTGTGGAAACCGTGGATTTGCTTAACAACCAGGTTGATTCGCTTTATGACCACTGCAAAAAATGTCATGGAATCAGGTTGGCCTGTTTAACAAGCGGTACCACTTAGGACCCTAATTTTAGGCTCAATTACAGCCATAGGGCCTACGTATGTATCTGCCATCGTAAGCATTTGATGCCGTGAGACATTTTTGTCCCGGCTTGTCTTTCAGAAATTCTTTTGGTGTTTGTTTTTTTTCTCTCCGCAGGTCATCAAAGTTGGAGTGGAGACCACTTGTAAATGCCACGGGGTTTCCGGCTCGTGCACCGTACGGACGTGTTGGCGCCAGCTCTCCCCGTTCCACGAGATCGGCAAGCAGCTCAAGCAGAAATATGAGACGGCCCTCAAAGTGGTGAGCACCACCAACGAGGCCACGGGAGAAGGGGACATCTCCCCACCCAAGAAGTCCATCCTGGGACACGGTGACCAGATCCCCAGAACTACAGATTTGGTTTATCTCGACGATTCCCCGAGCTTTTGCTTAAACAGCCGGTTCTCCTCCGGGACGTCCGGCCGGAAATGTTACAAAGACAAGAACTGCGACAGCATCTGCTGCGGACGGGGACACAACATTCAAAGCCGTGTAGTCACTCGTCCGTGCCAATGTCAAGTCCGCTGGTGCTGTTACGTGGAGTGCAAGCAGTGTACGCAGAGAGAGGAGGTTTACACGTGCAAGGACTGAAGGAGTTGTGTCCGACGAGCCCCAATTTCGGGGACGGATCCTCCTTGCCCCTTTCTTCAAGACAAAAACAAACAAACAAACAAATCCGGGGACCTCCGGCGAGACGGCCGAGCGCGACCCTGACGTGATGGAAGCACTTTGAGGGGGTTCCGTGCCTTGCTGACCCTGCCTCTTTCTCAGCAAAGAGATTTTGGACGCCAGCATCAATGGAAGACCCCTTGCGATGTCCAAGGTGATGGCTCGGAGACCAAGAAGGAATCTTCTCTCTTCTTGACCAGGATGTGAAGGCTGGATAGTCCACCTTTCATGTTTGTTCCCCTCCTGAGAATTCTCTTGGACCTGGATGGTTCCACTTCATTTTGCGAGAGAACTCCTGAAGACCTTCAACTGCAGAAGATGTTCTAGGGAGAAGAAGACCCTAGAATGAGTTTTTTTTTTTAAAAAAAGTAATTTATGGAGCTTCTGGGCACCAGAAAGCCCAAATCAGAAGCCACATCCCATTAAGCTGGTGAGGTCACTACACAAGGACAGATCCTCAACGTTCCTTCTGACAGCTTGTTGTAGCAGATGGTGGTTGGATTTTTTTGGTTTTTTTTTCCTTATTTCCCCCTTGTGTGCCCTCCACCTCTCTTTCTCTGCTCTCCTTTGCAATCCACTTGGTGAATTTGGGAAACCACTAGCGGCAAAAGGAGCCTGCGATCTTCTCAACCGGCATTTTGACTCCTTTGGTGATTTAATTAGGACTTGTTTTTTGTTTGTTCTGCCCTGATTTCTCTTCTTATGACTTCAGTTGGCACCCGAGGCCGCTTCGAAACCAGCGTGACGTCCTGGCTGGGAATGCCATTTGGCACTTGGCCTTCGGAAGACGGAGAAAATGCATCACCTTCGAGACGATGATCCGGCTTTCGATTTTGTTTTTTTCCCACGTCTGGATCACGGCGTCCAAGAATGCGTGTCTCCTGAGGATCGCATTTCACCCGCCTTCCTCCGTGCAGATGATATTCTCTGGGGCCAATTAAAAGCCTGTTTCTTAAAAAAAAAAAAAAAAGAAATTACTTAAACCACTAGAAAGCTGCACGCATTAGATGTAAAACAGCGAGCAGCTGATTCTTATTCCTATAGATTCGAAGGGAAATATATATATATATATATATATATATATATATATATATGGAGAAATATCAAAATGGCAGACTGGATCACTAATACAGGTAGTTCTCGACTTACAACTGTTTAGTGCCATTCAAAGTTAACAACGGCACTGAAAAAAGTGACTTAGGACCATTTTTCATACTTACGACCGTTGCAGCATCCCCAGAGTCACTTGATCAAAATTCAGACGATTGGCAAATGACTCATATTTATGACGGTTGCACTTTCCCGGGGCCACGTGATCCCCTTTTGTGACTTTTTGCCTAGCAAAGTCAATGGGGAAGCATGATTCGCTTAACGACCGCTTTACCAACAACTGCAGTGGTTCACTTAACAACAGTGGCAAGAAAGATCCTAAAATGGGGCAAAACTCCCTTAACAACTGTCTCACTTAACCACATGAATTTTGGGCTCAATTGTAGTCGTACGTTGAGGATTACCTGTACAGATGTGATGGTCAACAGAGCATTCTTCTGTCGTGTGAACTGGGGAATATTACAAATATGCAACTTTTTATTTATTTATTTTGCTTCAAAATGGGATTTGGGTGAACAGCTGATAAATTCCTGGGTGAATTGTCCATGTGTGATGGACAGTGATTTTAAAACTGGTCCAAGAGTTGCATTTCTTTTTTTTTTTTGTCCTGGGGAATTGCAATTTGACCCGTTGGAGGAGCAGAGCAAAAATCTTAGAACATAGAATAACAGAGTTTGAATGTTCATGCACATTCTCATCTGGGAAATCATCCCTCCTCTCAGGCCCAATTTTAGGGGTGTTTTAAACAAAATAATAATAATAGAAACGGTAGCCGCTTCTATCAAAGCTGTCCTTCTTGGGAAATGGATGGATTTGGGGGAGATAGTAACCCAGGGAGATGATGAACGAGATGGTGGCTTGATTTCAAAATTGGTGTGATGGTCCCGAGATGATGTGGGCCGTTTTATGGATTAGAGGAGTGACCAAAACATGGAAGATAGCTCCTAGCTTTGGGACATTGCTTGTAACTGGTATGAAATATCTATGAACTGGTCTCAGGTCTGATAATTTGATAGACCAATCCTGAAGCTACGTGCCCAAAGAATCTCCTTGCCCAACGGACCACCTCGGTAGCTCCGTGCAACGGATTTGCAAAATCCAAACTAAGACTGTAAAAGACTCTTTTATTATTTCAAGGGTGGAATATGAATCTATCTAAGATATATTCCGATGCCTAGATAACTAAATATTGAACGTTTATTTATTAAGCTTTTCAGAAGTTTGTATGGTTTCCATGTGGTATTATGAAACTGGGCCTCTCGTTACGAGCATGCAAGCACTCGTTCCTTCCTCTTTTTTCTTTCTTTTTTTCTTTTTTTTTGCACGCTGGTATTTGAACCCGGATTCCCAAAGGGGCTCTCTAATTTTTTCCAACACTGTAAGGCCTGACCTTTGAGCGAGCTGCAGCCTCATTTTTCTTCCTTTCCTTTTCCCCACCTCTTTCCCTCCCCCCCTTTTTGATCAATGTTATTTGGAAAGGGAGGGTTTCTGAGACTTGGTAGAATCTGTCTGGAAGTCTGTTTTTCATTTAGCTGAGCCCGGCGGTGGGTCCTGTTTTTGAGAAGCACACTTGACGGTCCTGGTTGCTGTTGGAACGGCTCACCTCGAGGGGCTTTGGGGGAGGTTTGGGGGAGACATGGGGAAGGGGGAAAACTGGAGACGTGGAGTTGGTGGAGACCTTGGTGCAAGAGAATTTAGTGGTTCTCTTGAAGACGTTTCATGACCTCATTATGGTTAGCACCGATGATGTAGCCTAGTTGCATCATGAAATGTTTGCAAGAAAACCAAAAGCTCAGACAACAAGGACCCCACAGTCTTCCCCCCTCCACCTCCTTCTGCTCCTCCTCCCACAAACACCTCTTCCCTTTGACACTGATGATGTTCCTTAGTTGGGTCATGAGATATCTGCAAGAAAACCGCCAAGCTTAGAGAGTACCAAGGACCCTACTGTCGTCGTCGTCTTCTTCTTCTTCTTCTTCTTCTTCTTCTTCTTCTTCTTCTTCTTCTTCTTCTTCTTCTTCTTCTTCTTCTCCTGCTTCCCCTTCCCCTTCCCCTTCCCCTTCCCCTTCTCCTTCTTCTTCTTCTTCTTCTTCCTTCTCCTTCCCATCTTAATCTCCTTCCTCCTGCTCCTCTTCACAAACACCACTCCCTTCTAGCACTGATGACATTCCCTAGTTGGGTCATGAAAGGTCTGCAAGAAAACCGCCAAGCTCAGGGAGTGCTAAGGACCTCCCCAATCCTCTTCCTCATCCTCCTCCTCCTCCTCACCCCTCTCCCTTCTAGTACTGATGACGTTCCCTAGTTGGGTCCTGAAACATCTGCAAGAAAAGCCACCAAGCTTAGAGAACATGAAGTTCTCTAAATTCTCCCAGTTCAATCCTGACCAACAAATATCCTTTTATGTTAGTAAATAGACCTTGTTTTGGGCCACATCCTTCATCTCTGGAGAAGAAAGGTAGAAAAGAAGTCCCAAATTCCTTTTTCCCCTTAGTGGGAGTATTCCTGGGCACTTGGCCAACCAGAAATATCCAAAAATGGAAAAATCCTTCTGTACACTCAGACCCTTCTGTCTGTTATTTAAAATTATTTAAAATTATGGAACAATGATGACTTCACTTGCCCACAGCTGCTTCTCAACATTGGGAAATCTTGCTACAGTTTATTATCTGCTTGAAAGTTGGAGAGTAATTTTTCATCTTGGTCACTATCTTAGATACCTGGTCTAAAGATATCTTGAGGAAGAATTTGCAATCTTGCAGGATCTTCAATGCTCATGGGGTTTTAGCATAGTTTGGAGATGACCTTGCTTGATTTTTGAAGGCCATGTCTGAAATACAGGTAGTCCTCGGTTTACATTCGTTTGGTGACCGTTCAAAGTTACGACGGCAATGAAATACGTGACTTATGGCCATTTTTCACAGTTATGACCTTTGCAGCCTGCCTGTGATCATGTGTTTAAAACACATGACGCTTGGCAATTGACTCACTCTTATGACCGCTGCTGTGTCCCAAGGTTAGATCACAAAAGGTGATCTACAAGCAAAGCCAGATTTGTTTAACAACCGGATTACTAATTTAGCAAATGCAGTGATTTCCTTACCGTAACAACTGTGGCAAGAGCAGTCACAAAATGGGGCAAAACTAAAAAAATGTCTCACTTAGCAACAGAAATTTTGGGCTCAATTGTGGTCATAAGTTGAAGACTACCTGTATCGGCCAAGGTTCACTGGAGAATGCTCCCATCTTACCCAGTTAAGGTATTGGTTTAATCTGTTTTGGTGCCATTAACCTTGCATTTAAGTTTGTCCTTCTAACACAATTGTAGTTTGGGATCCCCTTATGAACTTGTTCAAAGGGCAAACAGGCCAACATCTCACCTCAGTCATTATCAGAGTTAGTTTGAGGGGACTGGGTTACAGGGAGATGATGGCTTTCTGTAACTTTCTTTCCCTAAAACCATGTTTCTCAATCTTAGCAACTTTCAAGATGGTTGGACTTCAGTTCCCAGAATTCTAGAATCAGCATGCTGGCAGGGGAATTCTGGGAGTCGAAGTCCACACCCTTTAAAATGGCTAATCCTGAAGCAATTGTACCCCAAAACAAATGGGTCAAACAATTCATTTTAAAATAGATTTTTTTTTTTTACTTTCCCAGGCTTGGGGAGAAACAACCAACTGTTGAAATTCACACAACTTGCTAAACCTAGATCACTGAACACAGCTATTTCTGGTGTGAACTGTAACCAAGTTGGCCAGACAGGCTGAATTTGCACCAACAGCTAAACTAGCATGAAATTAACCACCATGTAAATATGTTCAGGTGCCAGTTGAGCATGTTGTGTGAACCAGGCTGGTGTCACGTTTTTAAAAAGTTCAACTCTGGATTGCCAAAATGAAGCTTACTCTACCCAGTATGTATAAGATTACAGGTAGTTCTCAACTTACAGCGTGACCTTTCAAAGTTATAATGTCCCGGGGTCATGAGATTTGAGGCATATATACATGCATATGTACATTCATACATACATACATACATACATACATACATACATACATACATATATACATACATACATATATTACAAACTATTCTAAAAATATGAGTTCCAGGTATACATACATATATATGTATATATAATATATATATAAGAAAGTCCCAAAATTGCTGGTCATAGATTTCAATCTTTTTTTTTTTTACAGGAGTCTATTGCATTACAGATAGTTCTCAACTTACAACAATTCATTTAGTGACCATTCAAAGTTACGACAGCAGAGAAAAAAAGTGACTTATGGCCATTTTTCACATTTATCACCGTTGCAGCATCCCTATGGTCAAGTGATCAAAATTCAAATGCTTGGCAACTGGCTCGTATTTATGACGGTTGCAGTCTCCCCGTGGGCCATGTGATTCCCTTTTACGACCTTCTGGCAAGCAAAGTCCATGGGGACGCCAGATTCATTTCACAACCGTGTGACTAACTTTACAACTGCAGTGACTCACTTAACAACGGTGGCAAGGCAGGTCATTAAAATGGGGGCAAAACTCCCTTAAGAACTTCCTCACTTAGCCACAATATTTGTGGTTGTACTTGTGATTGTAATTTGAGGACTACCTGTATCGGAAGATTGTTGGCTGCGATGTTGAGCTACAGAGTAATCGTAAAATATACTGTTTTTTATTTTTATTTTTTAAAAAAAGAATTGGGGCTGCAGAGAGTTATTTCTGATGCAACCCCCTTGCAATTGTGAGATGTGCTGGGTTTTAGTTGTGCGACGAGTGTGACAGTGCTAGAGGTTGGCAATTCTCACAGATTGCGTGTGCAAGGGAAGAGGTGAAGGTGTGAACGAACTACTGAACAGGGCTGGGTGGGGTTTTGTATAGTTAATGCACGCACTGAAGCCAAAGTGTTTCTGTAAGTATTTTTTTTTAAAAGTATTTATGTGAATTTTAATGGAGATAGTATTGCTTTTCTGAGCTGTGTTGTAAATAGTAAGGTTTTTTTTTTCCTCCTGTGGTTTTTGTTAAATATATCTATATCTATCTATCTATATATATGAATAGTACTGAGGCACATGCATTCAGATTAAAGGCAAGTAGTTCTCAACATACAACCATTCATTTAGTGACAGTTCAAAGTTACAAAGGCACTGAAAAAAGTGACTTAGGATCTTTTTTCACACTTACGACCGTTGCAATATCCCCATGGTCCCGTGATCAAAATTCAGATGCTTGGCAATTGGCTCGTATTTATGACAGTCGCTGTGTCCAGAGATCACGTGATCCCATTTTGCGACCTTCCTACAAGCAGAGTCAATGGGGGGAAGCTAGATTCACTTAACAACCATATTTCTAACTTAACAGCCGCAGTGATTTATTTAATGGTGGCAGGAAAGGTCGTAAAATGGGACAACAGAACCTGTTGAACACATGTCTCACTTAGCAACAGAAGTTTTGGGCTTGACTGTGGTCGTAAATTAAGGACTACATGTATAATCGGCATGCTATCAATGAAGGTGGGACTTTGAGATGTTTCTGAAGTTCCACCTCCAAAACCATCATCTAACATGGTCCATGATGAGAGCTGTGTCTCTTTGAGGGACACCAGAATCTCCATCCTCATTTAAAGTGGAGAATTTACTGAGAAGAACCCACTTTGGTTATTCATTTCTAGGTTGGTGATCCTCCAGAAACCACGTTGCCTTCAAATTCTAACCATCTCTTAAAGTTCTACCACCATTCAATCCAGCTTTTCATAACTCCATGGATCACCCAATCGAGGTTTTTGTTTACGGTGATAACTCTCATTTAAGAGTGTCCTAGTGCCTTAAATCCATAAACCATCAAAAAATTGTCTCCAGAGTGTAGACTTTGATCAGTTATTTTTGACTTCCCCACCCCCCTCAGTCTCATCACGTTGTTGTCCACTTCAAATTGTCCCACCGATTCATCCCTCAAGGAGAGAACAACCATGATTTATATATAATTACGTTGTAGCTGTGTAGTTACATCTGGATCAGAAGAGAGTGTGTGTGTGTATTTTTGTAAATGATCTAACTTTGCTTCGCAAAGGTTGGATGAGAAGAACACACAGAACTGTCCTCATCTACTCCTGAAATAGCTAACAAGAAAGTGAAAAGTGTGAGTTAGTGTGAATGTGCCATCTAATGTGTGCAATAAATCCTAAACCTCTGCAGGTCAGATAAAGATCATAGAATCTTAGGCCTAGAAGGGACCTTGGAGGTCTTCTAGTCCAGGGGTCTCCAACCTTGGCAACTTTAAGACTTGTGGAATTCTGGGAGTTGAAGTCCACAAGTCTTAAAATTGCCAAGGTTGGAGACCCCTGTTCTAGTTCAAACCTCTGCTCAAGGCAGTAGACTGTTTACTATCCCGGTCAAATAGTTGCCCAATCTGTTTTTGAAAACCTCCCGTGATGGAGAACCCACAAATTTAGGAGGCAAGCTGATATATATTTATGGTCTATATGTCCATCATGGTCCACCTGTCTCCTAGGTAAGCCTATTGTGACTCCACAGCACCTACCTTAAGAAGGATTAGCCTTAAGTCACCTTGATAGCTTCATGCCTAAAGCATGAAGTCACTTTGATAGTTTCATGCCTACAGCAGAATTAGAACACAGAACATAGAATGATAGAGTTGGAAGGGACCTTGGAGGTCTTCTAGTCCTTAATGGTCTCTTGGCTTCTAGAGCCTTTAACCACTACACCACACCGATGTAGATCTCACAAGATGTGGGACCCATTTATTTTGATAATGTTGCCTAGAGCATTGAGACACCCCATACAGAGGCCAGATTACTCCAGAACTGGGTGAGCTCCATCTGATCCCAAAATTCGGAGAAGGTCCTAAGGTGATTCATTACTTTTCCCAGCCTGGATCCCTCAGCTATTTTGATCATTCTAGTTCTAGACCAGCGGACAGTCCAAAATTCTAGATCTAGAAGATAGATTCAGGTTGGTTGGAGAATCCAAGATGCTTTTTCCAAAGTTGACTTCCATTTTGTTTTTCCTTGAAGATGTTTAAATTCTTATCCAAGAAGCTCCTTCAATTCTTTAGAAGTTTCCTGGATGAGAAGCGAAAGATCTTCAAGGAAAAACCCAAGAAAGTCCAGTTGCCTTTTGAAAAAGCACCTTTGGGAGAACCATCACTTGGATGACCGAGAATCTCCACAGACGTTGGTTGGAGATGTTCTAACAATTCTCCCTGGAACGTCATTGTCACCCTATCTTATTTAATGCTTATTTCAATACTTTCTCCAACTTGGGGCCTACAAGTTTTCTAGGCTACTTTTCTATAGCCAGCTTGTAGGATTCTGTAAATTCCAAGTATTTAAAGATACTTCGTTTTTCTGTTTTTGTTATGCGTTGATTCTTTTTCTTCTTCTTTTCCCCCCTAAAATTGTATTGGGGGGCTTGCTCGCTTTTATTGGTCGCTTACCCCAAATCTTGTCAAAGCGCCATGAATGTGGACTTGAAGATGGGTTGCACGCACTTGTGAATGGGGTTCCTTCTGAGGAATCAACATGTGAAGAAGGATTTGTAGTATTTTATTGTCCGCGAATTTTGGGGCGTTTAATGCTTTGTAAGGTAGCCTAAATTATTTTCTCTCTACCTCATATGTACAGCTTGTAGGTATGAATCGGATTCTTGAGTGACTGTGGAGAATGTATTTAAGTTATTTAACAACTTGGTATAACAATGGAGAACAAAGGAGACAATAAATGTATTTTAAATTATACATTTGTGAGTTTGTGTTCTATGTGGCTGAGGTGGGACCATTTTTTACAACTTAAGGAAATTTTGCCCAGAAGGTGGGGGGGGGGGGAAGTATTATGCTCAGCTTCTAAAACGATGCTTCTCAACTTGAAGATGAGTGGACTTCAACTCCCAGAATTCCCCAGCCAGCAGTGGGAATTCTGGGAATTGAAGTCCACCCATCTTCAGGCTGTCAAAGTTAAGAAACATTGTTCTAGGCAAGGGGTCGGCAACCTTAAACACTCAAAGAGCCACAAAGGTCCTAACCGGAAGCCCCCATTCAATTCTGGAGCTGACCGGAAGTCCGGTTCCCCCATCATAGTCGCTTCCTTTTCCCTGTGCTGACCGGAAGTCCGGTTCCCCCACCATAGAGTCTCCTCCTAACATGGCGTCCTGTTTCCTGCTGATTGGAAGTCCAGTTCTGCTACCATAGAGTCTCCTAGTGCGGCATCCTTTTTCCTCTACCTGTCCTAATCAAAAGCCCTATCAATTGTGGAACTGACCAGCAACAGGGAACCACAGCAGAGTGATGAAAGAGCCACATGCGGCTCCAGAGCCGCAGGTTGCTGACCCCTGTTCTAGGCAATTGAAGGAAGAGAAGTTTGTTACAGGGATGGGTTCCTGTTGTAGACAGGAGGGGTTTTTTTTTTTTGCTTTAATTTATTTATCTTTTATTTATTATATTATTTATTATATTAATTTATCTTCTCCGGAGACTCAGGGCGGCTTACAATGCGTTAAGCAATAGCCTTCATACTTTTGTATATTTTATACAAAGTCAGCTTATTGCCCCCACAATCTGGGTCCTCATTTCACCTACCTTAGAAAGGATGGAAGGCTGAGTCAACCTTGACCCTGGTGAGATTTGAACTTGCAGTAATTGCAAGCAGCAGATGTTAATAACAGTGCTTTAGTCCACTGTACTACAGGCTCTTTACAGGTTGCCCAACGATGGGATATTTAAGGGTGATCCATCATGAAAATTGCAAGATATTGATGTCTGGTTAAGTAGAGGAGCAGTCTGCTAGATTGTACACCTTCTCTAGACCCTACAACACAAAGGCAAGAGATATTCCAGATAGGCGTTATTGGTTTTTTTCCTTGAAGACGTTTCACATCTCATCCAAGAAATTTCTCTTTTTTCCCCCCCAAGTTTTTTTTATTTTATATTACATATACATATAGAATAGAATCACAGAGTTGGAAGGGACCTTGGAGGTCTTCTAGTCCAACCCCCTGCTTAGGCAGGAAATCCTACACCTCTTCAGACAAAACGTTACCCAACATCTTCCTAAAAACTTCCAGTGTTGGAGCATTCACAGCTTCTGGAGGCAAGTTGTTCTATTGATTCATTGTTCTCACTGTCAGGAAATTTCTCCTTAGTTCTAAGTTGCTTCTCTCCTTGATTAGTTTCCACCCATTGCTTTTTATCCTGCCCTCAGGTGCTTTGGAGAATAGTTTGACTCCCTCTCCTTTGGGGCAACCCCTGAGACCTTGGAAGGCTGCTATCATGTCTCCCCTACTCCTTCTCTTCACTAGACTAGACATACCCAGTTCCTGCAACCATTATATATATATATCCAGTCCCCTAATCATCTTTGTTGCTCTTTTCTGCAGTCTTTCTATCAATGCATGAACAATTTCACACCTGAGTGCCATACATTTCAGTACAAATAAAATAATATTAGTAATCATAGTTATCACATTCATCCAGCTTATATATTTCTAATACACATTTATATCAAATTATAATCTTTCATTTATTTCATATTGTTTAAACATACATACTGTAATACTATTGCTTCAGTTTCTAAACCTCTCTCTTATCATTATCTTATCTTATAAAAATGTGTATGCTAATATCCAAGATATGAACTGAGGAGCTTCTTGGTTGAGAAGTGAAACATCTTCAAGGAAAAAAGACCAGCTACCTTTTGAAAAAGCATCTCCAGGACAACCATGACCTGGATGATGGAGAATCTCCACACACAACGTCAAGAGTTGAAATTTGCAAACGTAGATTTGGTGGTGGCTATCGGTGAGAATCATTGTAAAAAAGGCTGCATTAACAGAGGGGCAAAATTGAGACCACGTGAAGTGTTGGTACCATTTTATAAGGCCTTGCTAAGACCACCTTTGGAATATGGCGTCCAGTTTTGGTCACCACAATACAAAAAAGATGTTGAGACTCTGGGAAGAGGGCAGAGAAGAGCGACAAAGAGGATCAGCAGACTGGAGGCTAAAACATACCATGTTTTCCCGAAAATAAGACCTAGCCCAGTGATAGCTAACCTTTTTGCTGTCGTGTGCCAAAAGCGGGAGAAGCGCGGGGGATTTGCGCACGTGTGTGCCCACACCCATAATGCCCCACACATACATGCATGACCACCCCCCCCACGCTCCCTACGCTTTTGGCCCGGTAGGCCTGTTTTTCACCCTCCCCAGGCTCCAGAGGCTTTCTAGGAGCCTGGGGAGGGTGAAAACTGCCTTCCCCATCTCCCCAGAGGCCCTCTGGAGGCCGGAAACAGCCCATTTCCTGACTTCCAGTGGGCCTGGAAGGGCCGAAAATCAGGTGTCCGGTGCATGGATGCGTGCTGGAGCCGAGCTAGGGTGTGCCCACAGATATGGCTCCGTGTGCCACCTGTTCGCCATCATGGACCTAGCCTGAAAATAAGCCCTAACGTGTTTTCTGCGTGTGCTCCCAATATAAGCCCTACCCACAAAATAAGCCCTGTGCAACCACCCGCCCATTCCATCTGGTTACTCGTGGTGCTGCCGCATGAGATGAGGTGAGGCAAAGGGGCATGGAGCTGCCCCACAAGCATACTTGTTTACCTCAGGGCACCCACAGCCAGGCCATCTACAACCAAACAACTGCCTTGCAGCACCAGCAGCCATTTGCAGCAGGAGCCCACGTGGCCACCGGCCCACTTCTTCTGGCAACAGCATGAGGTGAGGCAGTTGTTGGGGCTTGGATGGCTGTAGGCGCCCTGAGGTAAGATGGAGTGGGGCATGTGGGGCAGCTCCACCGCTACCCTGCCTCGCAGTGGCGGCACTCAAAATAAGAGATCCTCCAAAAATAAGCCCTAGTGCTTATTTCAGAGCCTAAAAGTAAATAAGACCAGGTCTTATTTTCGGATAAACACGGTACAAAGAATGATTTTAGGGTATGTCTGGTCTAATGAAGAGAAGGACTAGGGGAGACATGATAGCAGCCTTCCAAGGTCTCAGGGGTTGCCCCAAAGGAGAGGGAGTCAAACTATTCTCCAAAGCACCTGAGGGCAGTGCAAGAAGCAATGGATGGAAATTAATCAAGGAGAGAAGCAACCTGGAACTAAGGAGAAATTTCCTGACAGTTGGAACAATTAACCAGTGGAACTACTTGCCTCCAGAAGTTGTAAATGCTCCAACACTGGAAGTTTTTAAGAAGAGATTCTATAGCCATTTATCTGAAATGGAATAGGATTTCCTGTCTGAACAGGGGGTTGGACTAGAAGACCTCCAAAGTCCCTTGCTACTCTGTTATTACCACAAGAGCTGTGAATGTCTCTAACAGAATTACAGAGTTGGAAGGGACCTTGGAGGTCTTCTAGTCCAACCCCGTTCAGGCAGTAGACCCTACACCATTCCAGATGGTGCCCAGTGTCTTCTTAAAAACCCCCAGTGTTGGAGCACCCCCAACTTCTGGAGGGAAAGTCGTTCCACCGATTAATTGTTGTTACTGTCCATTCAAGTTTCTCCTCGAATTGCGGAGAACGGGAATTGATGTTCTGCTCCAACATTTTGAGCCCAGCTCAGTTTTTGCTGCAAAGCTCTATTTTTTTCCCCCCTTCTCTACCACGTGTCTGCTTCTTCACGGGAGCTCATGATTCTTGGACTCCAACAAAGAAGCATTGAAAGCCACACGGTCTTTCCACCCAACTCATCACCATCTCAAGGAAGTCAGCTCTTCCTAAGGTGGACCTGCAACTACGTCAGTTTGGGCTTTGACCAAGTCCTGGCTGGCCCTGAAAGAACAGAATGACAGTTTTGTCTCCTGCCCACCCATCCACCTACCCACCCACCCACGAGGGGGCTGTTTACACACCGCCTGGCGGGTAAGAACCAATTAAGGTGTGTGTTGCCACCACTTCGATCTCTGAAAAAAAAGTCTCATTTTTCCCCCACAAGCTGTCCTTGGAAAAGCCTCAAGGATGCCAGGATGCCTAGGGCTTGTGTCTGTCATCAAAGGAATTGTCACCTCACCGTTAGCCAAACAAATGAGATCATCCACTTTCAGAAACCTGTTTCCCTTCCTGATGGTGGAAAGTATAACGAATGCACTTTGACCTCCTGCCAATCTCCTACTATCCTTCAAATCTGGCTTGGCTTCTTCCATGGCGTGGAAAAATCCATCCTTGAAGCATTTTAACCAGCCGTAGGTCCTCCTCACCGCATCGTAAATGCTTCTTAATGAGCCTGGTTGAATTCTACTCTCTTGTTTTCCTTGGCGAAGAGCAAATGGGGTAGCTCACCCCACCTCACTCTTCCATCGAGAAGACCTCATAATTGGTATTACGCCAGCTGCTCCACTTTGGACGAAGGTGTAGGAAAGCAGTAGTTTGCAGAACGGGGTGGTGGTGGTAGGCGATCTGTTTTGAAGATCAGCTTGTAGGAGAAGAGAGGGTTGGGATCTTTGGTGGGGAGGAGGAGTGAAAAGGGGGATCAGCCTAGAATCCATATGCAGTCACAAAAGAACTACGTCTAACTTCCCTTGAGTGCTGATGACCCTTATTTTACTCCTAGCAGGTGCCCCACCATTAGTTGAGAAGATTCCTGTATGTAGGCTTTCAGCAGTAAAGCAGTTTAATTGAGCCTTCATGACTTGGTGTTTCATACCTGTGATAGTTAGACTTAGGGACCTGGTTTCCAGACAGGAGATGATGACCCTGCTCCATTCAGGTTAAAGAGTCCTCAGAAGGACGACGAAGTCTTGAAGATTCAGACTATGGAATAAATTCTTCCAGGCGCTCAACAATTCCTAGCCCTGATGATGTTACCTAGTTTGGTAATGTAACATCTGCAAGAAAACAATCAAGCTCAGAGAGCCCCAAGGAGCCTACAGTCCTCCTCCTCCACTTCCTCCTCCTCCTCCTCCTGGTGAGTTTCATAACTGAGTCAAAATATGACCACAGGACTCCTTTCAGTATAATTGTCATGTTTGCTTCAGTAGAAAATGAAAACAGTTAAGCAAGGGGGAATTCCCAAGCTGTATAGTGTGGCTTTCCAATGCTTAGCAATTTATTCTGTGATTCTAGAAGCTAATATTTATCTCTGGCATGAATTCACTCCTGATTTGATGCTCTTTTCCTGCAATCTCGTGCTTGCTCTCTCTATCAATGAAACCCACCTCAACTTTCTATCCTACAGGAAGGCTGGATTTAGTGTCGCAGTTCTGAGCTAGTATAGTGTGAACACACCAATTAGTATGGGAACGCCAAATGGTGGGAAGGTGTTTTATGTCTTTCCAAACACATACTTTAGTAACCTTTACAAGCCACTGAAACTGAGATTATTATCCTGCAACGCTCTCTACATGGGGCTCCCCTTGAGGAGTACCCGGAGGCTCCAACTGGTCCAGAATGCGGCCGCACGGGTGATTATGGGAGCGACGTGGCGCTCCCATGTAACACCTCTCCTGCGCGAGCTGCACTGGCTCCCGGTGGTCTTCCGGGTGCGCTTTAAGGTGTTGGTTCTCATCTTTAAAGCGCTCCATGGCTTAGGGCCGGGTACTTACAAGACCACCTGCTGCTACCGATAACCTCCCACTGGCCAATACGCTCTCACAGAGAGGGCCTCCTCGGGGTGCAATGTCAAGCAATGTCAAGCAAGGTTAAGCAATGTTGGCTGGTGGCCCCCAGGGGGAGAGCCTTCTCTGTGGGGGCACCCGCCCTGCGGAATGAGCTACCTCCTGGAATAAGACTGATCCCAGACCTCCGTACCTTCCGTAAGGCCCTGAAGACTTATTTATTCCAGCAAGCCGGCCTAGCCTAAAGGGTTTTTAATGGGATTTTTAAAATTTTATAGACTTGGGGTTTTAAAATGGGAGGCTGATTGACTTAATCTTTTTTAATTATCTTAACTTTTGTATTGTATGTATTTTAATTTTGGCTGTTCACCGCCCTGAATCCCCTTGGGAGAAGAGCGGTATACAAATTAAATTAATAATAATGTAAACATAGGGTGAAGGGTTTGCCCGAAGACACCTAGGAAGATGAAGATCACACTGAGACTCAAATCAAAAGCTCCCGGAATAAATTTGTAGACTTCAGAACTTTCTACATCTGTTAGATTAACTTTATGATGTGGTCTGCCAAGAAATATTTATTTCCCACTGCATTCCCCCTCCCCCAATTTAATTGGGCATTGTGCCTATTGAGTTCAAGCCAAGGACAATTGCTCCATAAGACTGTGATGTTTTGGTACTTCACAGAACAGAGGCGCTGTCTGTTTCCACAAGGGCTGGAAATAAATTCAATTACATCCATGGTCAAAACAAACACAATAAGCTTCAGATCGTTTCAAGAGACTTTTGATTTTTATCTGTTCAAAAAAAAAAAATTATACCGTCAACCAGAGAATATAAAACCTCTCTAGGTGGCTAACCAATACAGTAGAGGTACAAATAGTAAAATACAGCAGATTACAAAACAATATACTTATTGTACTTCTATTCCATCTCTTCATCAGCTGCGCACGAGAAAGGCATTTAATTTCCCATCCCTCCTTCTATTTTCTCATATAGTACTTTAACAGAATAACAGAATTGGAAGGGGGGACCTTGGAGGTCTCTTAGTGAAGTCCAACACCTTGCTCAAGCAAGATATCATTTTTATATTGAAAGACATTCCACTTTCCTGCTTGAACCCACTTGTTCAGGTTATCCTGCTCTGCTCTGCAGTTCCTCAAAAACCCAGAAACAGGATTTTTTTTTTTAAAAAAAAGGCATTTATGAAAAGAAAAAAAAACTTAAGAAGATTGCTTACCTGCTAGAGAGCACAAGGCCCAGTAAATGAAAAGGTCCTTCATTAATAGTATAATGAGATTAGCCAGACACAAATAATTTCCCTTGAGATGGACTAGGTTGCTCTCTAGAAGTCTTCAAATTTCCCTTGCTGGCAACGCTGGACAATTCCTTTCCACCAGGTAGAGAAATTAACCTGGCATCTCCGTTCCCATGTAGCCCACGGGAGAATAAACACCTTTGGATGTGAGTAATCCTCAATCTCTCCCCCAGAGGAGCGCCTGCTGCCAGATCGATGAGCCACTCACCTGGAACCCCTCCATCCTTCTGAAGCAAGGCTTCCTTCTGATAAGCTACTTCCTGCAACCATTCCTTCTTGGCGTCAGAGCAGTTTTACTGGTCTGGCAGCTCATTTATTTATTTATTTTCAGCTGCATCTCAACAGGCTGAAGCAAGACGCTCGCCACACCCCGGCCTCTGCGACTTCTGCAGTTCTGTTTATGCAGCTCCTGGAGTCAAGAAAACTTATGATGATCTTGGGCCAGGACCGGGAGCATTTCACCCCTGCAGTAATGCTACATGAAAGCTGGGACATGACCACTGAAGTAAAAACAATGATAGAGAAAGCTTGAACAGCATTCTTCAGAATGAAAAAAGGTCTTCTGCAGTCACAACATCAGGCTAAGACTGAAAACCAGGCTTGTCAGATGTTACATCTTTTCTATCCTGCTCTACGGAGTAGAGAGTTGGTCTCTGACAGAAAACCACTTGAAGAGACTAGGAGCATTTGAAATGTGGATTTACAGGCAGCTGGGTTGACAAATTAAGAAATGATTTTTAAATGGTTTTATCGATGGTTAGAGATAGGTAGGAATTCGATGAAGGAAGATCATTGTTATATAGAAGTAAAATATGAATGTTGTTCATAATGATAAGTATGCTAGTATAATTAATATGATCATAAATACGCTAATATAATTATAAATATGGTTACAATTACTATGTGTGTTATCATTGACTATCAGTATATCTGTTATTTTTCTTTTTTCTTTTGTAAAATGAAATGCCCGGATATTACACTGTAGTCAAAATACTTATATATAAATAAAAAACTTGACTTTAAAAAAAAGAAAAGAAATGAGGAGGTGATAAGCCACCTGGGAAAGCCAAAGGAAATCATGAAAACACTAAAAAAGGGAAAGTTAGAATATTTTGGACATGTGATGCGACACCGGAAAAATACAGCATCCTTCACTTTCACAGGGAAAGATTGAAGGCAAATGAGGTCCAGGCAGAAGAAGAACATCATGGCTTCAAAATCTAAGGGACTGGCTTGGACAAAACTTAGCAGCTCTTTTTCGTGCAGCTGTTGATAAAAATAAGATCGCCAACATGATCGCCAACATCCGATGACAGATATGGCACAATAATAATAATCTTTGAGCTGGAGAGAGGGAGAAGGGAGAGGGGTTTGCGGAGAGGAGGAGGAGGGGGAGGAGGAGGAGGATGGCGGAGGAGGACTGTGGGGTCCTTGGTGTTCTCTGAACTTGATTGTATTATTGTTGACGTTTCATGACCCAACTAGGTAACATCATCAGTGTTAGAAGGGAGGAGGAGGAGGAGGACAACGATAACAACTGTGGGGCCCTTGCTACACTCTGAGTTTGGTGCTTTTCTTACAGATGTTTGCAAAAATTAGTTCCAGTCTCCGGCCAAAAAAAAAACCCCTTGGGGCCAATGGATTTGCTTAACGACCTCAATCTTCGTTTAACAACCATGGTGTTCGCTTAATGACAGCCGGGTTCACTTAGAAGCCATTGTCAAAACCAATCACAACGTCGAATCTGACCCTACGGTTCCTCAACTTACAACCGCCATGACTTACGACCGTGATTCCGGGCTCCCTTGTGGTCGTAAGTCGAGGACTACCTGTAGATCCGTTTTAAAGAGTCTTCGCTGGTTCTTGCCTTCAACTTCCACCTCGTTATTCTCCTGCGCAGTCAGCAAATCTGGTCTTTCGGTTTCCGCCTTGACTTATGGCCACTTCACGCTTCCCTCCTGTTATTTTAAACAATTATTAATCAGACAGTAATGCTTCAGTCTCATTCTATCCACAGAGTGGGGAAAATCTGTGCTTTAATTCCTCTTAATGCCACTTAGGCCTATATTTCTGATTGATTTGTTTATTGAATTTTTGTGCTACAAGGAAAATCTTAGGAGAATTAGCACAAAACACACAAACCGCTTTGCTGTTTGATACACAGGCAGTCCTTGACTTACAACGGTCCCCTTTACTGACCATTCAAAGTTACAAGTGCATTTTTTTAAAAAAGCGACTTATGGCCGTTTTTCACACTTAACGACCGTTGTACCATCCCTGATCAAAATTGAGAGGCTTGGCAACTGACTTATGACGGTTGCAGTGTCCCTGGTGAGGGAGGGGGGGTGTCACGTGATCCACTTTTGTGACCTTTCGAGAAGCAAAATCAAGGCGGGCAGCCGGATTCACTTAACAACCGTCTTACTATCTTAACCACTTAAGTGATTCACTTAACAACAGCAAGAATGGTTGCAAAAAGAGTCAAAATTCCCTTAATAACTGTCTGGCTTAGAAATGGAAATTTGGGCTCAAATTGTGGTCATAAGTCAAGGACTACCTGTACAGAGTTTAGGCCCCGGTAGGCGTTTAGCATTGATTCTAATCAGGGTTTGTGGACAATGCCCTCATGAGCTGATTCAGCTGTTATACCAAGCTGTAAACCAAGGTTGACTTCGGGCAATCTAGCTAAACATCACAATGGTTTAACACAATACAAGAGTTTAACCGTTTAACAGAGTTGGCAGCATCTGGAGTGAAGCTTTCTCTGTGTACCTGGTTGGACCTGAGACCTTCTGGTTGACTTAAGAGGAAGCTTCAAGGTCCCTGAGGATTGAACCTTTTGGTTGACTTTCATCTTCAAGGCCATCAAGGTCTGAAACTGAGACTTTCTGGTTGATTGGAGAAGAATTTTTGAGGTCATCAAGGATTGAACCTGAGACCTTCTGGCAGATGTGGATCTTTGAAGTCATCAAGGATTAAAGTTGAGACCTTCTGGGTGACTTGTAGCTCCAAGGTCAACAAATACCAAATCTGAGACCTTCTGGTTACAGGAAGGACCTGTGAAGTTATCAAGGTTTGAATCTGAGACCTTTGAAGTCATCAAGGACGAAATCTGGTTGTTGAGGTCATCAAGAATAGACTTTGAGATCTTCTGGTTGATTTGGATCTTCAAGATCATCAAGGACCAAATCTGAGACCACCTGGTTGATTTGGAAAGAATTTTGGAGGTCATCAAGGACTGAACCCAGTTGACTTGAGTGGGATCCTTGAGGTCCTCAAAGACTGAGCCTTACATCTTCTGGTTGGTCTTGGGAGAATCATTGAGGTTCTCATGGACTAAACCTGAGATCTTTTGGTTGACTTGGCAGAGATCTTCAAGATCATGTAGTCCAACCTGTATTCACACAGCAACACTCCATAAACCTATCCCGAACCAGAAGACTCCAACCCCTGTGGTGGAAACACAAACACACAATCACACATAGGTTCAGCAGACTATCCTGTGCTTATCTGCTCTTCCTATCAAGATGTCCCTTCTGGTATTCCACCTACAACATGGATTTGGCTACAAGAGGTTGTGAGGCAAGGAAGAATTCCTGATTCGACCCCTTCGTGGTGTTACTACCACTCTAAATTTTACTTATCCATGTGCAATATTTATTCACTCCTACACACATACACCACAACAAGGAACAGAAGAATTGTGTAGACTAAATAACAATATCGGCTCATGAAATATGTAACAGGTTAGTCCTCTTCTTACGACCACAACCGAGCCCAGAATTTCCATTGCTAAGCAAGACGATTGTTGTAAGCGAGTTTTGCTCCTTTTTACAACCTTTGTTGGCACAGTTGTTAAGCGAATCACTGTGGTTGTGAAGCTAGTCACAACGGTTGTTAAGAGAATTCAGTTTCCCCGTTGACTTTTCCTATCCCAAGAGGGGATCACGTGGCTTCCCCCCTCCTCCCTCGGGACATTGCGACCGTCATAAATACGTACCGTTTGCCGAGCATCCAAATTCTGATCACGTGTCCATGGGGATGCTTGCTTGCAACGGTCGTAAGTATGAGGCGTGCTTGTAAGTCACTTATTTCCATGCCATTGTAGCTTTGCTCACTAAACGAATGGTTGTTAAGTTGAGACTGGCCGTAATTTATATGGAGTTTGCTACCGGTTATCCAAGTTACAGCAAGCTCTGAGAATCCAGGATAAAATTAGACATTTTTCAAGCACAAATCTGGGTCCAAATTTCAAAGTCATTTCAGTTAATGACTTAACACATTCCTGGTTTTTTTTTTTCTTGTTTTTTTTTTTTCACCAATGTATTTAAAGAAGGAAAAAAAAAAACTTTGTTCCGGCTTGCTGCATAGAGGCCAAATTACACATTACACAACAATTTCTTCTTTACCACTTTTCCTCACTATATTTTTTTTTTAAAGCTTCTTTTTAAATGAAAAACAGCTGCAGCAGAAGGCAGACCCGGGACCTAGAATTTAACCCCTTCCCGAACAATTTATTCAAAATAAATCAAAGCTGCCCGCAATTTGAAACTCAGGTTTTCTTGCTGGCAAATTCTGTCAATTGAGATTTCAGAAAACCGAGCTTCATACAGCTAGTCCTTGACTTATGACCACAATTGAGCACTGAACGTCTCTTGCTAAGCGAGGCATTTGATGACCTTTCCTGCCACAGTTGTTAAGCGAG
This sequence comes from Pantherophis guttatus, assembly GCF_029531705.1. Next base: position 1,146,928 of record NW_026844112.1, read on the forward strand.
TCACTGCAATTTTTAAGTTAGCAACACCTTGCCGTTAAGTGAATCCGGCTTCCCTCTTGACGTTGTACGTCAGACGGTCGCAAAAGGGGATCAAGTGACCCCAGGGACATATTTGCGACCGTCGTAAATATGAGTCAGTGGCCAAGTGTCTGAATTTTGATCATGTGACCCCCACCCCCGGAGAGGCTGCAAGGGTCACACGTGTGAAAAATGGTCCTAACTCATTTTTTTTCCAGTACTGTTGTAACTTGGAATGGTCACTAAATGAACCACCTGTACTTTGTCGTGGGGATGCGGCCCCCACTTGGAAACTCACATTTCCAAGCCTCTCTGTCTTTTCTTTTTCTTTTTTCTTGTCTTTGCCAGTTAGTGTGGAATCCGGTCTGAATTCATTGACCCTCGAAGTTGGTTTTGAACCAAAGGGGAAATATTAATCTGTTTAACTTTCTCCTTTCGGCCATAAATCACACCCTTTCTTGGAAAAAAAAACAATACCACAGGCCGAAGGTTACCACTATCTCCAGCTGAAGGATATGCCTGATCCAGGACTTTGGGCCTCTTTGCAACATCGATTGACTTCTTTATCTCAAAGGGCTTTGAAGGCAACTTGTAAAAGAGGAGGTTGAAGGAAAGCAGGGCTCTCCAAAACTGGACATATTCTGTCATTCTGTTATGCCGCCTGCCTGTCTGTCCATCTCCATCTACCGGTATATCCAGTGGTGGGATTCAAGTAATTTAACAACCGGTTCTCTGCCCTAATGATTTCTTCCAACAACCAGCGTGACAAACTGCTCAGAAAGTTAACAACCGGTTCTCCCGAAGTGGTGCGAACTGGCTGAATCTCACTACTGGGTTTATCTATCTCCATCTATATATCTATATCTGTCCATCCATCTATCCAATCCAGTGGTGGGTTTCAAATTTTTTTACTACCGGTTCTATGGATGTGGTGTGGCTTGGTGGGCGTGGCAGGGGAAGGATACTGCAAAATCCCCATTTCCTCCCCACTCCAGAGGAAGGATACTGTAAAATCCCCATTTCCTCCCGATCAGCTGGGACTTGGGAGGCAGAGATGAGGGCAGGGCCAGTCAGAGGTGGTATTTACCGGTTCTCCGAACTACTCAAAATTTCCGCTACCGGTTCTCCAGAACTGGTCAGAACCTGCTGAAACCCACCTCTGATCCAATCTACACATCTGATCTATACATCTCATCTATCTATCAATCATAAGAAAGGCTGAGCGCCAAAGAATTGAGGCCTTTGAACTCTGGTGCTGGAGAAGACTCCTGCGAGTCCCTTGGACCGCAAGTTGATCAAACCTAGAGGAGATCAACCCTGACTGCTCTTTAGAAGGCCAGATCCTGAAGAGGAAACTTAAATACTTTGGCCACCTAATGAGAAGGAAGGACTCCCTGGAGAAGAGTTGAATGCTGGGAAGGATGGAGGGCAAAAGAAGAAGGGATGGCAGAGAAAGAGGTGGCTGGATGGAGTCACTGAAGCAGTAGGCATGAGCTTAAATGGACTTCAGAGGATGGTAGAGGACAGGAAGGCCTGGAGGAATGTTGTCCATGGGGTCGCAATGGGTCGGACACAACTTCGCAACTAACAACAACAAAAATCTATCTTCCTTCGATCAACCATCAATCAACCAATCAACCATCGATCATTTACATCTATATCTAACTCCATCTATATATTTATATCTGTCCATCTATCTATCTATCCAATCTATTCAACTATCTAATCTAGATCTCTCTATCTCTCTATCTCTTCATCTCCATCCATCTGTCCATCCACCCATATCTATCCATCTATCTCCATCTATCTATATGTAGCTCCCTATATATATATCTGTCCATCCATCCACTCTACCCAACTATCTAATCTCTCTCTCTCTATCTATCTATCTACCTATCTCCATCCATCCACCCACCCATATCATCCATCCACCATCATCTACATCTATATCTAACTCCATCTATATATTTATATCTGTTCATCCTCTATCCATCCAATCTACTCAACTATCTAATATCTATCTCTCTCATTCTATCTATCTATCTCCATCCATCTATCCATATCATCTATCCATCATCTACATCTATATTTAACTCCATCTATATATTTATATCTGTTCATCCATCTATCCATCCAATCTACTCAACTATCTAATATCTATCTCTCTCATTCTATCTATCTATCTCCATCCATCTACCCATATCATCTATCCATCATCTACATCTATATTTAACTCCATCTATATATTTATATCTGTTCATCCATCTATCCATCCAATCTACTCAACTATCTAATATCTATCTCTCTCATTCTATCTATCTATCTTCATCCATCCACCCATATCATCTATCCATCCGTCCATCATCTTAATGCTGCCACATGTTTATTGGACCCGTGTCCCTGGTTGGTACTGTCCTCCCGGGAGGTTACACGAGGCTGGCTCCAGGGGATTATAAATGCTTCTCTGAGTGAGGGTATCTTTCCCGCCGCCTTGAAAGAGGCGGTTGTGAAGCCCCTCCTCAAGAAGCCTTCCCTGGACCCGGCTATATTATCAAATTATCGTCCAGTCTCCAATCTTCGCTTTGTTGCGAAGGTTGTTGAGAGTGTGGTGGCGTGACAACTACCCCGATACCTGGATGAAGTTGTCTATCTGGATCCGTTCCAGTCGGGCTTCAGGTCACGATACAGCACGGAAACGGCATTGGTCACGTTGGTGGATGATCTCTGGAGGGCTCGGGACAGAGGTTGCTCCTCTATCCTGGTCCTATTAGATCTCTCAGCGGCTTTTGATACCATCGACCATGGTATCTTACTGCACCGGCTGGAGGGGTTGGGAGTGGGGGGCACCGTGCTTCGGTGGTTCTCCTCCTTCCTCTCTGACCGTTCGCAGTTTGTGTTGGCAGGGGGGCAGAGGTCGACCTCGAGGCACCTTATTTGTGGAGTGCCGCAAGGGTCAGTCCTCTCACCCTTCTGTTCAACATTTATGTAAAACCGCTAGGTGAGATCATCCGTGGTTTCGGGGTGAGTGTTCATCAGTATGCTGATGACACACAGCTATACATCTCCACCCCAGACCACCCCAATGATGCCCTTGCTGTGATGTCCCGTTGCCTGGAGGCCATGCGGATCTGGATGGGAGAAACAAGCTCAGATTCAACCCCTCCAAGACCGAGTGGCTGTGGCTTCCGGCGTCCCGGTATAGTCAGCTAGTACCATCACTGACAATAGGGGATGAGATCTTGCTCCCCACAGAGAGGGCCCGCAACTTGGGTGTCCTCCTGGATTCACGGTTATCTTTAGAAGATCATTTGACGGCCGTGGCCAGGGGTGCCTTTTATCAGGTTTGCCTGATCCGCCAGTTGTGTCCCTTTCTGGATCGGGACGCCTTGCGCACGGTCACTCATGCCATAGTTACCTCCCGTATGGACTACTGTAATGCTCTCTACATGGGGCTCCCCTTGAAAAGCACCCGGAGGCTCCAACTGGTCCAGAACGTAGCCGCGCGGGTGATTATGGGCGCAGCTCGTTACGCCCATGTAACACCTCTCCTACGCGAGCTGCACTGGCTCCCGGTGGTCTTCGGGGGGGGGGGGTTCAAGGTGTTAGTTATCACCTTTAAAGCGCTCCATGGCTTAGGACCTGGGTACCTACGAGACCGTCTTTTGCCACCAATAGCCTCCCACCGACCAGTTCGTTCTCACAGGGAGGGACTACTCAGGGTACCGTCAGTCAAATTATGCCGACTGGCGACTCCCAGGGGGAGGGCCTTCTCTGTGGGGGCTCCAACCCTTTGGAATGAACTGCCCCCGGAGATACGGAATATCCCTGATCTCCGTGCTTTCCGCCGTGCCCTCAAGACCCTGATGTTCCAACAGTCGGGGCTAAACATATGAACATGTGAATGATTTTTTAAATGTGATCTAATTCTGGGTTTTTATTTAATTGACCAAACTAAGTAATAATTTTAATTAGCAATTTTATGATGTTTGTGTGTCTATATTTTTCTTGACTGTACACTGCCTTGAGTCCTACGGGAGAAAGGCGGTATAGAAATATAACAAATAAATAAATAAATAAATAAATAAATCTACTATATCTAACTCCATATATATATTTATATCTGTTCATCCATCTATCCATCCAATCTACTCAACTGTCTAATCTATATCTCCTATCTATCTATCTATCTATCTATCTATCTATCTATCTATCTATCTATCTATCATCTATCTATCTTCCATCCAACATCTATCTATCTATCTATCTATCTATCTATCTATCTATCTATCTATCTATCTATCTATCTATCTACCATCCAACATCTATCTATCTATCTATCTATCTATCTATCTATCTATCTATCTATCTCCGTCTGTCTATCTATCTATCCATATCTGTCCATCCATCTATTTATCCATCCATGCATCTATACATCCATTCATCCATCTATCCATCTAACCGTCTGTTCATTTATCCATCTGTATCCATCCATCCATCCATCCATCCATCCATTTCTTCCTTCCAAACTGGTGGCTTCTCCATCAGGCTCCTAGCTTTCCCACAGAGACTCTCAGCTGGCATTAGGTTTATTCCAACATTCATGGTCTACTCTAGAGAGATTCTGCAGTGGTCGTAAATGTGAAACATGGCCATAAGTCCCTTTTTTCAATGCCATTGTAACTTTGAACAGTCGCTAAACGAATGGTTGTAACTCGAAGAGTCCCTGTATTTCAGGCCGCTTTGATTCTTGCCAGACTCTTCCAATCCTTCTACCCCAACATTTTTTCTTAGCAGAAGCCACAATTGATGGTTTCTCTCAGGCAGTGATCAAAGCCACACCAGACATGCCTTGAAGGGGCTTGAATTTCCAGAGAGGGTTGAGACCCAGATTTTTTGGTCTGTTTTCTTGCAGGATGGTTGAGATTTTGCAGAGTATGCAAAAATGTGGGAAACCTTCTGGAAGCAAATCCATTTTCTTCCCACTCCCCCTTTAAGGGGCGCCCCCTCTCGCCCGTCCAGCCCCCTACTCACACTTTGAACCTTCCTCAAAAATCCTCATTTTCTCCCCAAATTTCGACAGCAGCATCTACAGCTGAATCGGGTGCAAATGACACCACTGAGGTGCTGACTTCACAGGTAGTCCTCGACTTACGACCACAGCTGAGCCCAGCATTTTCGTTGTTAAGCCAGATAGTTGTTAAGTGATTTTTTCCCCCCCGATTTGATGACCTTTCTGGCCACTGTTGTTAAGTGAATCACTGCAGTTGTCAAGTTAGTCACCCGGTCGTTAAATGAATCTGGTTTAACCAATTGATTTTGCTCATGAGAAGGTCGCAAAAGGACGCTGCAATCGTCATAAATATGAGTCAGTTGCCGAGTGTCTGAATTTTGATCATGTTTCCATGGGGATGGTGCAGCCGTCATAAGTGTGAAAAATTGGTCATAAATTGCTTTTTTCAGTGCCGTAATTTCAAATGGCCACTAAACGAATGGTTATAAATTGAGGACTACTTATATTGTGCAAAAGATGTCCAACGGGGCCTCTGGGCAAGATGTACCCAAAGCAATTTATATATACACCTGCATTCTAAACCATGATGTGGTCATAGGGTAGTCCTCAGCTCAGGACCACAATCGGGGTCTGAATTTCCAGTGCCAAGCAAGATGGCTGTTAAGTGAGTCGCGCCAAATTTTAGAACCTTTTCGGCCATGTAGTTAAGTGACTCACTGTGATTGTTAAGTGAATCACAGAGTCATTAAAGAAACCTGGTTTCTCCTATTGATTTTGATGGATTTCAACCTGTATCTCTCCCTCACCTCTCTTTCCTTTTTCCCTCCCTCTCTCTTTCCTTCCCTCCCTCTCTCTCTTTTCCTTTCTTCCTTCTTTCCCTTTTTCTGCATTTATCTCTCCCTCACCTCTTTCCTTCCTTCCTTACCTTCATCTCTCCTGCCTTCCTTCCAACTTTCCTTTCCTTCCTCTCCCATTCCTTCCTTCCTTACCTTCATCTCTCCTTCCTTGCTTCTTTCCATCCTTCCTTCCACCCTTCCTTCCTTCCCTTCCTCTCTCCTTCCTTCCTTCCTTCCATCCTTCCTTCTTTCCCTCCACTCTTTCCTTCCTTCCTTCCTTATCTTCATCTCTCCCTCCTTCCTTCCAACTTTCCTTCCCTTCCTCTCCCCTTCCTCTCCCCTTCCTTCCTTCTTTACCTTCATCTCTCCTTCCTTCCTTAATTCCTTCCTTCCTTCATCTCTCCATCCTTCCTTTCTTTTCCATTCTTCCTTCCATCCTTCCTTCCTTCCCTTCCTCTCTCCTTCCTTCCTCCCTTCCTAATAAAAATGAATTTAGCAACCAATTACTTCAATAAATAAAATAAGGTCCAATCTAAAAAAACCAACCATATTAATAAATATCCTAAAACTGAAAATATACAGGTAGTCCTCGACTTACAGCAATCCACTTAGTGACCGTTTGTAGGTATAACAGCACTGAAAAAAGTGACTTATGACCGTTTTTCACGCTTACGACTATTGCAGCCTCCCCAGGGTCACATGATCAAAATTCAGATGCTTGGCAACTGACTCTTACTTACGACGGTTACCGTGTCCCAGGATCACATGATTCCCTTTTGCAACCTTCTGACCAGCAAAGTCAACAGGGAATCCAGGTTCACTTAACGACCGTGTGACGAACTTAACAACTGCAGTGATTTGCTTAATGACTGTGGCAAGAAAAGTCATAAAATGGGGCAAAACTTGCTTAACGAATGTCTTCCCTAGCAACAAAATTTTGAGCTCAATTGTGGTTGTAAATTGAGGACTACCTGTAAATCACAGGTAAGAGAGAGAGGATTGAAATGGCCCCTTCAACCACGGAGGCATCCCAGCAACATCCCAGTAGTGTCCCAGAGCAAAATCTCTGAAACTCAAGAACGTTTTGTAATATCAAAATTTACTTTGTTGAATTTTCCAATGCAATCAAAAGTTTCTTTGCTTTTGATTCTTGCATGAGTGCATGTTTTGTTCCACGCTTCCTTGAATATAATCAAAGCCTAGATTAAGCTGCAAAGTATATTTTTGCTTAGCAAGGACAAAGGTTTGCTATCAAGCAAAGAAGAGCGAAGCAGATCTCTGATGAGAGGTGACATTTCGTTTTAATCACCTCATCTCTCACCTTTCCCAGAGATGAAACAGAGCGCGATAATCATCACTTGACAGCAGATTTTGAGAAAACGCATCTGATGCTTGACTGACACAGCTTTCCCTCACTGAAGCAAAGATGTTGTGGTTATTTTTGTCGATGGCATTGCGATAGCCTCAGGGAAAGGGGGGAAAAAAATCATTTTTCAGTTTGCCGGAGGCTGAGGACATCAAGAGAAGGATTTTTCAAACTTGGCAAATTTAGGAGGGGTGGACTTCCACTCCCAGAATCCCCCAGCCAGCATGCTTTAAGACAGGAGGACTTCAACTCCCAGAATCCCCCAGCCAGCATGCTTTAAGACAGGAGGACTTCAACTCCCAGAATCCCCCAGCCAGGATGTTTTAAGAGGGGAGGACTTCCACTCCCAGAATCCTCCAGCCAGCATGCTTTAAGACAGGAGGACTTCAACTCCCAGAATCCTCCAGCCAGCATGCTTTAAGACAGGAGGACTTCAACTCCCAGAATCCTCCAGCCAGCATGCTTTAAGACAGGAGGACTTCAACTCCCAGAATCCCCCAGCCAGGATGTTTTAAGAGGGGAGGACTTCCACTCCCAGAATCCTCCAGCCAGCATGCTTTAAGACAGGAGGACTTCCACTCCCAGAATCCTCCAGCCAGCATGCTTTAAGACAGGAGGACTTCAACTCCCAGAATCCTCCAGCCAGCATGCTTTAAGACAGGAGGACTTCAACTCCCAGAATCCCCCAGCCAGCATGCTTTAAGACAGGAGGACTTCAACTCCCAGAATCCCCCAGCCAGCATGCTTTAAGACAGGAGGACTTCCACTCCCAGAATCCTCCAGCCAGCATGCTTTAAGACAGGAGGACTTCAACTCCCAGAATCCTCCAGCCAGCATGCTTTAAGACAGGAGGACTTCAACTCCCAGAATCCCCCAGCCAGGATGTTTTAAGAGGGGAGGACTTCCACTCCCAGAATCCCCCAGCCAGCATGCTTTAAGACAGGAGGACTTCCACTCCCAGAATCCCCCAGCCAGCATGCTTTAAGACAGGAGGACTTCAACTCCCAGAATCCCCCAGCCAGCATGCTTTAAGACAGGAGGACTTCAACTCCCAGAATCCCCCAGCCAGCATGCTTTAAGACAGGAGGACTTCAACTCCCAGAATCCCCCAGCCAGCATGCTTTAAGACAGGAGGACTTCCACTCTCAGAATCCTCCAGCCAGCATGCTTTAAGACAGGAGGACTTCCACTCCCAGAATCCTCCAGCCAGCATGCTTTAAGACAGGAGGACTTCAACTCCCAGAATCCTCCAGCCAGCATGCTTTAAGACAGGAGGACTTCAACTCCCAGAATCCCCCAGCCAGGATGTTTTAAGAGGGGAGGACTTCCACTCCCAGAATCCCCAGCCAGCATGCTTTAAGACAGGAGGACTTCCACTCCCAGAATCCTCCAGCCAGCATGCTTTAAGACAGGAGGACTTCAACTCCCAGAATCCCCCAGCCAGGATGTTTTAAGAGGGGAGGACTTCCACTCCCAGAATCCCCCAGCCAGCATGCTTTAAGACAGGAGGACTTCCACTCCCAGAATCCTCCAGCCAGCATGCTTTAAGACAGGAGGACTTCAACTCCCAGAATCCCCCAGCCAGCATGCTTTAAGACAGGAGGACTTCAACTCCCAGAATCCCCAGCCAGGATGTTTTAAGAGGGGAGGACTTCCACTCCCAGAATCCTCCAGCCAGCATGCTTTAAGACAGGAGGACTTCAACTCCCAGAATCCCCCAGCCAGCATGCTTTAAGACAGGAGGACTTCCACTCCCAGAATCCCCCAGCCAGCATGCTTTAAGACAGGAGGACTTCAACTCCCAGAATCCCCCAGCCAGCATGCTTTAAGACAGGAGGACTTCAACTCCCAGAATCCCCCAGCCAGGATGTTTTAAGAGGGGAGGACTTCCACTCCCAGAATCCTCCAGCCAGCATGCTTTAAGACAGGAGGACTTCAACTCCCAGAATCCCCCAGCCAGGATGTTTTAAGAGGGGAGGACTTCCACTCCCAGAATCCTCCAGCCAGCATGCTTTAAGACAGGAGGACTTCAACTCCCAGAATCCCCCAGCCAGGATATTTTAAGAGGGGAGGACTTCAACTCCCAGAATCCTCCAGCCAGGATATTTTAAGAGGGGAGGACTTGCAGCATTCCCATGGTTACGTGATTTACATTTGGATGCTTGACAACTGACTCATATTTATGACGGTTGCAGTGTCCCGGGGTCCCCTTTTGTGACCTTCTGTCAAGTCATGGGGAAGCCAAATTCACTTAACAACGGTGTGGCTAACTTAACAACTGCAGCGATTCACATAACAACTATGGCAAGAAAGGTCGTAGAATGGGGCAAAACTCAATAATTGTCTCGGTTAGCAGGAGAAATGTTGGGGGTCAGTTGCGGTCATAAGTTGGGGACTACCTGTACTTGAAGGGGTGCCCCAAAGAAGAGGGGAGTCCATCTATTCTCCAAAGCACCTGAAGGCAGTACAACAAGCAACGGATGGAAACTAATCAAGGAGAGAGAAGCAACCTGGAATTAAGGAGAAACTTCCGAACAGTGAGAACAATCAGTGGGACTCCTTGCCACCAGAAGTTGTAAACGCTCCAACACTGGAGGCTTTTTAGAAGAGACTGGACAGCCAGCTGTCTGAAACGGTGTAGGATCTCCTGCTTGAGCTGAGGGTTGGACTAGAAGACCTCCAAGGTCCCTTCCAACTTTCTTATTGTGTTATTCCGCACCAACTCAGAAGCTGAATAAAAATCAAAGCCCTTATCAGGGAAGCTGATAAGGGCTTTATCTGGGCACAGCAGGTGAGACCTTCTCGGGGGGGGGGGGGGGGGTTTCTCCCGTGTGCCAATTCAGGCAGAAGAGAGCCAAGTCAGTCAGGGAGCGGGGACTTTGGGCGGCTAAATGAATTTATTCAGCGGCTGTAACTGATCTCCCTGCTCGATCAGGAGTGGAGAAGGAGATAAAATGAAGGACAGCCAGAGAGATTGCACCGCTGGAGAGAAAGCGAGAGAGAGAAAATGGAAGGGAGGGAGGGAGGGAGGGAGGGAGGGAGGGAGGGAGGGAGGAAGGAAGGAAGGAAGGAAGGAAGGAAGGAAGGAAGGAAGGAAGGAAGGAAGGAAGGAAGGAAGGAAGGAACATTTTGTAAAGCTTCCCTCCTTCCTCCTTTCCTTCGTTTGCTTCCTTTCCTTTTCTTTCTTCCTTCCCTTCTTTCTTTCCTCCCTTCCACGCTTCCTCTCCTTCTCCTCGCTCCTTCCTTCCTCCCTGCCTTCTTTCCTTCTTCTCACTTTTTCCTTCCCTCTCCCTTCCTTCCTTTTTTCTTTCTTTCCTTCGTCCCTTCCTCATCCTTTCCTTTTCCTCCCTTCTTCCTTCTGTCCTTCTTTCCATCCTTCCTTCCTTCCTTCCTTTCCTTCTTTCTTCCCTCTGCCTTCCTTCCGTGACTTCTTTCTTTCTTTCCTTCCTCCCTCCCTTCCTCACCCTTTCCTTTTCTTCCCTTTTCCTTCTTTCCTTCCACGCTTCCATGCTTCCATGCTTCCTTCCTTTCCTTCTTCTCACTTCTTTCTTCCCTCTTTCTTCATTACATGACTTTTTTCTTTCTTTCTTTCCTTCTGCCCTTCCTCTCATCCTTTCCCTTTCTTCCCTTCTCCTTCCTTCCTTTTTCCTTCTCCCTTCCTTTCCTTTTCTTCCCCTTTCCTTCCTTCCTTCCATGCTTCCATGCTTCCTTCCTTTCCTTCTTCTCGTTTCTTCCTTCCCTCTTCCTTCCTTCCTTACCTTCTTTTTTATTTTTTTCCTTCCTCCCATCCTCTCATCCTTTCCTTTCTTCCTTTGTCCTTCCTTCCTTCCTTCCTCCCTCCCTCCCTCTCTCTCTCTTTTTTCCTTCTTTCTTTCTTTTTCTTTCTTTCTTTCTTTCCTGTTTCCTCCCTCCCTGTCCACCCTTCCTTCCTTCTTTCTTTCTTTCTTTCTTTCTTTCTTTCTTTCTTTCTTTCTTTCTTTCTTTCTTTCTTTCTTTCCTCCTTTTCCTCCCTCCCTGTCCACCCTTCCTTCCTTCCTTCTTTGTTTCTCTTTCTTTCTTTTTCTTTATTTCTTTCCTGTTTCCTCCCTCCCTCCCTATCCTTCCTTCCTCCCATCCATCCTTTCCACCTTCCCTCCCTCCCTGTCCATCTTTCTTTCTTTCTTTCTTTCTTTCTTTCTTTCTTTCTTTCTTTCTTTCTTTCTTTCTTTCTTTCTTTCTTCCCTTTATAACATAAATACGTTCCTCTTCCACAACTGGCAATCTCCCCCATTCTGGCGGCCGGGAGCAGAACAGGCGTTCCTTGAAAGAACCACAGATGTGTCTATTTCAGGCCGAGGCAACCTAAATAAATATGTACTTAAGAACCGTGGGCTGTTTAAGATGAGAGACCTCCGTAGAAAATCCGTCCAAACCGCTTGCTCCAGAGAAGTCCTATTGACGTCAGTGTTGCCAGCAGTGGATCAAATCTCCAGATTCCTTCCTAATCACTGCAAAGGGTTATAATTTCCCATAAATTCAAGATTGCAAGGGAACCGTACGGGCTGAATCACATCACAGATAGACACAGAGAATTTTGGGGCATCACAGAGAATTTTGGGGCTGAATTTTAAGACTTGACTCCCACATTTTTTGTGACCCACAATGTGTTGCTTGTTGGTTGACAACAACTCTTCCTCTGCCCACCCCCCCTCCACCCAACGGTCTTTACCAAACCAAATTTTTTTTAAAAATATGCATGTACAGAAAGTCCTCAACTTACAACAGTTTTGTTTACTGGCTATTCAAAGTTACAAAAACACTGGGAGGGAGAAAAAAGTGAGTTATGACCGTTTTTTCCACACTTATGACTGTCGCAGCATCCTACAGTAACATGATCAAAATCCGGAAGCTTGGCAACTGACCGGTATTTATGACAGTTGCAGAGTCCCTCCCTGGGTCATGTGATCTGCTTTTGTGACCTTCTGACGAGCAACGTCCATGGGGAAGCCGGATTCACTTAACGACCGGGTGACTAAGTTATCAACTGCAGTGATTCACTTAACAGCGGTGGGAAGAAAGGTTATTAAATGGGGAAAAGCTCACTTAACAACTGTCTCGCTTAGCATTGGAAATTTTGGGCTCCATTGTAGTCATAACTCAAAGGTTACCTGTATTTGTTTTTAAATTATATTATATATATATATATGTTATATATATGTTAGTGAAAAGCATTGACATACCTTTTTCTGCAAAAGCCTATTTGAATCACTCCTCAGTAACTGAGTTTGAATTTTCATGAATTTTGTCCATCATAGACAGAAATTAAAAATTAAATTAAAATTACAGGCAGTCCTCGATTTATGACCACAACTGAGCTCAACTGCTAAGCGAGACAGCTGTTAAATGAACTTTGCCCCATTTTACCACCTTACCTGCCACTGTTAAGCTGTTGTTAAGTGAGCCACATCGTTTTTAAGCGAATCCAGTTTCCCGTCATAAATGCGAGTCAGTTGCTAAACATCCAAATTTTTATCATGTGACCCTGGGGATACTGCACCGGTCGTAAGTGTGAAATACAGGCATACGTCGCATTTTTCAGCACCGTTGTAACTTCGAATGGTCACTAAACGAACTCTTGTAAATAAAGGACTACCTATAGTAAAGTACAATAATAGTAACTAAAAACAATAAGTTAATTAAAAGGAAAGCAAAAAACGTGATTCTGGGATGCTGCGTCCGTCATTCCTACATGCCTGTTGCCAAGCAACCAAATGTGGACCACATGACTCTTCTGGATGCTACAACGGTCATAAGTGCGAGGACCCATTATAAATCACTTTCTTCGGTGCGGTTGTAACTTTGAATGGTGGTTGTAAGTCGAGGACTATCTATATTTAATTTGAAGGCTAAATAAGGACTTGCTGAATGTCGGTTAACCCTACATCTGGACGAAAGGAAACCAGGTTGATCGCTTGCTTGGATGTTGGTTAAGCGGAATTCTTAAGTAAGCTGATAATTTTATTTAAGCAAAGTAAAATGTTATTCGTCTTTGTTCTTCGGGATCCTAAGAGAGAAGTCCACCTGCCTGGCATTCGAAAGCAAAGGTTGCTTTGTCAAGTGCAGCCATAACACACCATGTTACACAACCACAACAGCTTGGTAAATAGTTAATTTTTCCAAGATCTGCTGATCGACAAGTTTTCTCCGTTTGCGGATGAAAGTTGAAGAAGGGGACAAAGGAACAAATCTATTTCTGGAGGAGGTCAAAGATCTGACACCCTCCGACCTACCGACAAACCAACATTCTCAGTCACACGTTCTCAGATTCTTCTGTCAGATTTTGTGCGGGGTTTATGATTTTTTTACTCTTTTTATATACAGACAGTCCTCGACCTTACGACCACAAGTTTTCCGTTGCTAAGGGAGACAGTTGTTAAGTGAGCTTTGCCCCGTTTTACAACCTTTCTTGCCACAGTTGCTAAGTGAATCCTTGCAGCTCTTCAACTAATCACATGAATCTGGCTTCCACATTCTGACGTTGTCAGATGGTCGCAAAAGGGGATCCTGTGACTCTGGGACACTGCGACCGTCATAAATACAAGTCAGTTGTGCCAAGCCTCTGAATTTTGATCACATGACTATGGGGATTGCTGCAATGGTCGTAAGTGTGAAAAATGGCCGTTATAACTTTGAATGGTCACTAAATGAACTGTTGTAAGTCGAGAACTACCTGTATTGGGTTTTTTTTAAAAAAATTGTAAGCTGCCTAGAGTCACTGAAAGTGAGGGGGCAGCCATATAAATTCTAATTAATCAATCAATCCACTTGATAATTAATTCACTGGTTTGTTTGGCTGAATTTGAACCCATGTGTTAAGGAGAAGAAATGCTGCTTGGTGTGAATTTGTATTATTCAGTGGAATAATGCTAACCTCTTTCCCTGAAACACTGAAATAAGGAAAGAAAATGTTCAATTTATCCTCAAAAAGACCTCCAGTTTTGGGGATTCATTGGGAGGTGTATAAATTTACTAAATGGTTATTAAAATTCCAGAGATGATGGAGGCCTTAGATTTTGCTTTTCAAAAAATATTTACAATTTCTACCCCTCTCAAAACATGCCGGCAGGGAATTCTGGGACTTCAAGTCCACCCATCACGGCAGTCCACACATCTTCAGATTGCCCAGGGTGAAAAACACTGTCTTAGGATGTTCCATATTATCCCTGAAAATTAAATTCTCAACTGCCAGGAAAACCTCCATTATCTGCCTAAAATGCATTCATTTCAATGCATTCTTGCTGGAAAGCGATAGGAATTTATTCAGGAATAATAATTCTAACCTGGCTTGGATAAAACCCTTTTCATTCTTCTCTTGGCCATCCATTTAGGATCAGGCTCTGCAGAGAACGTGAGGGGTAAAATCGTATTTTTAATCAGCATTTGGCTTCCTGCATTTTAACAATCAGTGTCGATTTTTCTTGTGTGAGGGTTTTATTCCCAGGTTTTCAGTGTTTTCTTTTCTCTTGATTGATCCACCAGGAGAAAAAGTCTTACTGAGAAGATTAAAAATGTGAGAAATATAAGAGAACAAGTCTCACAAATTGGTCTGTTCGCGAGAGACCTTTGAGTGGTTCCAAATCGATCTTTAAAATGCCAGAAGACTCTTTAGATTCTGAATATTCACTTCTTCGAAACACCTGCCAGTTCTTGGCTACAAAAAAAGGTTGCTGGGGTACGTTTATATCCCTTGCACGTTTTTTGCCATGTTAGAAACAAGTTACCGTAATCAGACTGAAAAGTGGATTTAGAAAGCGGATATTATTAGCCCATCGGTTACCCGAGAGAGGCTGGGACCTGGCTACAGGCAGTGTGCAAAGAAGTAAAATGACAGTTGGGCTTAATTATTATTATTTTGGGTAGAAGTTCAGTAATAGAAATACCAGACCTGCAGAGTTTATCAATTTCAGTTGGAAAATTAGTCAGTTTCAGGCACCAAGTCTGGAAAGCTGGTCAGTTGCAAGGGTTTAGCCTGCAGAGCTGGTCAATTTCAGGTACCAGGTCTGCAGAATTGGTCAATTTCAAGCACTATGTTTGCAGAGCTGGTCAATTTCAGGCATCCCATTTGTAGAATTGGTGAGTTTCAGGCATGGAACCTGCACAGCAATCAATATCTGTCAATTTCAAAAGTCTGGTCAATTTCAACATCAGGTCTCCAAAGCTGGTCAATTTTAAGTGCCAGTTTGCAGATCCAGTCAATTTCAGTGCCAGGTCTGCAGAATGAGTCAATTTCTAACCCCACAGATCTGCAGAGCTGGTCAATTTCAGTGTTGGGTTTGCAGAAGTAATCCATTTCAGACATGGAGTCCACAGAGCACTTCTGCATCAAGTTGTAAGTCTGCAGAGTCAGTCAATTTCAGAGCCAATCAATTTCAGTGGAGGGGCTGGAGAGCAGGTCAATATAAAGCTCCTGGTCTGCAGATCTAGTCAATTTCAACATTAGATTTGGAGAACCAGTCAATTTCAGACATTGAGTCTGCAGAGTTGGTCAATTTCAAATGTTGTGTCTGTAGATCCAGTCTATTTCAATACCTGGGAAACACACCTTGTCAATTTCAGAAATGAGGTCTAAAGAGTAGCTCAGTATCAAGTCCTGGGTCTGTGAATCCAGTCAATTTCAGACAAAAAGTCTGGTTGCAGAATTATTAGTCAATTTCAGACAGAAAGTCTGGTCAATATCAGTTCCTCTTCTGCTGATCTCATCAATTTCAAGTGCTAGGTCTGCAGAATTAGTAAATTTTGGGCACTGGGTCTGCAGAATTGGTCAATTTCAGACACTGAATCTGCAGAATTGGTCAATTTCAGACACTTCCAAATCTGCAGAGTCGGTCAATTTCAGACACTGAATCTGCAGAACTGGTCAATATGAAGTCCTGAGCCTGCAGATATTTTCAATTTCAGTTCCCCCCCCCTCTCCGCCAGCCCTCCCCCACCAAGCTGTAAAATTAGTCAATTTCACACAGGGAGTTTAGAGAGCAGTCAATATGAAGCTGTGGGGTCAGCAGAGCTGATAAATTTCAAGTGTTTTGTTGCAGATCCAGTCAATTTCAGCTTGGGGGGGTCTCCAGAATTAGTCAATTTCAAAGACAGAAGCTAAGAGAGTGGTCCATATCAGCTGGTCTGCAAAAACTGGACAATTTCATTCACGGAGTCTAGAGAGCTGGTCAATGTTAAAGTGTTTCGTTGCAGATCCAGTGAATTTGCAGAATTGGTCAATTTCACGCGAAGTCTACGGAGCGGGTCGTTTTCCGCCGTGGCGCGCCGGAGAGCCGGCTCTCCTGGCGGGTTTCCGCGCGGACAACGCGAGGCTGAAAGGCGGCGATTGAGCTCCGGCCAAGCGGCGGAGGCCAGCGGGAGGCTCCAGAGATGCGACCGGGGGAACGGCAGTTCCGGACGGAGGGCGCCTGACCTCTTTTTCCCTTCCTCCCTTTAAGAAGAAGAAGAAGGGGGGGAAAGGATATAAATCTGCTTTTCTGGGCCGACCTGGGAGACTTCCGCAGCGGCTGGAAGAGCAGCAGGGAGGCCGGGGAGCCCCGGCTGCCCCCGGCCACTTTTCCCCGGTTCCTCCCGGCCTTCGGCCCGGCAGGCGATGCTGGCGAGACAGCCGAACGAGTGGCGGGCGGGCTTGGCGGAGCGGAGCGGTCGACTTCGGCGTTGTTTTCCTCCCCGCCACCGCCGCCGCCGCCTCCTTCTCCTCTTCCCCGGCGCCTTGGGGCTTCCGAAGCTGCCAGCTCTCCGCTTCTCCTTCCTCTGAGCCGAGCTCGGAAGCGGCCGGAGGGAAAGAAAGAAGGAAAGGAAGAAAGGAAGAAGAAAAGAAGAAAGGGAAGAAGAAAGGGAAGAGAAGGGAAGGAAGGAAGGAAGGAAGGAAGGAAGGAAGGAAGGAAGGAAGGAAGGAAGGAAGGAAGGAAGGAAGGAATTTGGGATTGGGACCTATTGGGCGCCACGCGCTGTCCCAGGGCGCTCCGCTGGCCCCGCCGGACTGCTCGCCTTTCGCAAAGCCGAGGGTGTGAAGAGGGTACGTGTGAGTGTGTTGGGGTTGTGGGTCGCCGGGGACTTGCGGTGAACGTCTCTCGGCCTTTCGGAAAGCTACTTCCAGCTCAGGGGACATGAGATATCCAACTTGTAGACGTTGAGAGTTCTTGGAAAAACTCAGCCACTTCCTCCTTCCTTCCTTCCTTCCTTCCTTCCTTCCTTCCTTCCTTCCTTCCTTCCTTCCTTCCTTCCTTCCTTCCTTCCTTCCTTTTTTCTTTCTTTCCTTGTCTTTCTCTCCCTTCCTTTTCTTTCTTCCTTTCCTGTCTCCCTCCCTCCTTCTTTCCTTCCTTCTCTTCCTCTCGCTCCCTCCCTCTTCCTCCCTTCCTCTCTCCCTTCTTCCTTTCCCCCACTTTTTCTCTCCCTCTCCTTCCTTCCTTCCTTTTTCTTCCTTCCTATCTTTCTCCTTTCCTTCCTCCCTTCCTCTCTCCCTTCCTTTTTTCTTTCTTCCTCCTTTTCCCTCCTTGCTTCCTTCTTTTCTTTCCATCCTTCCCCCTTCCTCCCCTCCCCCTCCTTCCCTCCTTTCTTGTTTGGCGCAAATCGTCCAAGAAGGATTCTCTCTCCCTCCCTCCCTCCCTCCGTCCTTCCCCCTTTCTTAATTGAATCGCCCAACGACTAACTTTCTGCAGCTAAAAATAAATTGGGTGGTTTTCCAGCGATTTCTCCCCACCTTCTCTTGCCGGCCCCTCCCCTTTCGCTTTTCCCCACCTTCCCCGGGGCTTGACAAATAAATTATCTGAACTCCCCCCTTGCCTCATTAAAAAAAGAAAGAGAGAGGGAAGAGAACAGAAGTGGGGGGGCAAGGAAACCCATTCGGGGATTTGACACATGGGTTTCATTTCTCGGCTGCGGGGCAGATGCGCGGCTCGGAGAGAAGTCACCAGCAGGATCTGATGCTCCTTGCGATCTTCGGGGATCGCCCCCCACCCGGGAATATCTTCCTTTCCTGTCTAATTCAGCTCCTCCCCACCTCACCGCTGCAGTTTTTTAAACTCTCTGGACTTTAGGTCGTGTGAACGTGCCCGGAAACTTTGTAGTTGGGCTA
Organism: Pantherophis guttatus; assembly: GCF_029531705.1. The sequence goes on from NW_026844112.1 coordinate 1,165,269, forward strand.
ATCCAACTTTGACAGCGAAGAAGTGCAAGAAAGATCCACTGGATTACAGGATCGACTCCCTCCCTCCGCTTGGATATTTCCAGAACCCCCCTCGGCTATGGGATCCCACTTGATCTATCACGGTCTGAGATTCCTCCTGTGCTGCTCCGCTTTAACGTCCGTCTTTGCGCTGGTAAGTCAGGCAGCTCCATCCCTCTTTTCTTGCCTTGTCTCTGGTTTTATTTTCTTTTTGGTTTAAGTATTGTGAGCAAGGGTCTTTAATCTGTATCTCAAGGGCTGAGTTTAGCCCACGCGTGGAATCAGCCCGGGAGCCGTCCTGTGACTTGCGAGATGGGTTTAAACTTGGTTAGGGAGCTCGAGTGTGGGTGAATTCAATCGGTTCACTATAGTTATATCTTCAATTTATTGGAGGGATTATAATAGTCTAATCCAGGGATAGGCAAAAAGTGCTTGGTGCAAAATTGATCCTGGAGTAAAAAAAAAATGTGGCTGTATCAAGAATATACACAGATTTTTAAAATTGCTGTCAAATACATTCTTGTTGGAGCTGGTTGGTGTTAGCAAATGTTCCTCACTGTTGCACTTTTGCTAAGAAATCACAAGTTTATTTTTTTCTAGTTTTCCACCTATCCTTCCTTCCTTCCTTCCTTCCTTCCTTCCTTCCTTCCTACCTATCTACCTCTATTCCTTCCTCCTTCCCTCCCTCTTTCTTTCTTTCTTTCCTTCTTTCCTTCCTTCCTTCCTTCCTTCCTTCCTTCCTTCCTTCAGACTTCAACAACAGGTTGCAATCGCCAATCAATCCACCTTTAATTTCTGCAAATATACTGTATTTTTCCATCCTGGTGTTTGAAGTGTCCAGCATATTTCAAAAGATTGTGTGTTACTTTTTCAGCTGACTTTGTCATACTTTAAGACTATTGCCACAAACCAGTTATGTGTGTTTGTGTCTGTGTGTGTGTGTGTGTATCCGTGCACACGTATGCATGGTATGCGTGTGTATGCGTGCACTTTTACAACCCCACTTCATTGCTGGAGAAGAGTCATAAAAGAATTTTTTTTAAAAAAGCTTTTATTGAGTTTTCAAAGTCACAATAGGATTTGGACTTAGCCCCTCTCATTTAGCACTGATTGTCCTCTGATAAACTCGTTACTGTTCTAAAATCAGAAATAAATGAGAATATATTCTGAAAGTCAACTAAAACCATTGCCCTTCATAAATTCATTTCGAAAGATAAATTGGTAAGATACCAAATTGCAAGCGAGCGGCCTCTTAAAAGTCCTATTTACGGATTGGGCATAAAAGGACACAATATTGAAAAGCCCCAAATTTCTGCATTTTTGCATCCATAACGTCCCCTCCAATAAGTTTATTTCCCCAACAACTCTGCAAAACCGTGCATGTCTTATGTGAAAGACGCAACATTAAACACGTACACATTTTAGGGAACGCCGTAAGAGCTAGAATAAAATGTGATGTGGCTTCTGTTAATCTTAAACCAGGATTAACCTGATTAAAGGAATTTAGCATCAGGTGGTTAAAGGAAGCCAGATGTTCTGCACAACTCAGAGAACCTGGTTTGCAGAAAACTGAGTTCTTCAGATCGTGTAGTAATCGTTTATTGAAACAAGTCAGAAACTATTCGTTGTCTTGGAAAAGAATTGCAAGATTGGCTAAATACGGAGCTAGCTGCAGAACAGGGAGCTTCTCCAAGGATGAAGTCTATGTGGTTAGACATCCACGTTGACCAAACCACTCAAGTGTACCTCACAATTCTCAGAAAAGTGTCGTCTTGAATTCACTATATTCACGAACCCTATACTTGTGTCAACTTGTTTAGCAAAAATGCATAACGCATGTGAAAATGCTCTTCTGCCTCACTTTGGCTGGCTTTACTGAGTCTTTTTCAGCCTGGTGGTCTTCTGGAGACCCCCAACATTTCTAGGTCAAAATATTCAAATCAAGACATGGCTTTGTGTCACTGGAATTAGAGGCTATGATGATACTCCATGTTTCTACTAAGGGATAAAGTTGGTTGGGTACGTTGGAAAGAATTGTACCTCTGTTTCTTTCCGATGATGGTCCTCAACAATTAGAAGATGTGTGGACTTCAAATCCCAGAATTCTTCAAGATGTCACGGTTGAGGAACATGGCTTTCAACACTGTTGTGCCCGCTCTTGAGGACAGAATAACAGCAGAATATACTTGGAAGGGACATTAGAGGTCTTCTAGTCCAACCCCATATTCAAGCAGGAGACCCTACATCAATTATGGAGCAACTGCAACTTCTGGAGACAGTTCAATTCTTTGGAGGTGTCCTCCTTAGTCTCTCAGGTGGACAATTGTACGGGTGATAATATCAGGACTCTATGTGTGCTTTGAACAAGCATACAACCTCTTGGTCTTTTCAATCTGATGGGATCCAGAACAGAAATGAAACATTAAGAGGTCTTGAGGAAGAGGACTTCAGATGACATGGTAGCACTATTCCAGTATCTGAGGGGCTGCCACAAAGAAGAGGGGGGTCAGCTTATTTTCCAAAGCACCAAAAGGCAGGAGAAGAAGCAATGGATGGAAACTCACCAAGGAGAGAAGCAACCTGGAATTAAGAAGAAACTTCCTAACAGTGAGGACAATTAACCAGTGGAAGAGTTGGCCTTCAGAAATCGTGGGTGCTCCATCACTGGAGGCTTTTTAAGAAGAGACTGGACAGCTCTCCAAGGTCTCTTCCATCTCTATTCTGATTGATTGATTGTCGGAGGAGACCAAATAGATCCTGTCAGTTTGGCCAACATTTGTGGGACCCAAAAATAAGGACAAAGATCAAACATCCACCCAAAAGCACTAGTTGAGTTGACATCTCAATTTAGGACTTTTAAGTCTAAGATCAATGAGTTGATCCTGGTTCCTTTACCAGTCTCCGTGGAGATACGAATAAAAGTTTTTGGTGTTTTTCTTCTGGCCACAGCTGGCAGGTATTCAAACTATCTTGAAGAACATTTTAAATTTGTCTTCAAGTTGAGTTAATGGAATGGCATTGATAATGAGTACCTTTAAAGGTACTCCTCAACTTATGACCACAATGGAGCCCGAAATTTATGTTGCTAAGTGAGAAAGTTGTTGTGAGTTTCTCCCCATTTTATGATATTTCTTGCCACAAATCCCTGCAGTCATTAAGTTAGTAACACTGTCATTAAATGAATCTGTCTTCCCTATTGACTTTGTTCATTGAGAGATTGCAAAAGGGGATCAGGTGACACTGCGACCGTCATAAATACGAGTCAGTTAACAGCATCCCTGTGAATTTTGCATCACAGGGATGCTGCAACGGTCGTAAGTATGAAAAATGGTCATAAGTCACTTTTTTCAGAGCTGTTGTAACTTCAAAAGGTCACTAAACGAACTGTTGTAAGTCGAAAGCTACTTGTATTTTATAATAGAACAGCCACTTATTTTATAGACAGGTATTTTCTTGATCTCGCTGGGCAAAATCTTCCTTGCAGAGTCTTTGTCTTGTTTTTTTTTAATTTATATTTCGATTGAGTTAATGGAATGGTATTGACAGAGCTTTATTTTACAATAAAATACTCGCTTATTTTGCAAGAGTTATTTTCTTGACCTCGGTGGAGATGTGAGGAAAACTTTCCTTCTTGTTTTTCATTTCTATTTCGATTGACTTCAGGGAATGGCCCGGATAAAGCTTTATTTTATTTTATCCTTTCCTTGGTGTTCTTTAAGAGACTTTGAAAACATTTCTAAGAGAAATGAGAAAAATAACTTGCCTCTTGGATAGGACAGGAGGGACTTTTTCCCACCTGAAATTTTGTTTCCACAACGCCCAGAATTGATCTGTGAGGAAGAAAAGTGTTTATCCAATGTGATGAATAAAATAATAAAATAAAGCAAAAACATAAATTGACGTTTCAAAAGCATCTTTTTGCCAATTTTGGTAGTTATAGACTCTGTTTCTCAAGCACCACCAGTTCAGACTTTGAACTGTAGCATCTCTATCTCTATCTCTATCTCTGTATCTATCTTCCTACCTACCTACCTACTTACTTACCTATCTATCTATCTATCTATCTATCTATCTATCTATCTATCTATCTATCATCTCTTATCTATCTTATCCATCCATATCTATCTATTATCTATTATCTACCTATCATTATCTATCATCTATCTATCATCTATCTATCATCTCTTATGTATCTTATCCATCCATATCTATCTATTATCTATTATCTACCTATCATCTATCTATCATCTATCTATCATCTATCTATCATCTCTATGTATCTTATCCATCCATATCTATCTTATCTATCATCTCTAATCTATTCATCTACTTAAGTAACCATCTATCTATCTGTATCTCTTTCTGTGTATGTCTCTCTCTCTCTATTGTCCATCTATCTGTATCTATCTATCTATCTATCTATCTATCTATCTATCTATCTATCTATCTATCATCTATCTATCTCAACTCTCTTTCTCTCATGTATATATCATCTCTCATCTGTCTATCTGTCTGGTTTTTTTCCTCTCTCTCTCTCTCTCATCTATCTGTCTATTTGTATCTATCTATCTATCTATCTATCTATCTATCTATCTATCTATCTATCTTCTATATCTATCTATCTATCTATCATCTATATCTATCTATCCATCTATCATCTATATCTATTTATCTATCTATCTAATCTATGTATCTATCATCTCTATTTATCTATCTATCATCATCCATCCATCCATCTCTATCTATCTATCTATCTATCTATCTATCGGTATCTACCGGTATCTACCGGTATCTACCGGTATCTACCGGTATCTATCTAATTATCTATCTCTATCTATCATCTTCTCATGCATTTTATACAGCATGTTGATTCTTCCTGCCGTTTTTCCGTCTCTAGTCTAAAGCTCTTTGAGGCTGCCAGATGCCAGCCCTGCTACAGAAGCGTCTTTCTCATTGAGCTGAAGTGAACACCTGAGCAGGTTTCAGAGCAGGAACTTAGCAACTGTTTCTCGGAGATGTGCAAAGGATGTGCAAAGCGTACGTAGGCAAGGAGGAGGAAATAGATCTTCATCACCCTTACTTCCAGCTTTGGAAGCCCAAGATTGAGGAAACCTGACACATTCTTCCTCATCAATGGTCAGGAACCATCCAAGGCTAAGTCAACCAACCCAAAATTTATTTTATTTTTTTAACCGAAATCCCTCTCTTTCATTAACTCCCAACTCCGGTGCTTTGCCTGAGAAAGCTCTTTGAAAGCCAAGTCTAAAAATGTGACACGTCTAATCTTGTAAAAAGAAACAACACACAGGTAGTCCTTGACTTACAACAGTCCATTTAGTGGCCATTTGAAGTTACAGCAGCATTGAAAAAAAGGTGAATGGAATGGGATGGGATGGGATGGGATGGGATGGGATAGAGTAGAATAAAGTAGAGTAGAGTAGAGTAGAAAATGAATAGAATAGAAATAGAAATAGAAATAGAAATAGAAATAGAATAGAATAGAATAGAATAGAATAGAATAGAATAGAATAGAATAGGAACGGGAATGGAATGGAATGGAATAGGAATAGGAATAGGAATAGGAATGGAATGGAATGGAATGGAATAGAATACAATACAATACAATACAATACAATACAATACAATACAATACAATACAATACAATAAATATACTCTAATCAGCATACATTAAAATGAAATTTCATTGCATACAACTTTCAAAGGGTCACCATATCCAATATACACTACATAAGCATGACAAAATCAATCTATCAATCAATATTATGCCTATATTATACGACACAGATAAACAACACAGACTAGTTCGGTTGTATACACGTACGTGGCAAGGAGAATGAATCACAGTGGTCATAAGTGTGAATAACCATCTTAAGTCTCTTTTTTTCAGTGCCCTTGTAATTTCCGAATGGTCACTAATGGTTGTAAATCAAGGACTCATCTAAAAGGCTTCAGGGATTAAAAGCCACTTTTCCATTGGGGATGAATGGCTATTTTCCTTCCTTTGATGATAAGTGCTTCAAAAGAAAAATATCCAAGGGAGATTTGACCTTTCTTGGGGGAAAATCAGGAACAAATGAATTACTTATCAGTGATAATCATTGATTTTCTCCTCCCTGCGCTCCGGGTAAGTCAATAAATAGAGATCGAAGACTGAACAGATCAACTTTGGAGCACGAAAATCCATCCGTTTCTTTTCTTTGCCACTGACCGGCTTTTAAAATCTTTTCCCCTCTTGTTCAAGAGAGACTTTTGCAAAGTTCAATGCGTCTGTCTCCAAAGAAATCCATAGAACAAAATCTGACTCTTCTTCTTCTTCTTCTTTTTTATCGCCTCTCTCTCTGCAAAGTGGGTTCAAGAAGGAACCATTTAATCTTTTCTGTGGCTTGTCTGTACTTTTTTATTTTTATTTTTTAGCCTTAATATCCAAAATTGAATTTGCTAGTTTAGGGTTTCTGGGAAGGATCTCCTGTTAGCACCCCTTCCTCACATTTATTCTGTTCTATTCTGTTCTGTTCTGTTCTGTTCTGTTCTATTCTATTCTATTCTATTCTATTCCTATTCCTATTCCTATTCCTATTCCTATTCTTCTATTTTATTCTTCCATTCTATTCTTCCATTCCATTCCATTCCATTCCATTCCATTCCATTCCATTCCATTCCATTCCTCTTTCTCTTTCTCTTTCTCTTTCTCTTCTCTTCTCTTCTCTTCTCTTCTCTTCTCTTCTCTTCTCTTCTCTTCTCTTCCCTTCCCTTCCCTTCCCTTCCCTTCCATTCCATTCCATTCCATTCCTGTTTTTTCTGTTCTGTTCCATTCCATTCCATTCCTTTCTATTCCGTTCTATTCTATTCTTCCTGCATTTTGTTTATTCTGTATTTTGGTCTGTTCTGTTCTAGTTTTATTTTATTCTATTCAACTTTATTATTCCATGTTATTATTTTACTTTATTTTTATTACAGGTGGTCCTCAACTTACGACCACAGTTGAGCCCGAAATTTCTGCCCCTAAGTGAAATATTTGTTTGCTCCATTTTATGACCTTCCTTGTTGCATTTGTTAAATGAGTGACCCAGTGGATCTAAGTGGATCTGGCTTCCCCGTTGATTCTGCTCATCAGAAGGTCATAAAAGGGTATCACAATTGCCCTCAAAATTATAAGAGAGTTGCCAAACATCGGGATTTTGATCTGGTGACCATGGGGATGCTGAAACAGTCATAAGTGTGAAAATAAGTCAATTTTTTTCAGTGCCATTGTAATTTTGAATTCACTCAATGAACTCTTGTAAGTCAAAGGCTGCCTGTAGCTTTTCTGATTCTTTATATTTTTGCAAAGAAAAAAAAAACATGGAGGATCATCTTTAAGAACGGGAACAACTAGAAATCGTTCTTTCTTGCCCTGGGGATTCTGCTTAACCTGGGTTTAAGGGTGTTGTGTGAACGCAGCCTCCGAGCATCCGAACCAATGTTGCATCTGCTAGTCTAACAAATAATTAAATAACCAGAGGAACTTTCTGCTGAAAATTCAGGATCGTGTGTTTGTATCAGAGTTGTTGATGAGACTTTGCTGTTTTCGGGTTTTTGTTTTTTTTAAAAAAAAATCCTGGCTAAAAGTCAGTTCTAGCAGCTGTATTTATTACGATTGTCTCTGGAAAACCTCCGCCTGTTTTCCGTGATTTTGGCGGAGGGGAAAAAAAACGGCCAGAAGTGTAGAGCAAAGTCGAAGGTGCTTAACTCTGTATCCGTGCGTAAGATTTTGCAGCGTGCACCAAATGTGGCTTTTGCATTGCGGCGTTTGTGACCCTTCTGGAAATTTCTGTACCGTCGTCCCTTGCTGGAGAGCTGCCACGCTGGGAAATGCACATTGTCAGACAAAAGATGCTCAAAAATGTTTTCGGAGGCTGTTGCGGAAATGAAAGAGAAGGATTTCCTTATTTAGCAGATTTACACAGGTAGTCCTCGACTTACGACCATCATTGGGTTAGGGTTCGTGACCAGGTGAGGTCATAAAACAAGACATCATGTGACATGACCTGATTTTTTTTTAAAAAAAAAACAGTTGTTGTGTGAATCCCAGTGACATTTAAGTGGATTACATGGTTGTTAAATGAATCGCATTGTGGTTAAGCAAATCACATGGCTGTTAAGTGAATCACATGGTCGTTAAGCGAATCCGACTCCCCCCATTGATTTTTTGCTTGTCTGAAGCTCATATTCCGACTAAGAGATGCTACAATCATATTGTAGATGTGAGTCAGTTGCCAAATGTACAAATTGTGGCTCGATGATTGTGTGACATCATCATGGGTCATTAGTTAAATTTTCCAAGGCCGTTGTAACTTTTAAACCGTCATTAAGCAAACGGTCGTAAGTCAAGGACTGCCTGTATAGTCACCCATCTCACAGAAAAATGAATGAAGAAGCTTCTTGAAACCCTTCAAGTAGTCCTTGACTTACAACCGTTCGTTTAGTGACCATTCGAAGTTACAAGGCCCTGAAAAAAGGGACTTATTACCGTTTTTCACACTTATGACCGTTGCAGCATCCCCAAGTCATGTGATCCAAATTCAGACGCTTGGCAACTGTCTCATATTTATGACGGTTGCAGTGTCCTGGGGGGCGGGTCCCGTGATCTCCTTTTGTGAGCAAATGGGGGGGGGAGGCAGATTCAGTTAATGACCATGTGACTCACTTAACAACTGCAGTGATTCGCTTAACCATTGTGGTGAGAGAGGTCGTAAAATGGGACAAAGCACACTTAACGACTGTCTTCCTTAGCAATGGAAATTTTGGGCGGTCGTAAGTCGCGGACTGCCTGTATCTGCATGTGATCTGTAACGCTGGAGATAAAAGATCCACTTGAATTCAGAAAAAATGTTCATATATAATCAAGGCTGTCTCACAATCACATAAAACCCAGAAGAACAGGGAAGGGGGAAGAAATTGAATAAAATACACTATATATATCCTGATTGCTGGTTTTCTCCAGCACATCCCGCTTCATCTCAGAATGTAGAGAGAGAGAGAAGCTTCACAAATGCCTGATCTCGTCAAATCAAAAAATCTTTTCTAAGAAAAGAAAAACGAGAGTCAAAGTTGAGGGGAAAAAAGCCCTATACAACGAAGACCTTATACAACCTAAACGTATAAAACTTTTTAAAAGCTGGAAAGGAAAGAATTGCATAAAATACAGTAGAAAACATTTAAAAAACAGATCAATAGACAGACAGATAGACGGATGATAAATAGATAACTAGACAGGCAGACAGACAGATGATCGATACAATAGATAGATAGATAGATAGATAGATAGATAGATAGATAGATGATAGATAGATAGATAGATAGATAGATAATGATAGATAGATAGATAGATGATAGATAGATAGATGATAGATAGATAGATAGATAGATAGATAGATAGATAGATGATAGATAGATAGATGATACATAGATCGATTGATAGATAGATAGGCAGGCAGGCAGGCAGATAATGAATAAAATATACAAATATAATAATAATAATAATAATAATAATAATAATAATAATAATAATAATAATTTTATTTCTATACCGCCCTTCTCCCGAAGGACTCAGGGCGATGTACAGCCAATTTTAAAGCACAAGACAAAATAAATAAATGATATTAGTAAAATACGAATTGAGCAGAATAAGAATACAGTGGAATTTTAAAAAAGAGGAAAAATAAAATCCATAATGTCTTCTTTCCAAGATTAGGAAGCTTTATACTTTCCTAAGGGAAATCTCCCTTAGATAGAAATTTAGCAGCTCGAATCGTTGGATCCCTGATCTCTGATCTGCAGAAAATTTGCAAAATAAATGGGTGTCTTTATCGCAGAGCCACGAACTGATTTGTGGGCAGCCGGGAGGCAGGATCAGGTCATAAAAGTCAAAATGGCCACTGCAAAGATTGGACGGTACGATTGCAGCCATCATTTTGACTCTTTTGACCAGCCTTCTATTCTCTTATTGTCCTGTTCATCCAAATTTTGATCCAGTAACTAACCATGGTTGGATCCTGGTTTAGCATCGGTGCAAGGGACAAGAGTGCAAATCTCAGTTCCGTGCAATTGCACACCCTCAAATATTGCTGCTCTTGTGCACAACAATTGCAGCCACCTTATATTTACAGAACATAAGAATTTTTTTTTCTGCCTTGTTTAGGGATTAACAAAGTTTTCCCTACTGTAAATATCCACTCGTTGCGGCTAACCAGCGGGGCTGCTGAATGGCTGTGATCTGTGTGTGTGTGTTTCTGCATTGTGATGTGTGGTCCTGTCTCGGCTTTTGCTGTCTTCAAATCAACCCCCTTGAAAAATCACTCACGGCTGGTATTTGGGGAGGTAAAAAGATAATAAAGCCGTCCTGCCTCGCAGGGGTGTTGCAAAGGGACAGGAGAGCAGGCACAGGGTTGCAGGGGAAGCCCTGGCCCTTTTAGTCACCAGAAGACGGTGAGTTCTAGACCTGCTTTAAGCACAAAAGCCGGCGGGGGGGGCGGTGAGTTTGGGCCGATTCATTCTGTCTCAGCCTAGCCTACCTCACAGGGTTGTTTTTATAGCTAAAATAGCAGGGGGAAGGAGAATTAGGTATGTTTGCTGGTTTGAGTTATTTATAAAAATAATAAAGAGGACAGACAGAAAGAAAAAAAGAGAGGGAGAGAGGGAGGGAGGGAGGGAGAGAAAAAGGAAGGAAGGAAGGAAGGAAAGAAAGAGAAAGAAAGAAAGAAAGAAAGAAAGGAAGGAAGGAAGGAAGGAAGGAAGGAAGGAAGGAAGGAGTGAGGGAGGGAGGGAGGGGGAGGGAGGAGGAAGGGAGGGAGGAAGGAAAAAGAAAGAAAGAGAAGGAAGGAAGGAAGGAGAGACAACAATTGCAGCCACCTTATATTTACAGAACATAAGAATTTTTTTTTCTGCCTTGTTTAGGGATTAACAAAGTTTTCCCTACTGTAAATATCCACTCGTTGCGGCTAACCAGCGGGGCTGCTGAATGGCTGTGATCTGTGTGTGTGTGTTTCTGCATTGTGATGTGTGGTCCTGTCTCGGCTTTTGCTGTCTTCAAATCAACCCCCTTGAAAAATCACTCACGGCTGGTATTTGGGGAGGTAAAAAGATAATAAAGCCGTCCTGCCTCGCAGGGGTGTTGCAAAGGGACAGGAGAGCAGGCACAGGGTTGCAGGGGAAGCCCTGGCCCTTTTAGTCACCAGAAGACGGTGAGTTCTAGACCTGCTTTAAGCACAAAAGCCGGCGGGGGGGGGCGGTGAGTTTGGGCCGATTCATTCTGTCTCAGCCTAGCCTACCTCACAGGGTTGTTTTTATAGCTAAAATAGCAGGGGGAAGGAGAATTAGGTATGTTTGCTGGTTTGAGTTATTTATAAAAATAATAAAGAGGACAGACAGAAAGAAAAAAAGAGAGGGAGAGAGGGAGGGAGGGAGGGAGAGAAAAAGGAAGGAAGGAAGGAAGGAAAGAAAGAGAAAGAAAGAAAGAAAGAAAGAAAAAGGAAGGAAGGAAGGAAGGAAGGAAGGAAGGAAGGAAGGAAGGAAGGAAGGAGTGAGGGAGGGAGGGAGGGGGAGGGAGGAGGAAGGGAGGGAGGAGGAAAAAGAAAAAAAGAGAAGGAAGAAGGAGGAAGGAGAGTAGGTGGGAGAGAGGAAAGAAGGGAGGAAAGAAAGAAAATGAAAGAAAGAGAAGGAAAGAAGGAAGGAAGGGAGGGAGGGAGGAGCAGGGAGGGAGGAAGGGAGGGGAAAGGAAGGAAGGAAGGAAAGAAGAAAGAAAGAAAGAAAGAAAGAAAGAGAAAGGAAGGAAGGAAGGAGGGAGGGGAGGGGGAGGGAGGGAGGAGGAAGGGAGGGAAGGAGGAAAAAGAAGGAAAAGGAAGGAAGGAAGGAGAGTAGGTGGGAGAGAGGAAAGAAGGGAGGGAGGAAAGAAAGAAAATGAAAGAAAGAGAAGGAAGGAAGAAAGGAGGGAAGGAAGGAAGGAACGGAGGAAGGGAGGAGGAGGGAGGGAGGGAGGAAGGGAGGGGAAAGGAAGGAAGGAAGGAAGGAAGGAAAGAAAGAAAGAAAGGAAGGAAGGAAGGAGGGAGGGAGGGAGGGGGAGGGAGGGAGGAGGAAGGGAGGGAGGGAGGAAAAAGAAGGAAAAGGAAGGAAGGAAGGAGAGTAGATGGGAGAGAGGAAAGAAGGGAGGAAGGAAAGAAAGAAAATGAAAGAAAGAAAAGGAAGGAAGGAAGGGAAGGAAGGAAGGAAGGAAGGAAGGAAGGAAGGAAGGAAGGACCTCTGTGGAATGAGAGGCTGATCACCAGGGACACATCTGGAGGGGGAGTTTTCAGCTCAAACTGCTGCCACAACCGGACACCCCTCTCCTTCTTGCCACCCTGACATCACATCACATCACATGCCGGCTGGTTGTGTTGACAAAACAAATGAGCCGGCACAAACTCCGGTGTTGTTAGTTCACACAGATGTGTGGCTGAGGCCCGCATAATGCGCTCCAGGTATCCAGTGGTCCAGATTCTCCCCAAAACCGGTTTCCCAGGACTGTGAGGTCGGATTCTAAAAAATGGTTTTTTAAAAATTCCTCGACTTACAACACTTCGTTTAGTGATCATTCAAAGTTACAAAGCTCCTAAAAAAAGTGACTTAGTGACATTGCACCATCCCCAGCATCACTTCTCCGAATGCTTGGAAACTGACTTGTACTTATGACTGTTGCAGCATCCCAGGGTCACATGATCCCCTTTTCTGAGCTTCTGACAAGCAAAGTCCAGCGGGAAGCCAGTTTCACTTAACAACTGTGTGACTAATTTAACAACTGCAGGGATTCACTTAACGACTGTGGCAGGAAAGGTCGCAATATGAGGCAAAATCCACTTAATAAATGTCTCCCTTAGCAACATAAATTTTGGGTTCAATTGTGGTCATAAGTTAAGGATTATCTGAAGATGATGTCTTCAGGTAAGGAGGGAAGGAGAAAGAGACATGATAGAGGATAGAAAGAAAGAGACATAGAGGATGGATAGATAGATGATGGATGGATGGATGGATGGATGGATGGATGGAGAGAGAGAGGGAGGGAGGAGACAAAGATGGATGGATGGATGGATATATGGATGGATAGATAGAAGATAGAGATAGATAGAAGGAGATAGATAGATAGATAGATAGATAGAAGATAGAGAGAGATAGGTAGATAGGTAGGTAGGTAGGTAGGTAGGTAGGTAGGTAGGTAGATAGATAGATAGATAGATAGATAGATAGATAGATGATAGAAGAGTGAGATAGAAGATAGATAAACAGATAGATAGAAGATAGATGATAGATAGATAGAAGGAGATAGATAGAGAGAGAGAGAGAGAGAGAGAAGATAGAGAGATAGAAGGAGACAGATAGATTAGAGATAGACACATAGAAGATAGATAGATGGAAGGAGATAGATAAGATAGAAAATAGAGAGATAGATAGAAGGAGACAGATAGATACATAGATTAGATAGATAGATAGATATAGATGATAGATAGATAGATAGAGAGAGAGAGAGAGAGAGAGAGAGAGAGATAGAGAGATAGATAGATAGATAGATAGATGATAGATAGATGATAGATCGATAGATCTTATGATCACAAGTAACTTTGACCACAATTGAGTGCAATAGCCACTAAACGAATGGTTATAAGTCGAGGACTAGATCTATATCTATGTACTCCTTGATTTACAACAGTTTGTTTAATGTCCATTGGGCTCCATTGTGGTCATAAGTCGAGGACTAACCGTGTAATTGTGCGCATTTGCCCATGTTTAGCTTTTGCATCTAAATGGTGACCCTCCAGTTTTCCCCCTTTGCCCCTGAGACCCAAAGAGACGCCTCGATCCGTGGCCGGCCCCTCTGTCGGCATCCGATGCCCTGGATGGATCGCATGAATGAGCATAATTATTCCCATCCTGTGACTGCCAGCAATGCGCCCAGCCTCATTTCCAGTCATAATTTGGTCTCTTTTGCGTAATTAACTTTGTTTGTGTCTCTTTTGTCTTGTCCTTTCTCTCTCTCTCTCCCTCCCTCTCTCTCTCTCTCTCTCTCTCTCTCTCTCTCTCTCTCTCTCTCGTTCTTTCTCTTCCTTCCCGGTCCTGTTTTGGTCTGAAAAGTTGGAGTTTTCGTTCAAAACCCACAAATCAACTACTTTCCGGGATGTTCATGGACGTCCCATAGATACATCCCAGTTTGCAAACTCGGAGCGGCGTCCCCAAACCAGTGTGACCCACAATTATCTCTCATTCTGGCCTGTTTTGCAGCAGATTAAAAAAAGATTTCAAAGTTTACAAACTTTAAAAATCTCCCCACCACTTTTAGTAACTTCAAGGGATCCACTGGTTTCCCCAAAAAATAAATAAATAAATAAAGATAGTCCTCAACATACGACCAGAATGGACCCCAAAATTTTGGTTGCTAAGCAAGACAGTTGCTAAGTGAATTTTGCCTCCTTTTAACGATCTTTCTTGCCACAGATGTTAAGTGAATCTGGGCTTCCCTGTGAACTTTCCTTCTCGTGACCCCTGGACACTGCAACCGTCATAAATACGAGTCAGTCACCAAGGGTCTGAATTTTGATCGTGTCATGATGCTGCAACTGTCAGAAGTGTGAAAAAACAGCCCTAAATCGCTTTTTCAATGGCATTGTAACTTCAAATGGTCACTAAACGAATGGTTGGAAGTCGAGAACGACCTGAAACAGGACTTGGCTCTGCAGCAGGCTGGTCTAGATGTCCTCTAGGGCCCCAGCAGTTCCTCCTTCCTTCTCCTTTGGGACCTCGAGCCCAGCCTTATGGAAATGGAGTCTTTGGGGTGTGGGCGATTTCTTTTCTCAGAGAGCTTTGATAAACGGGGAAAGTGGAAGTTCTTTGATCGATTGGAAAATGAGCGACTTGCTCTGGCTGGATTTTTTAAAACACCTGTCCGTATCTCGGTGGCAGGGTCAAGGTCCAGATGGCACCAGGTAAGGGAGGAAGAGAGGCAGGTAACCAAGGGTTCAAGTTGCCAAGGAGCAGGGAGTCTTTTCACCCGGAGGCTGAATCAGCATTTTGCAAAGCGAGAAGCGATAAGAAGAGATTAAAAAAAAAAATTAGCAGATCAGCAAAATCGGGTCTAAAAAGAAATTACACCAATATAATTTAGTCATCCTGACCAGTTTGCGTCGGATTTTTATTTCATTTTAATGCATTGCATTGCACTTCTATTTCATTTTATTTCACTCCGTGGCATTCCGTTGCTATTAATTTTATTCTGCTTTTTTTTAATTTTTATTTATTTTATTGTTTTCCTTTCTTTGTGTTAATTTATCTTAATTTTACTTTTTTTATTTTAATGATGTATTTCATTTCCTTTTTGTTTTCTGATTTTTTTTTTTAAATTTTATTTTCTTAATTTCATTTTATTGTTGTTTTATTATCTTCTTTCATTATTTTATTTTACGGTTTATTTCATCTCATCGTTATTTTATTATTTTATTTCATTGTATTATTTATTTCATTTCACTTATCATTTATTGTTTTCTTTTGTTATTTTAATTGATTATTAATTTGATTTGTTAAAACAGCTTGCCTCCTCAAAGACCCAGGGCCATTTTGGAGTTTCCACTGTGCCATAAATCCCAGCACAGAATCCTGACTGGCTTTGAATAGCCCATCTAGCACAATCTTTTTTAGCCTTGGCTAAAAGATGTGTGGACTTCAACTCCCAGAATCCCCCAGCCATCATGCTTTAAGAGGGGTGGACTTCAACTCCCAGAATCCCCCAGGCAGGATGTTTTAAGAGAAGTGGACTTAACTCCCAAATCCCCCAGCCAGCATACTTTAACATGGGTGGACTTCAACTCCCAGAATCCCCCAGCCAGCATGCTTTAACATGGGTGGACTTCAACTCCCAGAATCCCCCAGCCACCATGCTTTAACATGGGTGGACTTCAACTCCCAGAATCCCCCAGCCAGCATGCTTTAACATGGGTGGACTTCAACTCCCAGAATCCCCCAGCCAGCATGCTTTAACATGGGTGGACTTCAACTCCCAGAATCCCCCAGCCAGCATGCTTGAAGATGGGTGGACTTCAACTCCCAGAATCCCCTAACATTAACAGCGGTGCTTCACTTAACAACCTTCACAAAACAATTGTACAATCAGTCCCAATGAAGCGTCAGCTCGCTTAGCAACAGAAATTCTGTTCCCTATTGTGGTCGTAAGTTGAGGATCAAGTACATTTTGCTTATTCGATAGATCTCCTCCCTCGATTTATCGCGGTTTCTGATCAGGTAGAGCCGTGAGAACAAGGATAATTAAAGTATTTCTCCCCAGCAGAGTCTAGCAGGCAGCCGATATATAAATCTTTTCGTTGCTGTGACACCACAAAAGTGGATATGATCCAAGACTTTTACGCCTGGGAAATTTAATGCTTGAAAGTGTTTGGGGAAAAAAATCCAGTTTGGGGTTGTAGAGGATGCCCCATTTTCAGCCATTTCTAGCAAAAAAGCCTAGTTGAATTTTTGACAATTGCTGAGTTAAAAAAAAAAAAATCTTTTGGGATAAAACACCTGTCCATTATCCGAGAGAAATTTAAAATTAAAAAGAAAAAAAAACCTGAAAGAAATATAAATAAAGTAAAAAGAACCATTATTCTGATTTACAAATTTAAAATGTTAAAAAAAAAAAAACCTGAAATAAAAATAAGTAAAATGTAAAAAACGGTCATCCTGTGACAGAAATTTAAAGTAAAAAAATAAAAAATAAAATAAAACTAAATATAATAGTCATTAATAATAATAGCTAAATGAATTCAAAAGAAACAAAAATAAATAAAACAAATTTAAGGAGCAAATTTAATGGACCACTAACGTCTTTTTTCCTGTCGTCAGTTTTCTATCTTCTTACTGCTTAAAGTCAAAATTGCAAACTGGAAAACACTAAATTGCAAACACTTTTTAATAAATACAGATACTCCTCGACTTATGACCGCACTTGGGAGCAGAATTCCCCTTGCTAAGCGAGGCGGGTGTGAAATGAACCTCATCCAACTTTTACCATCTCTTTTTTTTTCCCTTTGGCCATAAGGGCTAAGTGAATCCCTGCAGTTATTAAGTGAATCACACGGTCGTTAAGCGAATCCGGCTCCCCCCCCTTTGACTTTGCTCAATCGGGAACCGGCTGGGCAGCTTGCCAATGGCAGTCATGTGATCTCGGGATAGCGACAACGGTCGCAAATCCATGAGGTGCCAGAGCACCTGACTGTGAAGATGCTGCTGTGGTCGTAAGTGCGAGAACAAGTCGTAAATCCCGATTTTTCACTCCGCGCGGTCGCTAAACAAATGGTCGTAAATCGAGGACTACCTGTATGGGCATCTCGGGGAGCTGAGCCGCCTTTCGCTGAGCATTTTAGCTCGATTCTTCCTTTCGTCTCCAAAATAAATTATGCTGACACAGACTTGAAGCAGGAGGAATGTGGCACGGCGGACGTCCCCCCCCCCGGCGACATAACTCCGAAACTTGACCCCGCGCGGAAAGTTGACGGAATTCGAATCACTCCAGGCCTTCACAACCTGGTCTGTCTCGCCGCCAGAACAAATAAATGCTTCTCCTGATTGCTGGAACGGTTTTTCTCCTCCGAACACGCCAGGGAACAGCCAGAGAGCAACGCAGGCACGTCGAGAATGCGCCGGTGTTCTCGGAAAGGAGGGGCCGCTGTGCAGGTTTTGGGGGTCCTGCAAGGTGGGTAGGCAACGGGGAAGGATTCCTGGGCAGGTCCCGAGGGCAATTGCTGGATATATTCAGCGGTCCTCGATTTACAACCATTTGTTTAGAGACGGTTCGAAGTTGCAACCACACTGGGGGGAAAAGGGGGACTTAAGAACTGGGCCCTCACGCTTGTTTCAACGTTCTTGCACTTACGACCGTTGCAGTATCCTTGCAGCTTGAGGCAGTCCTCGACTTACAACTATTCGCTTAGTGACCGTTTGAAGTTACAACAGCACCGAAAAAAGGGACATGACCGTTTCACATGCTATTATGGATGTTGGCGTTATCCTCCTGGTCACATATAAACAGAAATTCAGACGGTTAGCAACTGACTCGTATTTACGACGGTTGCAGCATCCCGGGCGGGGAGGTGTCACGTTCAGTCCCTTTCGCGACCTTCTGACGAGCAAAGTCAAATGGGGGAAGCCGGATTTGCTTAATGGCTGCTTGATTCGTTTAACAGCTGCGGGGATTCACTTAACAACCGTGGCAAACAAGGTCGTGAAATCAGGCACGACTCGCTTAAGAGCCGCCTTGCTTAGCCGTGGAAATTCTGGCCCCGATTGTAGTCGTAAGTTGAGGATTAATTATAAGTCCTTTGGTCAAGGACTGGAAACCTTTTATGGATCTTTGGCTGATAATGGGGGGGAAATGAATAGGTGATTTACGGGTTTGCTGATTAAAAAGAGTAGAATAAGAAAAGAAAGGAAGTATGATATAGAGGGAGGTGAAATAAGATATGTGGATTTCAGTACCCAGAATTCCCAGCCAGTGTGTTTGGACTTCAACACGCAGAATTCCCCAGTTAACATGAGTGGACTTCAATTCCCAGAATCCTCCAGTCAGCATGAGTGGACTTCAATTCCCAGACTTCCCCAGTTAACATGAATGGACCAATTCCCAGAATTCCCCAGTTAACATGAATGGACTTCAATTCCCAGAATTCCTCAGTCAGCATGAATGGACTTCAATTCCCATAATTCCTCAATCAGCATGAGTGGACTTCAATTCCCATAATTCCTCAGTCAGCATGAGTGGACTTCAATTCCCAGAATTCCCCAGTTAATATCAATGGACTTCAATTCCCAGAATTCCTGTCAGCATGAGTGGACTTCAATTCCCAGAATTCCCCAGTTAATATCAATGGACTTCAATTCCCAGAATTCCTCAGTCAGCATGAGTGGACTTCAATTCCCAGAATTCCTCAGTCAGCATGAGTGGACTTCAATTCCCAGAATCCCCAGTTAACATGAATGGACTTCAATTCCCAGAATTCCTCAGTCAGCATGAGTGGACTTCAATTCCCAGAATTCCCAAGTTAATATCAATGGACTTCAATTCCCAGAATTCCTGTCAGCATGAGTGGACTTCAATTCCCAGAATTCCCCAGTTAATATCAATGGACTTCAATTCCCAGAATTCCTGTCAGCATGAGTGGACTTCAATCCCAGAATTCCTCAGTCAGCATGAGTGGACTTCAACACCCAGAACTGACCCTGCTGCAAGGAGAATTCTGGGAGTTGAAGTCCGCTCCATCTTAGAAGTGGCAAGCTTGAGAAACTCCGATCCAGACTGTCCTTCCTCTGTGACGGACACTATCCAGGAGATGACAACCTCAGAAGGCAGTAACCGTAACAAGAGTTGGAAGGGACTTTGGAGGTCATCAAATCCAACCCCCTGCTCGCGCAGGAGACCTACACTAGGGATTCGAACCGCCGAACTGCCCACCTTTCTGATCGACCAGCTCAGTGTCTTAGCCACTGAGCCACCTAGCCAGGCTTTCAAGAGGATCTCGCGGGGCCTTCCCGGAGGTCACACCTGGTCCAAGGTCCTTTGCTATGCATTCTGGGAAATCTCCTTGGAAAGCTCAGCTGATCCTCGGCCATTCCAGAGTTGCAAATTTGGCTGAAAGTCTCCAATACGAACACTCTTCAGTGGCATGCACACAGAGAGGAGAAAACATCGGAGCACATCTGGCGGGTTGTGTGTCACCCCCAAAGAATGCACCCTCCTCCCCTCTGGACCCACAAAAAATATCAGCTTTTTCTGCACAGCCAGAGCAAAAATCCTTCGCTTGTTAGGAATGAGGGATGGGATGGGTGCATGGCGTACTTTGAAATGGATCTTCTAAATACCCACCCCACCTCCTGGTCCTGAGAATCTGTATCTGTTTGGCGTGAAGCTGCTGTTCCCCAGGGTTTCAATCAGAATAGAGCTCGAAGAGACCTTGGAGGTCATATAGTCCAACCTCCAGCTCATACAGGATTCTTAGAATCAGGGGTGAAATCCAGCAGGTTCTGACAGGTTCTGGAGAACCGGTAGTGGAAATTTGAGCAGTTCGGAGAACCGGCAAATATCACCTCTGGCTGGCCCCAGAGTGGGGTGGGAATGGAGATTTTGCAATATCTTTTCCCCCTGGGGTGGGGTAGGAATGGGGATTTTGCAATATCTTTTCCCTGGAGTGGGGTAGGAATGGGGATTTCGCAACATCTTTTCCCCTGGGGTGGGGTGGGAATTTTGCAATATCTTTTCCCCTGGGTGGGGTGGGAATGGAGATTTTGCAATATCTTTTACCCCTGGAGTGGGGTGGGAATGGGGATTTTTGCAACATCTTTTCCCCTGGAGTGGGGTGGAAATGGGGATTTTGCAATAACTTTTCCCCTGGAGTGGGGAATGGGGGTGGGATGGGGATTTTGCAATATCTTTTCCCCTGGAGTGGGGTGGGAATGGGAAATTTGCAACATCTTTTCCCCTGGAGTGGGGAATGGGGATTTTGCAATATCTTTTCCCCCGGAGTGGGGTGGAAATGGGGATTTTGCAATATATTTTCCCCTGGAGTAGGGTGGGAATGGGGATTTTGCAGTATCCTTCTCCTGCCACACCTACCCAGACACGCCCACCAAGCCACGCCTATAGAACCAGTAGTAAAAAAAAAATTTGGATTTCACCACTGCTTAGAATCATGGAATCATAGAGTTGGAAGGGACTTGTGTGATCATCCAGTCCAACCCCCTACTCAAGCAGGTGACCCAATCCTGTTTCAGATAAGTGACAGTCCAGTCTTTTCTTTAAAAACAAAAAACTCCCAGTGATGGAGCCCCTACTACAACTTCTGAAGATTAGCAAACGTGACTTTTAAATTATGCCTTGGATAGCCAGAGGGGGCCCATATGGTTTCAATGAGGATAGGGGATATTTATGCGCGCACGGTACACGCATGTGAAATAAATAGACATGCATGTGTGTTTTGTCTCCCTCGTTGCACTGTCCCAGAAAAAACATCTGTTGCATGAAGATCGTTAAAATTTCCCAGCGGGGTAATAAAGGACATTTTCCAGTTTGTGGGAGCCAGAGTAAGTACATATAGTTCCCCACTTATAACCATTCATTTAGTGACCGTTCGAAGTTACAACGTCAGTGGAAAAAAAAGGACGGACCGTTTTTCACACTTTGCAGCATCCTCCATGGTCATATGATCGAAATTCAGAGGCTTGGCAACTAACTCATACTTATGACCATCACGGTGTCCTAGAGTCCCCTTTTGTGACCTTCTGAAGCCCAGATTCACTTAACAACCATGTGACTAACTTAGCAACTGCAGGGAACCGAGGGGAAGACAGGTCGCAGAATGGGGCGAGACTCACTTAGTGACCATCTTGCTTAGCAGTGGAAATTTTGGGCTCCGTTGTGGGTCATAAGTCGAGGACTTCCCTGGATGTTATAGCTGAATCTATCTCCATGCAACGAGACTGTGTTTCTGATGTCCTGTTGTGGAGACACACCAACCAAGAAGCAGCGTAATAAATATTCTTCCGGCTTTATTTTCATTCACACCGGATCCCAAATCCCTCTTGTTCTCCTCCGATGTTGTCAGAGAAAGAATGAAAAGCGCCTGGAACTGTGAAATCCTATTTTTTTGTTAATTCTCTCTGCCGATTCTGACAAAGATGTGGGTTTTTCACTCAGGATCCAATTTAAACTACCCTCAGGTCACAGAGACAATTCTAAGTCCTCGTCTTCCACAAAAGTCTATGGCAGCTAGTCCTCGGCCTACAACCGTCTTCCCTGCCCTTGCCCTGCTTTTCAAGTTATCAGATGTAAAATTTACACCGGACACAGGAGAGGAATAAGTGCATTGCAGCGACTCACTTAACAAAACAACTGTGAACAGAAAGGCCGTAAAATTATTAGGTTATCTGAGGGACCGTCTCTTGCCGGTCACATCTACCCGACCATAGGTGGAATTCACATACTGTAGCAATTGGTTCGCCCAGCACTAGGAAATGTGAGCGCATGAGCTATCCGTCTGTGCATGTATGCGGCGTCACAAAATACAGCGATATATTATTTATTTATTTATTTATTTATTTTATCATATTTGTATACCGCCCTACTCCCGCAGGACTCAGATATAGAACAGGATTGCGCCCGGGCGGGTGGGCAGGTCGTCAGGCCCACTCGGGCTCACCCACAGGTCGCCACTACCAGTTTGCTTGAACTGGTCCTGAATACCAGCTCTGTACCCGACCCGCCAGAGCGGGGAGGCAGGGAATGCTGCGGGTCCATCCCCGAGGAAGATACACCTGGTGGGACCCAGAAGAAGGGCCTTCTCTGTGGTGGCTCCCTCTCTCTCTGGAACATCATCCCCCCCAGAGATTAGAATGCCCCCCCACTCTAACTCTCTTCCGGAAGGCGCTGAAGACATTTGTTCTGCCAGCGGGCCTGGGGAACCCAGAGCGGGAGGGAGCCCATGAAATGGCTCGTTTGATGTGCTGTCGCCGGGGTGGTGGCGGTGATTTTATTATATTATACCAGTGGTGGGTTCCAACCGGTGTTACTACCAGTTCTCTTCGCGCACATGCGCCAAACTTGCGTCCACGCCAGTGCGTTAGGTTTCTGGCCAGCTGAGGTGTGGCAATCCACTCTGCCGCACCTATCAGTTGGACTAAAAACCAAGAAATAAAGGTAGAAATAAAGCAGGGGAAGGCAGGGGGCCCCAGCTCCCAGTCACAGAGAACCGGTTCGATGACGTCACATCGTCATCGCTACCGGCTCGGCCGAACCGGGCCGAACCGGGAGCAACCCACCATTGTATTATACCATATTAATTTATTTGATTCTTTTTATTAGTTTTTATTGTTTTAAATGTGGTTTTATACTCTGTAACAGAGGTGGGTTTCAGCAGGTTCTGACCAGTTCTGGAGAACCGGTAGCGGAAATTTTGAGTAGTTCGGAGAACCGGTAGTAAAATTTCTGAGTGCCCCCCCCTCCCCCATCTCTTCTCTGCCTCTCAATTCGCAGCTGGTCGGGAGGGAATGGGGATTCTGCACTATCCTTCCCCTGGAGTGGGTGGGAATGGGGATTTTGCAGTATCCTTCCCCTGCCACGCCCACCAAACCACGCCCACGGAATCGGTAGTAAAAAAATTTGAAACCCAACACTGCTCTGTAAGCCGCCTTGAGTCACCGTGGATGAATAGGCGGCAATATAAATTCAATAAGTAAATAAGTAAGTAAGTAAGTAAGTAAGTAAGTAAGTAAGTAAGTAAGTAAGTAAGTAAGTAAGTTAGTAAGTTAGTAAGTAAATAAGTAAGTAAACAAACAAACAAACAAATAAATAAATAAGGCAAAATTTACTTCACCAAGTTCTCACCTATCGAAGGAAATTTTGGTCGTAAATCGAGGACTGCCTGTAGGAATTTCCTTCTTCCCATTTCAAATGGAAACAGACCCCCCCCCCCCCCCCCCCCCCCCCGGCATGAAATGGGAAATCTTTTCACCCTAAACAATCGGGTTTCTTCTTTAATGAACGCCAAAATGGAAAATGGTGAAAAACGAGTCAGAACTGGGAAAAGTACAGGGTGAGAAAGGTGAAGCCGTAAATTTATTTGCAGCAAGAATCTATTTTTTAAAAAAGGGGATATGGAGGCCTCTGGGTTTAAAAGGTTTCTAGCTAGAAGGTGCCGGGTGAATTTTAAACAGGGATGCATACAGCACAAAATGAGTAGATTCGGGGAGATTTACATGGGGCTCATGCAGGAGGCGAATTACAAAAGGGCTTTTTTTTTATTTTTGTACTTGGAAAGTTGAAGAAATCAAAAGAGTGCAAGAGGCTTTTCAGATTTTGGCTGAATCTGAACTCTTGACTCCCAGAATTCCCCAGACAGGATGTTTTGAGAGGGGTGGATTTCAACTCCCAGAATTGAGACTGCTGGCAGGAGAATTCTGGGAAGTGAAGTCCCTTTCCCCTTATCCTCCCTCCCTCCTTCCTTCCTTCCTTCCTTCCTTCCTTCCTTCCTTCCTTCCTTCCTTCCCCTTCCCCTACTCCTTGCTTCCTTCTTTTTTCTTTCTTTTTCTCCCTTTTCCTTTCCTTTCAGTACCTTTCAGTTCCTTTTTTTCCTTTCCTTTCCTTTCCTTTCCTTTCCTTTCCTTTCCTTGTTTTGCCTTCTTCCTTTCTTCCATGCATCATCTTCCTCCCTCATTCCTTCTTTCCTTACCATCTTATTCCATCTGTAATCAATCCTTCCTTTCTTCCCCTTCCTTCCTCCCTCCCTCCCTTCCCCTTGCCCTTGCCCTTCCCCTACTCCTTCCTTCCTTCTGTTTTCTTTCTTTTTTCTCTCCCTTTTCCTTTCCTTTCAATTCCTTTTTCCTTTCCTTTCCTTTCCTTTCCTTTCCTTTCCTTGTTTTGCCTTCCTTCCTTTCTTCCATGCATCATCTTCCTCCCTCATTCCTTCTTTCCTTACCATCTTATTCCATCTGTAATCAATCCTTCCTTTCTTCCCCTTCCTTCCTCCCTCCCTCCCTTCCCCTTGCCCTTGCCCTTCCCCTACTCCTTCCTTCCTTCTGTTTTCTTTCTTTTTTCTCTCCCTTTTCCTTTCCTTTCAGTTCCTTTTTTCCTTTCCTTTCCTTTCCTTTCCTTTCCATTCCATTCCTTGTTTTGCCTACCTGCCTGCCTTCCCCTTCTCCTTGCTTCCTTTTTTCTTTCTTTCTCTCCCTTTTTCTTTCCTTTCAGTACCTTTCAGTTCCTTTTTTTCCTTTCCTTTCCTTTCCTTTCCTTTCCTTTCCTTGTTTTGCCTTCCTTCCTTTCTTCCATGCATCATCTTCCTCCCTCATTCCTTCTTTCCTTACCATCTTATTCCATCTGTAATCAATCCTTCCTTTCTTCCCCTTCCTCCCTCCCTCCTTCTGTTTTCTTTCTTTCTTTCTTTCTCTCCCTTTTCCTTTCCTTTCAGTTCCTTTTTTCCTTTCCTTTCCTTTCCTTTCCTTTCCATTCCATTCCTTGTTTTGCCTACCTGCCTGCCTTCCCCTTCTCCTTGCTTCCTTTTTTCTTTCTTTCTCTCCCTTTTTCTTTCCTTTCAGTACCTTTCAGTTCCTTTTTTTCCTTTCCTTTCCTTTCCTTTCCTTTCCTTTCCTTGTTTTGCCTTCCTTCCTTTCTTCCATGCATCATCTTCCTCCCTCATTCCTTCTTTCCTTACCATCTTATTCCATCTGTAATCAATCCTTCCTTTCTTCCCCTTCCTCCCTCCTCCTTCTGTTTTCTTTCTTTCTTTCTTTCTCTCCCTTTTCCTTTCCTTTCAGTTCCTTTTTTCCTTTCCTTTCCTTTCCTTTCCATTCCATTCCTTGTTTTGCCTACCTGCCTGCCTTCCCCTTCTCCTTGCTTCCTTCTTTTTTCTTTCTTTCTCTCCCTTTTTCTTTCCTTTCCTTTCCATTCCTTCCTTCCTTCCATGCATCATCTTCCTCCCTCATTCCTTCTTTCCTTCCCTTCTTATTCCATCTGTAATCAATCCTTCCTTCCTTCCCCTCCCTCCCTCCCTCCCTTCCCCTTCCCCTTCCACTACTCCTTCCATCCTTCTGTTTTCTTTCTTTCTCTCCCTTTTCCTTTCAGTTCCTTTTTTCCCTTTCCTTTCCTTTCTTTTTCCTTGTTTTGCCTTCCTTCCTTCCATCCATCCAACCAACATCTTCTTCCCTCATTCCTTCTTTCCTTCCCTTCTTATAACATCTGTAATCAATCCTTCCTTCCATCATCTTCCTCCCTCCCTCTTTCCTTTCTCCTTCTTTTTTTCTTTCTTCTTCCCTCCTTCCTTCTTTCCTTCCCTCCTTATTCCATCTGTAATCCTCCTTCTTTCCTTCCTTCCTTTCTTCCTTCCTTCCCCTAACCCTTCAAAACCCTTCCACTTAGGGAGGCTGGCTGTGGAATTCAGGGAATTGAAATCCAGACGTCTTAAAGTTCCCATGGCTGAGTCTATTTGATGAGTTTGCTTCTTTAATTTCCCGTGGAAAATTATATCTAATTTATGACAAGATTCCCTTAACAATCCCCTTGTTTAACACCTGACCCAAACTGGGTCGTATGCCGAGGACTGCCTGTGCCTATAATTGCAACCACGTTTTTTTTTTTTTTAAACCAATCAAAATTGACACAGGAGATTGTGCACAGGAGGTTTTTGTTGACTGGTGTGTCAGGCAGTTGTGAGTCCAGAGAGTTGTGTGAAAATAGGAACTGGCTGAGAGTCTCCTCCCATTGCTGCTGTTCCGTGTGTGTGTGTGTGTGTGTGTGTGTGTGTGTGTGTGTGTGGTTTTGTGTGTTGGATCTTGGGGCTGAGAAAGCCTCTTCTTCGCTCCAAAGCTGGGAAGTTTTGTCACCTGGAAACAATTTGCTAGTTGTGATTTTGTTCTTTAATGTGGATTTGTGGGTTCCACTGCCCTCCGTAGCAAGGAAGGGCCGAAGTTCCCTTTTGGGTCCTCAAATTAAAGACTTCCTGGTGTCTTTTGGTGTTTTTGGCTTTCTCAAAGTACTTCCTCCTCTCCTGACTCTGTAATTGAATTCAGCTTTATCCAGCTTGGCAGCTGTAAGACTGGTGGACTTCAGTTCCCAGAATCCCCCGGCCAGCATGCTATAAGAGGGGAGGGCTTCCTTTCCCAGAATCCCCCAGTCGGTATGCTTTAAGAGGGTTGGACTCCAACTCCCAGAATTCCCCATCCAGCAATGCAATGATTTGCTTAACAACTGTGGTATAAAAAAGTTTTTAAAATCAGCCCCAACTCAGTGGAGATTCTGCAGACCAGTCTTAAGTCATTTTTTCATCACCGTCGTAACTTCAAACGGTGGCTGAACGAATTGGTCGTTAAGTCGGGGACTCCCTGTAGAAAAAAAGATTCTCTGACACTGGGGAGTTTTGGCTTCACAGCCATGTGAGTCACTTAACGACTGCAGTGCCTCTCTTAACAACCGTGGGAAAAACAGACATGAAATTCAGCACGACTCGCTTAAGAACTCCCTTGCCCAGAAGCAGTAACTCTGGTGCCAAGTGTGGTCGTAAATCGAGGACCACCTGTAGTGCACATGTTTGGAGAACTGTCTGCAAAATGCTCCTAATGCCATGATGCAACCTTTAAATTTTACAAAGGAGAAACTGAGTTAAAGCAACGGATCGGAGTTCAGAATTCTCCAGTCTCAGAATGACTCTGAACCAGAGCAGAGTTCACTGCGAGGCCGATAAGGTTAAAAATTAATGGATGATTAAACTATCGTAGGAATTGCACCCCAATACAAAAAAAAAACAAAAACCAGGCAGTCCTCGAGTTACGACCACCATAGAGCCCAACATTTCTGCTTCTAAGGGAGACAGTTGTTCAGTGAGTTTTGCCACAATTTTATTACCTTTCTTGCCGCAGTTGGTAAGTGAATCCATGCAGTTGCTATGTTAGGAACATGGTTGTTAAGCGAATCCCTCATTGCTTGTCAAAAGGTTGCAAAAGGGAATCATGTGAGCCCAGGACACTGTGACGGTCATAAATATGAATCAGTTGCCAAGTACCTGAAATTGGATGATGTGACCATGGGGATGCTGTAATGATCATAAGGTCATAAGTCACTTTTTTCAGTGCCTTTGTATCTTTGAACAGTCACTAAATGAATGGCTATAAATCAAGGACTAAGAAAGAAAGAAAGAGAGAGAGAGAGGAAAGAGAAGGAGGAGGAGGAGGAGAAGAAAAGAAGAAAAAGAAAGAGAAAGAAAGAAAAAAGGCAGGGAGGGAGGGAGAAGAGAGAGAGAAAGAAAAAGAAGGAAGGAAGGAAGGAGTCACCCCTCTTTCCACTACTTTGAACAGTCACTAAATGAATTGTCGTAAGTCGAGGACTGCTGTACATTAACACGATGGAATTAATTTTGATTTCTTTTTCTAATATTGCCATCATTTTTGGCTCTGGACTGTGAAAAAATAATCCCAAAGTTATACAACTGGGTGGATTATTTTATTTTATTTTATTTTTCGGTGTTGCCATCCTTTGGGTCCAGAAAGTGAGGGGGGGGGAAAAATACATTTTCCCGTAGCATAGTCAAAAGATTTATCCACTTTATATGCCTGAATAAAACAGGACAAGGCATTAGCAAATTAAACAAATAATCTGACAATTTATTTCCTCCCCAAAGTGCTTTCATCTGCAGAAAAATGTGCTAATGAGAATCTCAACGATATGCAAATTCCGTATTGTGCCGAAAAAAAATGTATAATTGGATTTTACTACAACAATTGGTGAATAACCTATCCTTCTAATCTCCTGTAATTTTTCTAGTGATGGAGTTGCGTAACATTTTAATTTTGCTATGTCTACCTGGTTTAATAACTCAGGATAATTTATTCCTCCGAAGGCTGTGGCCATGTCACCATTTCAATAAAACATGGCAAAAGTCTAAATCTCAGAATTCTTTTTTGAGATTTCAAAATGCAGGAAGGAAAAAAAAAAACCCTCAACATGCAACCATGGTAGAAATCAAGGGCTACCTGTAATCTGCAGGTAACAGCCGGCTGCAGACCGTTTTAAAGAGCCCCCAGCTGGATCTGGCTGGAAGGAACAATGGAGGCAGCCTCAAGCCAGACAGCCAGATCCCAGGAATGCTCACCCTGAGGTCACGGGTTCAATTCCTGCTGGGGAGGGGGACTGAAAGCCATTGTCCTTTTAAACAGCTGCATAGGGCTCGGTTTGTTCCCAGCCCCAAAAATGGAACTATAACGCCACCTTGCAAGAATTCAAACAGCTTCTTAAACTCCTCCTGAATTCCTCGCTGAGATGTAAAAATGGATTTATTTTATTTTACCGCTTTTTGTTTCGTTTCGTTTCATGGTACAGGCAGTCCTCGACTTGCGACCGCAATGAAGCGCAGGATTTCCGTGGCCAAGTGGTAAAAGTGAGCTTTCCCCCCCGTTTTACGACCTTATCTTGCCACGGTTGTTAAACCGAATCGCTGCAGCTGTTAAGTTAGCAACACAGTTGTAAATCCCTGAAGTGAATTGCTGCAGGGTTGTTTTTTTTTTTTTAACAGATTAACAAAGTTGGGAGGGACCTTGTAAGGTCATCTAGTCCAACCCTCCACCCAAGCAGGAGACCCTACACTGTTTCTGACAAATGGCAGTCCAATCTCTTCTTGAAAGCTTCCAGGGATGAAGTTCCCACAACTTCTGAAGGCAACTTCTGTTCCATCGGTTGATGGTTCTCACTTTGTTAATAGTTGTTAAGTTAGTCACATGGTCGTTAAATGAATCTGTCTTCTCCATTGACTTTGCTTGTGAGAAGGTCGCAAAATATGATCGTGGGACACTGCAACTGTCATAAATATGAGTCAGCTGCAACCGTCCAAAAGTGACTATGGGGATAACTGCAGCGGTTGTAAGTGTGAAAAACGGTAATATGCCTGGGACATTTCCTTCTCATTGTTTTATTCTGGAATAAGTTTTGTTTTTCTGGTCTAGCTTGCCCTCCTTACAGTCTTCGCATCGTGTGATTCACTTAACGTCTGCGATGATTCGTTTAACAACTGTGTGAAAAAGGTCATAAAATTGAATCCCAATTGTGGTCGGAAGGTGAGGACTACTAGTATATCTCCCCTTCCCGCTGGTCTTCTCTTTCTTTCCATCTTCCCCAGTATTATAAAATTCTCCAAAAGATCTTCTCATAATGAGTTCGGTCTACTACTGGTAGTTTAAGACACCAGACTAAAAGTAGGAGACAAGGAGTTCTAGTCCCACCTTAGGCATGAAAGGCAACTGGGTGATTTTGGGCCAATCACCAGGAGACGGTGAGTTCTAGTCCCACTTTAGGCGTGAAAGCCAACTTGGTAACTTTGAGCCAATCACCATGAGATGGTGAGTTCTAGTCCCACTTTAGGCGTGAAAGCCAACTGGGTAACTTTGGGCCAATCACCAGGAGACGGTGAGTTCTAGTCCCACTTTAGGCGTGAAAGCCAACTGGGTAACTTTGGGCCAATCACCAGGAGACGGTGAGTTCTAGTCCCACCTTAGGCGTGAAAGCCAAGTGGGTAACTCTGGGCCAATCACCAGGAGACGGTGAGTTCTAGTCCCACCTTAGGCGTGAAAGCCAAGTGGGTAACTTTAGCCTGTCCCTCTCTCTCATCCCACTCAAACTCACAGGGTTGTTGCTCTGGGGAAAAGCAGACCAGGAAGGAATATTAGACATGTTCGCCATCTTGAGTTATTAATAAAAATAATAAAGTCAGGATACAAGCAAATAAATAAATGTTCCAAACAGAATTCTTGTTGCCAAACGTGGCCATTTATTATCATAAAATGAGCACAATGTTTGAAATCCTCAAGAATTACAACAGCTCCAATTATGCTCCTAAAGTTCCAGCAATTGCTACTTTCATCGGTCCAGACCTATGCTTTTTATCGTTCAGTTTGTGGCTTCATCCCTAGAGACCCCTTAAAAAGCACCATTCGTCTCCTTTGTTGTTGGCAAATCTTCTCTGAAATATTGGGGAGCTGTTCTCCTCAGGTTTTGCACCCCGTAATTCTTTGAATGAGGCAAAAGGGGGATGGAAAAGAAAGAAAATAAGAGGATAAACCTCATTTTCATCCAAAGGAGTCCAGTGTTTACATCTCCTTGCCAAAAACTCCACCACTGTCTTTGAGGAGAACATCTCCAGATGTTTGGATCTCAATACATGAGGAAATTGGAAAGAAAAACACTGGAGGAAACTGGTCCATAAAGCTAGTAATACCCATAAAACGTCCCCTTATCACATCCCAAATACATGTAGTCCTCGACTTACGACCCAACTGAGCCCAAAATTTCCATCGCTAAGCGAGACCTTTGTTAAGCAAGTCTTGCCTCATTTTACGACCTTTCCTGCCACCATCGCTGTTTCAAAGGCCCTTGAACTGGAGGTGAGCAATGATTAGCCAAGTTAAATCTGCAGGGAATCCTTGCCAAAGCTGTTAAGTGAATCACTGTGGTTGTTAAGTGAGTCACAAAGTTGTTAAATGAACCTGGCTTCCCCCTTGACTTTGCTCATCAGCAGGTTGCAAAAGGAGATTACATGACCACGACAACCGTCATAAATATGAGTCAGTTGCCAAGCGTCTGAATTTTGAACATGTGGCCTGGGGTGTGAGTATGAGCTGCAATGGTCGTAAGTGTGAAAAACAGTTTTAAGTCACGTGTTTTCAGTACTGTTGTAACTATGAATGGTCATTGAATGAACAGTTATAGGTTGAGGAGTACGTATGCAGTGAGAGACAGGGGAGAAAGAGGGAAAGAAAAAGAAAGGAAGGAAGAGAAGAAAGAAAGAAAGAAAGAAAGAAAGAAAGAAAGAAAGAAAGAAAAAAGAAAGAAAGAAAGAAAAAGGAAGGAAGGAAGGAAGGAAGGAAGAAAAAGAAAGAAAGGAAAGAGGAAAGGAGGAAAGAAAGAAGAAAGAAGAAAAGGAAAGGAAAAAAGAGGAAGGAAGGAAGGGAGGAAGAAAGAAAGAAAGAAGAAAAGGAAAAAAGGAAGGAAAGCAGGAAGAAAAAGAAAAAGAAAAGAGGAAAGAGGAAAGGAGGAAAGAAAGAAGAAAGAAGAAGGAAAAAAAGAGGAAGGAAGGAAGAAAGAGAAGAAAAGAAGAAAAGGAAAAAAGAGGAAGGAAGGAAAGAAGGAAGAAAGAAAGGAAAGAAAGAAAGAAAGAAAGAAAGAAAGAAAGAAAGAAAGAAAGAAGAAAAGGAAAAAAGAAAGGAAGGAAAGCAGGAAGAAAAAGAAAGAAAGAAATGAGGAAAGAGGAAAGGAGGAAAGAAAGAAAGAAGAAAGAAGAAAAGAAAAGGAAAAAAAGGAAGGAAGAAAAGAAAAAAGAGGAAGGAAGGAAGAAAGAAGAAAAGAAGAAAAGGAAAAAAGGGGAAGAAAGGAAGGAAGGAAGGAGGGAAGGAGTCACCTCTTTTTTGCAAGAGTTGTTAAGTGAATCCGGCTTCTCCACTGCTTGTCAGAAGGTCGCAAAAGGGGATCACATGACCCGCAGGGGACACTGGGACCGTCGTAAATGTGAGTCAGTTGGCAAGCATCTGAATTTTAACCCGTGATCCCAGGGAGATTGCAACGGTCATTAAGTACAAAAAACGCTCATTCGTCCCTTTTCCCAGGGCCGTTGCAACTTCGAACGGTCACTAAACGAACTGTTGCAAAGCAAGGACCCCCTGCCAAGAGGTGGGGGTCCCTAGGTCGAAACTAAACAACACCTTTTTGTTCCCAGAAGTCAGCACAAGAGCCCATGCCCATGTGTGGAATTGTGCGGATGTGTTTGCCGAGATACGAGTCCTTCCTAAGTGATTCCAGATTTGGCTTTCGTGAAATTTCTCAGGGCCGAGAGCGTGTTTGGGACACGTGCCCAGATTTTGCCTTTTGTGATGTTGTTTCTCTGCTCAGAGGAGGGCTGTTGTCAATTTCGATGTGTGGCATTCCTTTTTGTGTTTGATTTGTGTTGGGAACGGCTGCAATCCCACTCGCCATAATAAGCAGCAGACCGAAATATTACAGATGTAAGCAGATTTATTCCTACACTTAAATCCTCGCGTAGAAATAAATTTAGCGACCGTCCCAAGATACAACGGCACTGAAAAAAGGTTTCAGTGGTTTGTTTTTCACACTTATGACCGTTGCAGCATCCCCCGTGGTCACATGACGCTTGGCCACTGACTCGTATTTATGACGGTCACAGGGGACACGCAGTCCCCTTTTGCGAACTTCTGACAAGAAAAATCAATGGGGAAGTAAGACTCACTTAAGGACCGTGTGACTAATTTAACAACTGCAGTGAATCACTTAACAACCGTGGCCAGAAAAGACGTAAAATGGGGCAAAACTCATTTAATAAATGTCTCATAGAAATGTTGGGCTCAATTGTTGTCGTAAGTCGAGGACTACTTATATATACTTATAAATATAACAGCCCTCTGCCCTCTCCCCAATTTTTAAACAACTATTTGAAGATTATTAACCTGTCATCTCTCTATTAATGACAAAGTAGTTAACAGATAAAACCCATAGCTAAAGAAAGCAAGATAAAAATTTCTATTAAGAAACCTATTGGTAAGGATGATTGAATGGACTTCTGAGCATGGAATTAACCTGAATTTAAGCCTTTGAATCGAATTGTGGGCAGCCATAAGCATCGCGTGCCTGGCTCTGTTGGAGCCACTGAATCAGATCGAGATGATGGATCAGATTCAGCTGGGGATCCAAATCAGATCAGAATTGATCCAGATGCACCTGGCATTTAGCTTCTCGTTTATTTTATTTACACATCTTTCTTTTTCCAGTGTGCTTTATGTAGCTAACAAGCTAACACTGACACAAAGATGGGAAGGTGCAGGGAGGAGGAGGAGGAGGAGGAGGAGGAGGAGGAGGAGGAGGAGGAGGAGGAGGAGGAGAACAGGGAAAAGAGCCTTGGTAGTACAGTGGTCTAAGGCAGCCTGTTATTAAGCTGGTTATTAAGACCAGCTGCCTGCAATTACTGCAGGTTCGAATCTCGCCAAGGCTGAAGGTTGACTCAGCCTTCCATCCTTTCTAAGGTAGGTAAAATGAGGACCTGGATTGTGGGGCAATAAGCTGACTTTGTATAAAATATACAAAAGTATGAAGGCTATTGCTTAACGCATTGTAAACCGCCCTGAGTCTCCGGAGAAGGGCGGCATATAAATCAAATTTAAAAAAAAACAAAAAACAGAGGGGTCCTTGGTGCTCTGTAAATTTGGTAGTTTCCTTGGAGACGTTTCATGACCCAACTAGGGAATGTCATCAGAAGAAGAGAGGGGTCTATGGATCGGAGGAGAAGAGGGGGAGGAGGACTGGGGGGGTCCTAGATGCTCTCTGAGTTCAGTTACTTTCTTGCAGACATTTTCATCACCAAAGCAAATAACGTCATCAGTGCTAGAAGTGAGTGGGGTTCTCTCAGTCAGTGTTAGACTGATGATGTTATCTGGTTTGGTAACAAGATGTCTGCAAAAAAAACCCCCAACTAAGCTCAGAAAGCAGCAAGGACACCATAGTGTGGACTTATGTAATCGACAAAGTTTTCTTCAATTCGGTGTTCCCACCAATTTATCATTCTTGGCATACGATGATTTTGACAGATGTTACCGCAATTCATTTCGACAACTGTTTTAAATCCTATTATTACGGCAGGTCCCAGAAATCAACCAGATGTTCAGGCTGTATTTGGCAATTTTGTCCACCTCTCGAGTTCTTCCCAAGGACCTGGACTAGACAGATGTTAGGTTGTTAAAAGTTTTTGTCGCAGGATGTCAGTGGTTCTGAGTAAACCTGCCTTTTGCATTTGACTGAGCCCCAAATTTATGTCTTCCTAAGCGAGACAGTTGTTAAATGAGTTGTGCCCCATTTTACGACCTTCCTTGCCACTGTTGTTAAGTGAATCACCGCCGCTGTTCAGTTAGTAACACGGTTCTTAAGCGAATCTGCCTTCCACATTGACTTTGCTTGCCAAAAGGGGATCATGTGATTCTGGGACACTGCAGCCGTCATAAATACAAGTCAATTGCCAAGCGTCTGAATTTTAATCATGTGACCCTGGAGATGGTACAACGGTCGTAAGGGTTAAAACAGTCCCAAGTTTTTTGTTTTTTTTTTTCATTTTAGTAAATTCGAACACTCACTAACCAAATGGTTTTAAGTCCACTACAGTGGCTAGCTTATGGGACACGGAGGTTCAGTGGCTAAGATGCTGAGCTTGTTGATCGGAAGGTCGGCAGTTCAGCGGTTCGAATCCCGAGTGCCGCGTAATGGGGTGAGCTCCCGTGACTTGTCCCAGCTTCTGCCAACCTAGCAGTTCGAAAGCAGGTAAAAAATGCAAGTAGAAAAATAGGGGCCACCTTTGGTGGGAAGGGAAGAGCGTTCCGTGCGCCTTTGGTGTTGAGTCATGCTGGCCACGTGGCCACGGAGACGACTTCGGACACCGCTGGCTCTTCGGCTTTGGAACGGAGATGAGTACTGCCCCCTAGAGTCGGGAACAACTAGCACGTATGTGCGAGGGGAACCTTTACCTTTACCTTACAGTGGCTAGCAGTGCATTATAAGCTCTGAAACACACTTTCTAAGGCCCTTCGTAACTTTGATTTAGCCACTAGTTGTAAGCTGACGACTCTCTATCGGTGGCTCTTTTTGCAAAAACTCCAGCTGAGCGCAGCCAATTAGGCCAATCCCAAATCATCTTTCAGAGTTACACAAAGACACACAAAAATAAGATGTTTTCCACGGACGAAAGAACGGTGGAAGGCTGCGATGAATCAGACAGACACACACACAGGAGAAAGAATAAATTTCCTACCATGCGAGCCAAACCTTCACCAGTTTTTAACCCCTGTTTACAGCTCATCCCTTTTTTCCGGCAAACGTTGTGTTGCAATCCCTCATCCTCCATCGGGATCGACTTCACTTCCCCGCTGTGATTTAGCCACAGTTATCGGCTGGGTCTTATAATCTGAGGTTAGTTTTAGGGTAGCTAGCATGCGTCATGAAGTCAGGGGGGAAAAAAAAAACAGAATAAACATGATGACCCGTTGATTCATTCCTCTGTTAAATCACCAAAAAAATCTGAAGACTTTAACCCAGAAATTGAATTGTTTGACTCAAAAGAATATTTGGCATCGCTCGCCTTAAGTAAACACGGACATTTTTTCTCCAAAGATTTGAATTGCATTTTGCTGGGAAACTTGGAGAGCATTCAAGTCTCTGCTCTTAAAAAAAGAAATGAAGAGATATTATTTTTGTAACGAGGAAAAAGAAAAAAGCCATCGTCTGTGGTTTTGCAGCCGCTGATTTCCTGTAAAAGTTAAGGCTGGAAAGACGTTAAAATAAATACATCTTTGTCAGCCAGCTGGACATACTGGGGTTATAATAGTAAAACAGTAGCAGGATTTACCCGGGAACTAGAGAATTACTTGGCGTGAATGTCGTACCAGAAAAGCTTCCAGAAAGAAGATGAAAAGAAAGACCTAGAACGGGATCTAAACCAGAATTTTTCAACCTCGTCGATGTTGAGATGAGTGGACTTCAACTCCCAGAATTCTCCATCCACATCCAGATGTTGAACTCCAGTCCACACCTGCATGAGCAGGGGGTTGGACTAGATGACCTCCAGAGGTCCCTTCCAACTCTGTTACTGTTAACCTCCTGGTGGGGGAACTGTGGGAGTTGAAATCCACACATATTGGCAGAAGCAGAAGGAATTTCTGACTTCCTGCCGGCTTCCCCAATGACTTTCCTTAGGGGAAGCCGGCTGGGAACCTTGGAAAAGATGGTTGACTATGACAGCGTAATGGCCCACAAAATTTGGCAAATTTCAATCCCTGTGGGAGTCACAGGTTCTGGATTTGGGATACGTTCTGTAAGTTATCCTATTTTGATTTACTTTCGTTCAAAAAGCTGTTGCCTTACGAGGCACCATTTCTCACGACGGTTACAAATAGATGCAAGCGTCCGGTAAATGAAGGCAAATCTCTAATGATCCCTTTTTAGAGCCTGGCCATCAAAATTGCAATGCCAGGAACAACAGACCCTAGACCAGTAATGGCTAACCTTTTTGCCGTTGTGTGCCAAAAGCGGGAGGAGTGCGGAGGGTCGCACGCACGCATGCCCCCACCCATAATTCAATGCGCCCCACCCACCCCCGGGCATGCGCGTGTGACCCCCCCATGCTCTTCTCGCTTTTGGCACGCAATGGCACGGTGGGCCAGAAGGTCCCACCGGAAGTCAGCAAAACAGCCATTTCCGGCCTCCGGAAGGCCTCCGCGGGGGCGGGGGCATGAGGAAGGCCGTTTTCGCCCCCCCCCAGGCTCCTAGAAAGCCTCTGGAGCCTGGGGAGAGTGAAAAACGGGCCTTCCCCACTTCCCCGGAGGCCCTCTGGAGGCCGGAAACAGCCTGTTTCCCGACTTCCGGTAGGCCCGGAAGGCCTGAAAATCAATTGGCCAGTGCGCGCATCACGCTGGAGCTGAGCTAGGGCAACGCTCGAGTGCCCACTGATATGGTTCTGCGTGCCACTTGTGGCACGTGTGCCACAGGTTCGCCATCACGGCCCTAGGCTGTCTCGTCCGTTGCTCTGGGTTGCCGGATCAGAGGAGAACGAAGGAAAAGGGAACGTAATTCGTATCCACTGGTCTCCCGTGCACGATTTCTTCCCTTCTCCCCTCTGTATGTTTCTGTTATGTAAACCACAAATGATCCAAACTTTACACTCAGGTTTACAGCAACGATACCTCAGGGAGAGGAGGAAGGAGAAAGAGGTCAGAGGTGGGGAATTGGAGAACTCCGAAATGCTATTTTGCGAAAGGAGCAAAATCAGAAATCCAGGCACTCTTTCCGTCAAACAATTGAATTTTGCCCAAGGAGCAATTAGGGCTCCCTGTAGTTGAGCACGGCTCTTGACGAATTCAAAATTGCATCCTTTACCCCCGTTTCTTGCAAGCCGGATCTGTCAATCTTTGTCAGCAGCCTCATCTGTAGGCGTGAGGGCGATGCTTGACATCCAGGCGCCTGCATTGCAGGGGCATCGTTGTTTAGAATTGCAGAGTGCAGATGTGGTTCACCCAAGAGGTTGGTTGTTATTCCTTTGGGCCAGGGGTGAAATCCAGCAGGTTCTGACAGGTTCTGGCGAACCGGCAGCGGAAATTTTGAGCAGTTCGGAGAACCGGCAAATACCACCTCTGGCTGGCCCCTGAAGTGGGATGGGAATGGAGATTTTGCAGTATCCTTCCCCTGCCACGGCCACCAAGCCACGCCCACAGAACCGGTAGGGAAAAATTTTGGATTTCACTCCTGCTTTGGGGATTTTGCTGGGATGTGGGGGGATGCCACATGAAAGAAATAGCTGTGGGCAGTGCTGTGGAATTTTATTGTTTTTTTACTGCCAGTTCTTTGGGCATGGCTTGGTGGGCGTGCTGTGGTGTGGCATGGCTTGGTGGGCATGGTGTGGTAGGCGTGGCAGGGGAAGGATACTGCAAAATCCCCATTCCCACCCCACTCTGGGGTCAGCCAGAAATGGTATTTCCCGGTTCTCCGAACTCCTCAAAATTTCTGCTGCCGGTTCGTCAGAACCTGTCAGAACCTGCTGAATTTCACCCTCTGGCTGTGGGGTTATTGCAAAGGTTGTGTGTGGGGGGGGAGAGGTTTCTCACATTTCTAACCTCGTGGACTTTTGGGGAGAGCAGAGAAGAAGAAGCTTCCGGAAGCTTCCTTCCTATAGATCAGTATTTCTCAGCCTTGGCAAATTTAAGATGGGAATCGCCAAACCAGCTTTTGTGCCTGAAGTGGGACTAGAACTCACCCTCTCCTGGTGATTGCTCCAAATTCACCCAGCCGGTTTTCATGCCTAAGGCGGAACTAGAACTCACATCTCCTATTGATTGGTCTAAGGTCTCTTAGTCAGCTTTGTACCTGAGGCGGAACTAGAACTCACCATCTCCTGGTGATTGGCCTAAGGTCACCTGGTCAGTTTTTCTGCCCGAGGTGGGACTAGAACTCACCATCTCCTGGTGATTGGCCAGACTCACCCAGATGGCTTTCCTGCCTAACACGGAGCTAGAACTCACTGTCTCCTAGTAATTGTCCCTAAGTCACTCAGCTGGCTTTCACGCCTATGTGGGACTAGAACTCGCCGTCTCCTGGTTTCTAGCCCAGTGCCTTAACCGCTAGACTGCTAGATCTTGCCTTTCGTAGCACATTCTCTCCCTTCTTGCTCTTAAGGATTGATTGGCAAGCAGTCATATAGCATCACGTCCTTAGTCCTTGCACACCCTGAAAAAAAAAAGAATGGCTGTAATCAAAGTTTTCTTTTTCAAAGCACGTTGTGACCCATGACTCTCTTCTCCATATTGCAAAGTTGGAGCCCAAGGAAGGCAAAAGGGCAGTTTTCTCCCTTGTTATCATAATTTACTGCTTCATTAGCAGCCGCCAATGGGGGGGAGGTGGGAGTTTCTCTGCCTTCCATCTAATTAATGGAGCCGGGCACAAGGGAAAGAGCGATGCCCCCACGGTTAAGAAAAGGCCTTTTGAGAGCAGAAGGCAAAACCTGCATTAATCCTGCTGCACCTATCCCGAAGAAACCCAGTGAAAGCAAAGCAGAGCTATGAGGGATCCTCGACTTACGACACGAAAAAATATTTGCCAATGGACAAGATGGACAATGGGATGGGATAGGATAGGGGTGGGATAGAACAGAACAGAACAACAGAACAGAACAGAGAACAGAGAACAGAGAACAGAGAATAAAATAGGAGGAGAACAGAACAGAACAAGGTGGGGAGAGGAGAGGACAAGACAAGACGAGAACAGAATAAAGAATAGAGAACAGAGAATAAAATAGGAGGAGAACAGGAACAGAACAAGGAGTGGAGAGGAGAGGACAAGACAAGAGAACAGAACAGAACAGAACAGAACAAAGAAGAGAGAACAGAGAATAAAATAGGAGGAGAACAGAACAGAACAAGGAGGGGAGAGGAGAGGACAAGACAAGACGAGAACAGAATAAAGAAGAGAGAACAGAGAATAAAATAGGAGGAACAGGAACAGAACAAGGAGGGGAGAGGAGAGGACAAACAAACAAGAGACAGAATAAAGAAGAGAGAACAGAGAATAAAATAGGAGGAGAACAGGAACAGAACAAGGAGTGAGAGGAGAGGACAAGACAAAGAACAGAACAGAACAGAACAGAACAGAACAAAGAAGAGAGAACAGAGAATAAAATAGGAGGAGAACAGAACAACAAGGAGGGGAGAGGAGAGGAGAGGACAAGAGAACAGAACAGAACAGAACAGAACAGAACAGAACAGAACAAAGAATGGAGAACAGAGAATAAAATAGGAGAACAGGAACAGAACAAGGAGGGGAGGGGAGAAGGGAAGGGAAGAGAAGAGCAGAAGAGAAGGGAAGGGAAGGGAAGGGAAGGGAAGGGAAGGGAAAAGAAAAAATTTTATTTGGCCAAGTGTGATTAGATACACAAGGAATTTATCTCTGGTGCAGGAGCTCTCAGTGTCCATGCAAAGCAACAGAATTGCAACAACAGCAACAACAACTTTAGCGCCAGTCGATGATATCATATTTGTGATATATTTTTTAAATGTTCAGTAGACTGAGTTTCATGTTTAATGAATAAAAGAGTATAATAATAATAATAATAATAATAATAATAATAATAATAATAATAATAATACCAACAAGAGGAGGTAATAAAGAAGATAATAAAAAAGGATAATGATAATACTACAGCCTTGGGTAAATAGAGGTAGGCATTAGACGGTGCTGTTGGGGTTAGGTGTAGAGGAGAGGGATGGCATGGGGGAAATAGCTGTCTATTGGGTCCAGTTGTTTTGGCATGCAGTGCCCTTCAGCAGTGCCCCCAGGGGAGGAGTTGAATGTCCAGGGTTCGGTAAATATTTCCTCAGCCCTCCTTCTGACCCAGAAGGATCCCCATAGAAGGCAAGCTGGTTGCCACTGTTTTTTCTGCCATCCTAAAAGTCTTTATCTGTCCTGTTGGTTGCTGTGCCAAGCCAGACAGATGACAGATTCAATAGTGCTGACTGGGGAATTCTGGGAATTGAAGTCCACACTTCTTCAAGGGGTCCAGCTTTGTCCCTAGGCTTTTGTGGGTCTCGGGGAAGCAATGAGATATTGAGTGGCTCCATTGTTGATCAAATCTCTTGTGACTTTTTCTTTTAATTGACCATGTTTGACACATGTATAGCTTTTATGCCCTTTTTTTTGCAGAAAAGGAATAAAGAGAGGATAATTTGTTATGGGGGGGCAGCCTTATAAATTGGATATATATATATGTGTGTGTGTGTGTGTGTGTGTGTGTGTGTGTGTGTGTGTGTTTTATTCAGGTTTTCTCCCACGTAAAATTGGAGGTGTCTTGGCGATGCTTCGACGAAGTCATCTTCAGGCTGGTGTTTTCTGCTTCGTGCTTCCAGGAGCAATGTGTGTGATCGCAGCTGTTTCTTCCTTTTAACTGCCAGTGGGGGTGTGAACTGATTGGGTGGGAGCTTGGCTGTGTTCTGATTGGGTGGAGGTGTGTTCTGATTGGGTGGAAGTGTGTTCTGATTGGTTTGGGGGTTTGGCACACCTCCACCCAATCAGAACACACCTCCACCCAATCAGAACACAGCCAAGCTCCCACCCAATCAGTTCACACCCCCACTGGCAGTTAAAAGGAAGAAACAGCTGCGATCACACATATTGCTCCTAGAAGCACGAAGCCGAGAACACCAGCCTGAAGATGACGAATGAGACTTCGTCGAAACGTTGCCAAGACACCTCCAATTTTACGCGGGAGAAAATCCAAATAACCAAAGACCTACATACAAACACCCGCGAAAACCTCAGAAAATATATATATATGCCTGGAGTCTTTATAAATCAGAAGAAAACTGGCATTAGATGGATAACTCTTGGCCTCTTTTCCTGAAAAACAGATTGCCTTTTTATCTACTTATTGAAAAAAGCTCATTATAGCACTCTCAGCAGTGGGATTTCATAGCATGAAACGGACAGCTTGTTCATGTAACGGATAATTTGACTTAAACTTTAGGGAGTATCTTTTTTTCTTTTCATTGTTCAGTCTATTTTTGCTGTTTCCTTTTAACAATTTATTTATGGCTGTGGCTGGAGTTTTATAATCTGGGTTTAAAGCCAACTGGGTGATTTTTTTCTACGGAAAACTGCACAGATAGATGTATGTGTGTGTGTGTGTGTGTGTGTCAGAGAGACGGAGAGAGAAAAATATGTGATGGGTGGATGGATGATGAACGAAGAGATACAGCAGATTAACAATGGATGGACAGATATTGATAAGGGCTGTAGAGATAAATTAGAGAGGGAGAGAGATGGATGACACAGACAGGAATACAGAGAGAAGGGAAGAGAGAAATATGGATGAATGAAGGGAGGGAGGGAAAGGGGGAGGAATGGAGAGAGGGAGAAAAAATAAGGATGGTTGGGGTGGATGGAGAGAGAGAGAGAGAGAGACGATGAATGAGATGATGGACAGACAGGAAGGCAGCTGCATGGAAAGAAAGAGAGGGAGAGATGGATGGATCGATAGATTAGAGAGGGAGACAGAGCGAAAAGAAAATTGGTAAGACGTGTATTAGGTAGGCAGAAAATTCATTAAATAGGCATGTCTATTAACAGTTTTGCATGCAGTGTAAAGAATTGAGAATTCTGTATGAAGGCAATTAGTTGGAAGCTTAAATTATTTTAATAGATATAAAGGTTCCCGCTAACATTCGGGAAAGTAACATTATTAATGTCTAATAAATCATTACTATAGTGAAAATCATTATCTTCCAGCACCTCTTCAGACTCTTTAAAATTGCCCTGGGTAGACATCAAATACTTTTCACATAAAAGTTATAGAAAGTACTTTGGCAAAACATTAAGAGGCAATGAATAGTGATTTTAATTCAAGCAATTCAGAGCTATAGCAGGTCACCAGGAGCAAACTTCAAGTGGAGACAGGCTTTTTAAAACGGTTTTATTGAACCCCGTGGTTTTTGTTTTTATTTTTTAATTATTCTGTTTTTAGACAGCCAGGGAGGGAGGGAGGGAGAGAGAG
Source organism: Pantherophis guttatus (assembly GCF_029531705.1). The sequence goes on from NW_026844112.1 coordinate 1,207,962, forward strand.
AGAGAGAGAGAGAGAGAGAGAGAGAGGAAAGAAGGAGGGAAGGAAGGAAGGAAAGGAATATAATGGAAGGAAAGCAAAGGAAGGAAGGAGGGATAATGGAAGGAAAGAAGGCAAAGGAAGGAAGGAGAGATGGAGGGAAGGAAGGAAGAAGGAACGAGAGAAGGAAGGAAGGGAAAAAGGAATATAATGGAAGGAAAGAAAGAGGAAGAGGAAGGAAAGGAGGGAGGAAAGAAAGAAAGAAGAAAGGAAAAA